>JAGPOW010003316.1:64754547-64835314 GCA_030014935.1 Caiman crocodilus
GTCACAGGACCCCAGCCAAGTACCTATCTAATCTACTCTTGAAGATGCCCAAGGTAGGAGCAAGAACCACTTCCCTAGGAAGCTGGTTCCACATCCTAGTCACCCTAACTGTGAAGTAGTGCCTCCTAATGTCCAAACTAAACCTGTTCTCCAGTAACTTGTGTCCATTGGTCCTAGTTACCCCTGGTAGGGCCCGGGAAAAAAGAGCTTGCCCCATTTCCTGCTGATCTCCCCTCCCTAATTAACTTAAGTAATTAGTATATAGTAGGAATGTAAATTTATATATAATGAGGCTCCTTGGAGGAGATTTTATCTCCCCTTGAAATCAGTTGTAGTTACCCTACAAAGAGAGAATCAGATTAATGGAAGGTTACAAAATATTGGTCAGTGATATGGGTCTGAAAGATATCTTTCATCTTGCATCAGTGTCATTTGGTGGCCATGAAGAGAATCTACATTTGGAAGTTGAAGTGCACCAGTATATCATTCCATACTCTACTGGCATCAATAAAAGACGAATTGACATTATCAGCTTTTTTTAGTCTATGTGGCTGATAATGTCACCGATAAATGGTGCATGCATGCATGAAACCACAGTATGCATGTGGCTAGGAATGCACCTGGCAGCTTGGAGAATAGTGTCTAGCTGGTAAGTCTGTGATAGGGCAGAGGCATTTGTGGGGGCAGATCAAGGTCCCCATGGTAAGGGAGGGAGTAGGGTTGGGGAGTCATGGTGCCTTCTGGATTTGTGCACAGTATGAGGGTGGGCTACCCACTGCAGGCTGGAGCTGGGGGCTGTACCTGGTTTCTCCCAGTGGGATGCCCGGGCCAGGGCTGCGCTCAGGGTGGGCATGGGTGGGGGAGGTGGCAGTGTCACTGGTGGGGACTATGATAATAAAGCCCATCCATATTCCCCCATAGTCCTCCCTTCTAGTGCCACCACAGCCTACCCTGAGTACAGCCTTGGCTCAGCCCCCACTCCAGTAAGAGACTGGCATAGCCCCCAGCACTGGCTCGCAGAGGGCAGCCTGCCCTCACCCCACTCACAAATCTGGGGGACACCATGACTTCCCTGGGGGTGCATGCAGTGGCAGGAGCCAACCCCCCATTCCTGCCCTCCCATGCTCCCAAATGAGCTGCCTGTGGTGCCATCTTGTGCCCCAGCTCCAGCTGGGCAGCACCTGCCCCAGCCCCACTTCCTCTTTCACTGTGGTGGCCTTGATGTGCCCCCCCACCATGTCCCTTTCCTCCCAAAGACTTACTGGCTGGATGCTGCTCTCCAAGCTGCCAGGCTGCATTTTGGTAATTGGATCAGTATCAGCCAATATGTCTGGTTAATAATTGGCTATTGGTATTAGCCAAAAAATCTTTATTGGTGCACCCTTATTTGAAAGAATAATATTTTTTTCTGGTGGGTTTTAATTAAATGTAAACTGTAGAAGGATGTTCAAAGGGTTGGAACATCAAAAATAGCTGATATATTTCATGTATAGTAACCAGTATTTGTTAGTTCTCATAGTAGTATTATGATATCCAGTATTATACAATAATATTATTGTATTGTTTAAACTTGGCAATGGACATTCAGCTCAGTAGGCAGTTATTTACAAGCCAAGTTTTGGAGTTCAGTCACTTTTTACATCACCATGTATGACATGGACAGCAATATTCTTTTTGTCTCTGCAGAATTTAATAGCAACTGAAGGTATTGTGATTAAACTTTCTTCCAAATCACCTTTGGAGAGTTATCAAAAACAGGACAGGTCAAAAGGTGAATACACTGGAAAACCATGAGCATGCCAAACCCTACAGCATTCATGACTGAGTTACTGAGGTTGTTTTGCAACTGAAATGCCAGCCTCCAGTACTTGAAAACTGAACTGAAATTTCATAGCTGCACTACTGCTTCTTTTTAATTGCAAACACTTTGCATTGGAACACAGGATCAAGATGTGCACCAAAGTGACTATGGATGACTTCTTGACAGCACATCATGAGATGGGGCATATTGTATATGACATGGCATACTCCAACCTTACTTTCCTCCTAAGAAGTGGTGCTAATGAAGGATTCCATGAAGCAGTAGGAGAAATCATGTCACTTTCTGCAGCTACTCCAGAGCATTTGAAATCTATTGGCCTTCTAGAACCTACTTTTCAAGAAGACAGTGGTAAGACATTATAACACACTCATGTGGTATTTTCTAGCAAAATGGGGAAATGACCTGCATGCTTTTGAAAATTCCATCCCAGTTACATATGGTAATATTATTCATTACTAATTGTAGCAGGGCACTAATATGTGACTGCTCCCTTAAGGGCAGAAACTGCCTGGCTGGAGGTCCCAGCAGGCTAAATGGAGCTCCACAGCTGCAGGTTGCTTGAACAATGGCTGAATCGGATAATTCGCCAGCTCCTGCTGGTGGTCAGATGACCAGAAGGAAATAGGGCTGGGGATATATAAAATCAGGCTGGAGCTAGCAGTTTCACTCTCTCTCTCTCTGATGACTGCTAAGGGAAGGAGCACGGCCTTCAACAGCTACCTAGAGACCTTTGGTCACCTGCTTTGCTGCCTAGAAGGACTAAGGCTCTATGAGCCTATAAGGTAGCCAGGACTAGGAGACACTATCGTGGTTCTCTTTTCTTCTTATACACACTTCAAGAGGGACGCGGGGAATCTGGAGAGGGTCCAGAGGAGGGCCACTCGCATGCTTAGTGGCCTTCGTGATAGACCCTATGGGGGGAGGTTGAGAGAGCTGAATCTCTTCAGCCTTCACAAGAGATGGCTGAGGGGAGATATTGTGGCCATCTATAAATTTATTAGGAGAGGTCAACGGGGAATAGGGCAAGCGCTGGTGCCCCAGGGAGTGACTAGAAATAATAGGTGTAAACTAGTTGAGAGTGGATTTAGGTTAGATATTAGGAAGAAATTTTTCACAGTAAGGGTGGCCAGGATCTGGAATGAGCTTCCAAAAGAGGTGGTGCTATCACTTAGCTTGGAGGTTAGATAGTCACCTGACTGGGGTCATCTGACCTCGGGCCTCTTTCCTGCCAAGGGCAGGGGGTCAGACATGATGATCCATTGTGGTCCCTTCCAACTCTATAATCTATGAATCTATGAATCTATGGACATGGTCTTTACTATCAGTGTTATGTTATAGCACAGGGGGATTATGCTTGTGTTGCTGTATGTACTGGTGGACCAGGATGAGGCTATGAAGGGAGGTTTGGAGGCCTCATTAGTGCTCATTAGTGCTCAGAGAAAGGGGCATACAAATTGGGCATAGCCCGTGAGGTGAGCAGAAAGCCCAGCACCAGAGAGGCACCAGAGAAAGGCGTGTGGAGATCCCAGCACCAGTGAGGCACATGAGAAAGGGATACAGATAGCTCAGCACCAGTTAGGCACTAGAGAGAAGGGAACAGAGAACCCCATGACAGAGAGGAGCCAGAGAAAGGGACCTAGAGAGCCTGGAACCAGAGGGTTGCATAGAGGAGACGTTAGTAGTATGACACTTACAAGGCTTGGGACATGATAAGGGAAGGTTGGAGTCATGTAGTACACCCTGGACACTAAGAGGGAAGCATCTCACCTAGAACCATGTATTTATTTTCATTACAGCAAGTCATGGCATGTGAGGTAGGTGGATAGACTGCCCAGGACAGATGGGTGGTCCAATATAGAGATCAGCCTCGGGACAGTCCCTGTCACACCCATGTCTTCATGACAATTACACTTTGCTCTTTTTTAGATACTGACATCAACTTCCTACTCAAACAAGCCCTCACAATTGTTGGAACAATGCCTTTTACTTACATGCTAGAGAAGTGGAGATGGATGGTATTTCGTGGTGACATTCCAAAAGAGGAGTGGATGAAGAAGTGGTGGGACATGAAGTATGTAGGGGGAATAGGAAGATGGACTTCCGAGAAAGGTTGGGAGGAGGGCCCAGGGATTGACATTACCCTGGTTAAGTTAACTTTATTGAACATACTTCAGGCTGCCATGATTGGGTCCTAGCAAGCAGGAGCTGGGTTATTCCCTAAGTCTTCAGCTACCCTCTCTGACTATCACTTCTTTGGCAGACTTTCTGCCCCAAATCATCACAGGGATAATTCAGCTTTCATTTTTCGGCAGTACGCAAGGAGTCAGGGAAGTAGATGGGAATCCCAAGTTACTTAGCAAAACTAATCAGATGTGTTAAAGTGGCACTGAAATGCTGTCTAACTGGGTTTTGGTACTCCTGATGCTGGGTGGACTAAATGTCTCCCTGGAATGAGGTCATTAGTTTCAGAGATCTTGCTGTGCGGGTCTGTCTTTATGGTGCAGTTCAGGATATCAGTTCCTCAGAATGAGCTCTATACACAGAACAACAGCAGTTTAGGAGCCTCATTTAGTTCATGTGTAATTTCTGTTTGGAAAGTAAAAAAGATATGAACAGTGATTACTTGCATATATATTTTGTCTTGTGAATGACTAATAGAAACCTCTTTATTTTTATTTCCCCATTCCAGGAAAGAAATAGTTGGTGTAGTTGAACCAGTGCCTCATGATGAAACATACTGTGACCCTGCAGCCCTATTCCATGTGGCCAATGATTACTCTTTCATAAGGTACTGACTTACATTACATTTGTAACTTACATTGTGAGATATACAACAAGAACCTGGTGACTAAAGCATCTGGGTTAAATTCTTAGGGTCAAAATCTTCTTTTGTTTAGAACCTGAACTAAAGCCTGCTGAAGTCAACAGGAGTCTTTCCATTGTAGTATCAGGCCCACAGACCAGTGTCCATTCATAAGGCCGTGTTCTTATGCAGGACAAGGTGGCCTGGAAAATGCTAGCTGAGATCTCTGGCTTCACAGGGGAACTCTTCCTAGCATGAAACCAGTAAAAATGGGTATCTCTGTAACTTCCTGCAGCAATTAATCCCCTCCCAGCCCCAGCACAGGCACAGTTGTGGTTGGTTCCCAGGGACTCCCCCATCCACCCATGGAAGTGGAGAATGAAAGTCATTGTAATTTCAGATTGTATAATCAGAAACAGATTTTGGCTTTTTTGCTGCACTGGATTTTGGCACCTCGGGTTATCATGAAGGACCACTGCAGTCTACCTGTAGGGTAACTTACTTACATGTTAGGGAGGTGGAGATGGATGAGATAGAACACTCTAAACACACTTTGCGCTCCAAGGACATCTTTACATGTGCTCCGGGGTAAAGGAGGGGGGGCACTTTAATTAGAGCAGCTCTTAGGAGCCACTCTAATTAAAGCTCCTGCAGCACTTCATGTATTTAGCGTCCCACACTTCAAAATGGTGGCAGGGATGCTTGAACTAAAGCTCCTTCTATGGATTATTATGCATGGGAGAAAGTGTCTGGCATGTGTATAGGTGCCTCAAGAGTCTAGATATGTACACCACTTAAGACCAGCTTAAATTTCGGGAATGTTTCAAAAGCATCCCAGGAAAATCAAATACTGTTTTGAGCCAGTCCCCCATGAACCCACTCAATATTCTGTGCAGACACAAAGTTTTCCAAGCCTAGTGTCTAATCAGATCTCCAGGCATCCCAAACTGCACTGCTCCTCATCTCCCTCCAGTACATACAGGTTAAGGTGTTGCTCTGGAATGCAGCTAGAACTCTGTGGTCCAGACCTCTGCCTCCAGCTTCTCCCCAAACCAGGGTTGGCAGACTGTGCTGTGGTAGCAGAAGTGAGGACTGTTTTTAAGTGTCTCCTGTGACCGGGGGCCACATCAGCTGAAAGTTCCTGGCTGTGCTCTCCCAGCACTGAGGGTTGATGAAGTGCTCTGAGATTGGGCTCTCCCTGCACTGAAAATACAGCATGATAGGATCTAATACACACAAGTGAGAATATGGTGTCTGTTTCTTTGCCAAATGCTTAATGGAACATGTTGTTTCTGTTCCTTTGTCTTCCTTTAGATATTACACAAGGACCATTTATCAGTTCCAGTTTCAGGAGGCACTTTGCAAAGCTGCTAAACATACAGGTCCTCTTTACAAATGTGACATTACCAATTCCATGGCAGCTGGTGACAAATTGCGGTAAAAAAACTACAAAATTTGCTGTATAAAAGAAATTATAATAGGCCTAAATCTGATGAATCCCTGCTGATGTTACTAAAGATCATGGAGTTATCCTGAGGATAAGAGGTCCTTGTCTGAGCCTGATTACATTAGATTATATTAGCAGAGGATCTGATCTTCAGGAATTTAGTTTTCACTTAATGAGAAGGAAATGTATTTGTCTTAATAAGAGTGGGGAAAAATCAGAAGAGGAAAGGAATACTTCCAGACCAGATCGTGGTAATATAATCTGCAGATAGATGGAATGTAGCAGCATTTCCCCCTTTTTTCATACACAGGAACATGCTTTCCTTGGGGAGGTCCCAACCATGGACCCAGGCATTAGAAAGTGTGACAGGAGAAAAGACAATGAATGCAACACCCTTGCTCCACTACTTTGAGCCTTTATATCAGTGGCTGCAAAAGAATAACACCAATAGGCGCATTGGCTGGAATACAACCTGGACACCATGTATGTACCTCTTTAATATATACAGTTCAGGAAATGATACTCTTCTCTCAGTCTGTGAAGGCTCCTGGAGTTGGGAGTAGAGGGTAAAGGTTAGAGTTTTCATTGAATAACAGGGAAGTCAGTATGCGCAGAGATTGTGGGCATATACACACAAGATGTTTAATGCACTGTAGGCTAATTCTATTACGCATTGGCGCGTCACAGCAGAAGCCTTGCTAATGCTCTAATGCATAGTAGAATTAGTCTATTGCTCATTAAACATCATGGAAAGACTATGTGCTGGTGCTACTGCACAGTAGTGCCAATTACTCCATTTAGTGAGTATCTCATAGTAGAGGTACTAAACTTAATGCACACTAACAATGGCACATCACTGCACGCATAGATGCGCTATGTGTTGCTGTCAACTACTGTGATTGACATGGGTAGGTCTAGGATTTAGCAAAGTGGGGTGGCATACGTGACATGGACCATGTGGGGGGTAGAGACAAGATGTAACTGGAGTCCTCAGACCAGTGGGGGACATTGGGAAGGTGGGCAGGGAACAGGCTTATGAAGATGGGGGACTTGCCCACTCTCCATATGTTGCCATGGCTGCTGTCCCCAGAAGTATGGGGATAACTCCAGAGCTGTTCCTGCCCTGTTACAGCCAAGGGCTGTGCAGAACAGCTGCATGGGAAGCTGGATTCATCCAGGGATGGCCAGGGTGACAGGCAGGTTCCTCCTTCCAGCCCCTTTTCCCTGCTTGCTCCCCAGGTGTCCCTTGCTGGCTGGGAAGCAAGCCCTGGAAAGAAGGACCTGAACACTGCTGCTGCTTTCCATGGCCAGCCCCAGCAGCCCATACAGTTGTTTCCGGCAGCTGTGGTGGGAGTAGCTCATGAGCAGCTCAGAGGCACTAAGGCACTGGGAACAGTCAGCTGGGGACAACAGTGATTGGAGGCAGGTTCCTCTTTCCAGTGCCTTCCCCAACCAGAGGGGGTTATAGAAGATGGCAGAGAGCAAGTGCAGAAAGAGAAAAGCCACCTGCTACTGCCACTGTCCCCAACTGAGCACTCTACATAGCTGTTCCACACAGCTGGAGCAGGACAGGAGTGGCTCGGGGGTTCCTTCTGCACCCTGGTCAGCCAGGGACAGTGGTAGTAGAAGGAGGGGTGTGACTGTACTGCTGCACTCCCCTTGGATCCACCCTGATCAATGCTTGATATGATTCCAAGAAATAGAACTTTTGACCTTGGTAATGAATATATTGACAGAGGGGCAACTTTTAAAAATATTCCTTTTCATATTGGCTGCCTCCAAAACTCAGTATGCATGAAAAGGGAGAGGGACAAATGATTGTTTGAAGCTGCAAGGTTTCACAAGTGCAATTAATCTGGGCCCAGAAAGGACTGAGCTAGCTCTCTGCCATGCTCTCTGCCCTAGCTGGAGATAATTGGGCACTGGCTGAGTCATCCCTAGGGCTCTCAGGAAGAAGGCCCAAGACCCATTGGCCTAGGTAACGTCAGACTCGACAGCAGAGAGCTGTTTGAGCAAGCAGATTGAGGGCCTGTTTCTCTTGGTCTTGAACTCTGTTAACCTGCTTGCTCCTTCTAGATCTTGCCTGAATCTTGCCTAGTTTAATCACAAGAGAAGGCTGAGAGAGGATATGGTGGCCAAGGGAGACCAGCAGGCAATGGGAGAGTCCCTGTTGCCCTGAGCACTACTGGGAGTAACAAGGAATAATGACCATAAATTGACAGACAGTAGATTCAGTCTAGATATCAGGAGGCACTAAACAGTCAGGGTCGCTAGGATCTGGAACCAACTTCCAAGAGAAGTGGTGCTCGCTCCTACCCTGGGGGTCTTCAGAAGAAGGCTAAATAGACACCTTGCTGGGTTCGTTTGACCCCAGTACTCTTTCCTGCCATGGCAGGGGGTTGGACATGATGATCTTCTCAGGTCCCTTCTGACCCTACCAACTATGAAACTATAAATCTTTTACCTTGATCCTTGCCTAAAATCCTGCCTGCATTTCTGTCTAGCCTGAACCTGTGAAAACCAGCTTGGAATGCTAAGTGCCACTTCCTTTCTTCTCTCCTTTGCTGGCTATCTTAAAAAAGTGGGACTCAAGAAAGAATTGTAAGAACTGCAAGATACTTTATTCAATGCACTTACTGAATCCTACCCAAGGCTGTCAGTCTAATGCTGAACTACTAAGCCACACCACCAGAGCTGCAGTCACTATGCAGCACAACCTAGTGGCTGAGTACAGAGTTGTGTCTACCACTATTTTGTGAGAAAGTAAAATGTATTGATAAAAGCCCATCACTTCAGCACTAATGATACCAGGGAGCAGCTTTGTAGTATTGACTTTGCAACGCTGATGCAATGCTCGTCTCTTTTAAAAAACAGATGCTGCCAATGCAATCAAAGTACGGATCAGTCTGAAATCAGCGCTCGGAGACAAGGCAGTAAGTACTTAGGTACATCGTTCTGGATGGGGTCTTCTAGAATAGACTCAGACCAATATATTACTGTGGTTTTTTTAATTTCCTGTTTTGTTTTAACAGTCATAGGGCAATCTGGTAGTATCAAGTTACATCTTATACAGTAGACAATGGAGTTCCTCTGGAAAATTCATATATCATAGATAATATTCTACCTATTAAGAACATAAGTACAATGCAATTGTATTTCAGCCTATTAAATCCTCTGAAAAACTGTTCATGCAAAGTGGGTGTGCTTACCTTCTGCTTGCTGCTTCCTGTGAGTCTGAAGTCTAAGGTGAGGCTGTGTTGTGAAGGTCAGCATGTTTATGTTCATTCAGAGACTTGAGCAAGGTGCAGTAGTTGGCACCTAAGTGCATTTAGGCACCTAACAGGTCCCAGGTCACTTTTACTTCTAGCTTTTTGTCTGACTATTTGCTGTAACCTTTCCAGACTCACATAAACTCTGCTGCCCTCATTCCCTCCTTTGTCTACTACCCATGTGCTGAAATATATTGTCTGCATTTGTTATGGAATATAGAAACAGTGAAGCAAAGGAAGGCATCTCCCTTAATAAGCATTGACTCTTGACTGCTTCATCCCACCTACTTAAGCTAACTGTCTGGTTGAGGATTTTCTCTTTATTGTAATTCCCTTTTTATATTATTCACAAAAGTGCTGTGTAATGTCTTTAAAAACAAATACTTTGTTCTCATTTACAGCTAGCTTTTGTTTTTGGGGATGGGATCACAGTAGGCAGATGCTTCTTGCCTATTAGACTCAAACAATAGTGGTTAGAATTTAGACCTAGGTGTAGGAAGCCATTGGTTGGTACAAATGTGGGCTTATTTATCACACAAACAGATACTACCAGTTCTATCACTCTTGCATGTAAAGTCTGGTAATTATTTTTATTACTATCTAGCCTGATGAGTTGAGGTAGATATATTTCAAAACTTATAAAAGTAACATGGAATGACTCTTGAGAAAGCAATCAAAACTCACGGCAGAGGTAATGTTTTTTTATTAGACCAACTAGAAACTGTGTGCCCAAAAGCTGGTCTAAAATCTCCCCCAGCAAATGGTTGGTCCAATAAAAGATATCACCCATAAGAACCTTGTCTCCATATTACAACACATTTATTAGTCATTATAGTTAATGTTTACCTTAATTCCTTTTTATGCCTGGCTTTTTTGCCATCCTGTTCTTTTTGTTGTGCAATTGAGCAGCTGTAATACAATCTTATTTAGAGTACTTCATTTGAATTACTGTATATTAAATATGTTCCCAAGCTCCAAGGAGTGAAGCATGGGACTTTTTTTTTTCTCTTCAAACCAATCCCTGCTCTGCCAAATTACAAGTTGTTTCCATTAGGTAACTCCCTGCCTTCCCATAAATTCTCCCTAGGTGACTCTCACAAGAAAATGATTTTGGCAAGGGCTCCTTGCATTAGCAAGCAAGTCAGGAAGATTCCTACATAGGAATCTCTGAAGTTCACAATGAGACAGATTCAGCTCT
This sequence comes from Caiman crocodilus, assembly GCA_030014935.1. Classification (NCBI taxonomy): domain Eukaryota; kingdom Metazoa; phylum Chordata; order Crocodylia; family Alligatoridae; genus Caiman; species Caiman crocodilus. The sequence goes on from JAGPOW010003316.1 coordinate 64,765,087, forward strand.
AGCACTGGCTGTGCCATTGTGCCCAGCCAATGCACCAGCAATCCTAAACCTAATTTAACTGTGGGGTTAAGATGGCTTTAGAGCTGTTTGACACCACTACAGCGGCATAAAATACTGTGCACCAGTGAATTTCTCTCCTCATAGCTTCTGTTTGGCTCCAGTTAAGAATGCAAAGGATCAGGGGTCCCTCTAATTCAGCAGTGAAATGTTGGATATTTGGTGAATGAGGGGACACGTTCACAAAAAAATTTGGAAACGGTTCGAATTACACAACTGACCCCTTGTGTTATTGCCTATAATGGTGACAGCTCTAAGATAAAGGTTCTTGTAACAAGTAATGCTGTGCATATTACGTAATGTTGGCACAGGAGTTTCTATGGGCCTAATCTTGCATTCATTGAAATACTTGACAAAGCTCTCATTTATTTTAGTGAGTGTAAGTACAGCCCTGAGGCTAACGCCTGGGGTAAGCTTCTAAGTACCTGACTATGTACTAGCTGCACCAGCTTGGATAATTCAGTGTAACTCAACTGAAGTCAATAGAGGTACATTGATTTTCAGCTGAGGTTTAGCCTCATATTTCTAGAAACCTAAACAGCCTTAGCTTGAGCATTACAAGGTAGAGAAAAACTGCTCCTTTGCTCCTGTCTGCTGAATGTGTTCTAAACAGGACAGTGTTTATATTGAGGAGTGAAAGAAACTGGTGAATGTAAAACCTGAGGCAGGTTCAGGCTTTTCCTTTCAGTTGTATAAATACCATTACATTAACTGAGATGCAGTGGACTTTGGAAGAGTATTCATTTGCTTCACTATTATAATAAAGAAGCAGAGTTGGGTAATAGAGCAGATATAACTTGGATCAATTGGTCACATCCCTCATCAGACAGTACTGGGTTAGGACACACTTACACTGTAGCTGGAGGTATGTGTATGTTATAGATGAATCTTTAAACTGGCTTGCTGAGGTCATAGTAGCATAAACTTCATCTGTTCAGTAAATAGCCAAGGTTCTTTGTCAAATTGTAATGCTATATCTCCACTATTGGGGCACAAGATGACTAATTAAAGCTAGGTCAGGCATGTCTACACATGCTGAAATCAGAGGGTTGATTGCAGTGTGGAATACCAGTGGTCACAAATCAGATTAATCAAATAAAAGCACCTGCAGCTTTGCTTCAGATGTGATTTTAGGAATAAACATGATTTACAAGACTAACCTGTCCATCCCCTTTTAGCTTCAGTAATTTCTATTTGGTTGATGAAAAAATATATCATAGATCATTTCATATGAGGATCTGTCTCATATTTTTATTATCTATTCCTTTAAAAATAGTTACTAAAAATAGAGCATCCAAACAAGTGTGCATGTGTGGTATGTGGCATCGCAGAACTATCTGCAGTGCCATAAACCACACACACTGCACATGCAGGCATTTGTTATTTTCTGCATGGTGATTTTTTGGCCACTGTTGTAAAAAAAAAACCCCACGTGTGAAAGAAGCAGGATGGCGCATATGGCGGCAGCATGTGCCATCCAAAACCAGAGCCTGGCTGGCCAGTGGCACTCTCCAGCTGCCAGCCATGCTCTGTGTGCTGGATTACCATCACTGGAGCCCCAAGAGGTCCCCAGGACCTCAGGTAAGGCTGCAGAGGCCAGCCCAAGTGCTGGCCCGAGCCTCTACTACCCCACCTGGGGCAACTTGCCACATACCAGAGCGTGTGTACATGGGTGCTCCCTGGGGACAAGTTGCAGAGGCACAACTAAGCCAGTGGTGTTTGTCCCCAGGGAAATGCAAATGCATGCTTGTTTGGATGTGCCCTCTCTATCTAATATGGGAGTATACCATAAGAAGCTAAAAACATGGGCTGAGATTTTGATGTGACCCTTAGATTGAGGGAATTTAAATATATTTTAATATTAAGATTCTTTCGGGGATTAAAGGCCAAATTTATATCTTCTCTCAAGAAGACTGTAGCACATGAAATCTTTGTTTGAATACATGGTGTAATAAGATACAGTTTCCTGAGAGAGGCCGTTTCTGTTTGAAAGGGAAGCAGAATTTGTAAATAGCTAACCTGCAGTAGTCCCAATTCCTGATTAACTGGGACAGAGTGGTTGGCTATTGGTTACTGAAGCTCTAATCAGAAGTTTAAGTCACTTGAGCATCAACTCCCCCCACTCCACTTTTCTCAAATATAATAATTTTGTTTAAAAGGGCACTTGTCTGAGACCTACATAGGCAATTAAACTGCATGGCACGTACAATGCTGTATGTACTAAATACATTTTTAAAAAGCCAGAGGAAGTGCTAATCCCCAAAAGCATCAGTTGCGGAATCAAACTCAATGGGCCCACACGTGCCTCTTGCAGCATCTCAAACCCCTTTGAGACGCTTAAAGAGACACATGTAGGAACGGGAAAAGGTTCCCTGATCCCTGGATCTCTCGGGATCAAAAAAAATGGAGTGAAATAAAACCTGAGGCAACCAGAAGCTGGGTCCTCCACAGAGATACTCTGGTTGCAGCCAGAGTGTCTCTATGGCTGGCCCTTGACCTGGTGCTGAAGCACACCGCCTGCCTACCTGCAGCAGGCTGCTTGCCCGCTACAGGGAGCTGGACCTGGGCTCCAGTGGTGGTAAGTAGGAGGTAGCAGGGCTGGAGGAGGGGGGAGGGGACCATGAAGGGATCCATGCTGGCCCCGCCTGCTCCCCCAGCCTGCCAGATCCCTGCTCCACCCAGTCCCACCTTCCTGATGGCTGCCTTGCCTGGCCCCATCCCCTGCCTGCCCCCAAACCCTTTCATCACTGCCCTGCCTGGCCCCATCCCCCCAAACCCCCCCATCACTGCCCCCCCCAAATTAGCATCCCTACAATTAAAAAACAACCAACCAACCCCCCCTCCCCGGGAAAAAATCCAGCACTCACCGGCACTATTAGCTGCCTGTCTGGGTTACTTCCTCCCCACCCTGCACAGCGCAGGACCAGGTGATAGCCCCAGCAGCGCAGCCTAGGCCCCACTGCCCCATGCTGCCCTGTGGGGTTCTGCCTGGAGGCCTCAGAGCCCCCATAGCCCCTGCTCCTGTGGTGAATAGAGGCCTTTTTTTTTTTCAGTGCCAGAGGCTGGGCTGGAGGGGGCAGACATTGAGGGGGAGCTGCAGGAGCTGGTGGGGGATGGGGCCAGTCAGGGCAGCAATCTGGGGGGCTGGGGAAGCAAGCGGGGTTGGGGCATGTGGGCCCTGCATGTGGTAGCTCCTGCGGGGGCTATTTGGCCCCTGTTGGGGGAGGCTGTGGCCCCTCTGAGGCAAAATGTATAGGTATTTAGAATTCATTTTATTATGATGATAGAGACACTGGTAGGTTTCCAAATTGCTTTAACACCATAGATATATCAATAGAGCGTTGCCCAACTGATCACTGTCTCTCTGCCTCACTCTCTCTCTCTCTCTTCAAATAGAAGCACTGCTTCTATTTGAAATGCTGCAAGCACACGTGTGGATGAACCCACTGAATTTTATTTTCCCCCCCACAGAATCCATTAATCAATATTGTAGAGTGCAAAAAAAGCAAAGGTAGAAGGGAACCTGAAACAAACCCTGAAACAAGTGGATTAAGAGACTAGTTGTCAACACTGCCAGTTGCTGGAGAAAACCGTGTTAACACCTAGGAATGCTTTAGCAACAATGGACATATCACTAAATCACAGAAGTGTAATATGTCAGTGCAAATATAAGTCATATAGCTGAACTTTTTCATTGATGCTAAGACCCAGATTCTGGTGTCCCCCACCTGCCTGTCCACACTAGCTCAGCAGAGCTGTTTGTTTACATTAGTGGCTTGAAGTCACCTTTATATTTCCTTGAAGTTTAATGCAAAGATCATTGAAATTTGTTATAAGGATCCTAATGGCTGCAATGGGCCTTGATTCAGGCATCCTCTGATTACTGAGCTCATTGGGCCAGTTCCTGAACTTTCGAGTCAATGCAGATGCATCGTGTTGCACTACATGTGGAACAGGCCTGTTGACTTCATCTTGAGTTTTGGGACCATTCTTTTTATTCTAAGTGAATCTACCCTTCTCTTCAACATGAGGTATAGCTCATCTAATGTGTTTTCATTTTATGCAAGAGGCACCTGGTCCACAAAAAGATATCACCCTAAGAAATCCTTTTCCTCTTGAATAATCCCTGGACCATCATGGCAACAACAGCACTTTAATTCTTATTTTATGTCACTGTCTTTGGAGATCACAAGGTTCAATATTGTAGCTGGAATTTTATCAATACTATCTTAAGGGGCTATTTAAAGTTTTGTACTCCACCCATCAGAATGATAGCTGGATAAACCTAGGGCTGGGTATCTATTACATTTATAGGCATGCCTACTCAGATACCATAAAATTAGTCAAATCTCTGACTTCACAAGGTAAACAGATTGCTGCAGAAGTCAGAGAGGAATTTTACTCTCATGCAGTGTTATACAATTGTTTTTGGTGCATTATCAGTTATTGCAGTACTATTGTTGCTTATGCAGGTATGGGAAGTGGACTAGGAAACAGGAGTAGGAGCAATGTCCTCAAATTTCAAACAGAAAATTTAGGCTGGAGATTAAGAAGGCCTTTCTGACTGAGGTGGTTAAGGATTGGAACAGACTGCCTAGAGAGGTAGAATTTCGATCCCTGGAAATGCTCAAGATCAGGTTAAACAGGCACTTGGCTGGGACGGTTTAGTCAGGGATACTTCTACCTTGAACTGGTGTTTGTTGATCCCATGAGCTCCCTTCCAACTATACATTACTGTGATACAGAAACACAGTTACAAAGAATTCTTAGTAGGGAAACCAAACACAAAAAAAACAAACAGCACAGTTACACATACCATTTTGTGACAGAAACCAGTCTTAATTGTGAAGCCTTTATGCAGACTAGATTTACAATATCTTCAATGGAAACTGAAAGCCAGGGTAAGGACTTTACAAGATCTTGGCCATTGGGCTTTTTGGTTTCAATGTTTTAAACATTATAAACCCTAATGTTGAAACAGGATAGTGCTCTCTGTGGTATTCAGAACATAAGCAAGCAAAGATGATTAATAGTTTTGGGATGAACAAACAAAAAGGCAGAATCTTAACTGAGTTAAAACACTATAAAAATAATGAGCTTCAGAGAGGATTTAATAAATGTGTAAGACTGTTAGAATCCAGAAGCTCTGAATTCTGGGTTTGGTTCCAAAGCTGGTTCACCTTATCAAGGGCCCTTAATTATGTCCATCTTATTTTCCCCATCTGAAACAATGAGGAGAATAATGCTGATCCACCTCACTGATGGTGTGACAAGTAGGCAGATAATGTTGGTAACACACTTTAAACATTAGAGGACCTGTGCGAAGAACGGAAATAGTAGATCCCTCCAGGCTTTCTTTTCTCTGCTAAACCTTTCTTCTCCCATTCATCCATCCCTCTCTGCCAAACATTTCTCCATTTGGCATGTGCTGCCTGACACAATGGCCATAATATAGAGGTTGACAGGGAATGATTGCTTTGTTATTTTCTGTATAGCTGTTAGCTTGGTGGAGCTTTGGTTAGGCTTTCTAGCTGTTATCACAATAAAAATAGTAGTGGAGTAAATGGTAATTATTATACTGAGTCTTATATTATCAAGTAATTTTAAAAAAAATAATAATATAGATTAATTTCTATATAGGTTTTCTCATTCATGGAAATCTCTTCTTTTATATTTACAGTACATATGGGATGAAAGCGAGCTTTTTTTGTTCAAGTCATCAATTGCCTATGCCATGAGAAAGTATTTCTTAGAGGTCAAGAATGAGAATGTTGACTTCCAGTAAGTTGAGTTGTTTGGGTTATTTTACAATCCTTATTTGGCTCAGTAGGGATATATGTTGGCAACAGGCCTCCTATGTAATGTAACAAGAGGAAGTTATATTAAAAGATACACAAGGACATTTGCTGGTCATAACAGGAGAACCATTGCTTTCCTGCCCGCTGCCTAAGTTTCAGAACGCCTGTTGGAAAGAAAAATGTCACCCATGCAGGAAAATAGATCATGATTTATTTATGGCTGATACAGGAGATTATGTAGTTTACTGCTAGTGGTGAGATCTGTCTTTAAGAATTTCTGCTCAAATGCCAGACAAGGAATAAGTGTAAGCTATGAGATCTCTTCTAGAATGAGAAAAGTAAATTAAAATTAGAAATAAAGAATGAAATTATATGAAACCCAATGCAGTAATAAACTTACATTTATGATGATGAATTTTCAAGTGATTTTGGAGCCTCAAAAGGTGAACAAGTTGATTAGAATGAAATGAAAACCTACTTAGGATAAATAAATTCTACCCTAATCTAATTTTATTTACAAATGTTCAGCCCTTATTCATTTAGTTTGTGAATAGAAATGGCTATAAAATATAACTCTTTCTAGGTCTTTCAGGATAACTTTCTGAAGCTATCAATACTTCTTAATTATTTGCTCATATTTCAAGGACATCGATCACCCTAATGTCTTGGCTGTATTCTAATAAGAGTGTATGTGCAAAGACATGGTCATTTTTATTCAGTTACTCATAATAAAAGAAGGGTCAAATCTCCCCAGCTCTTTGAGGGCAACTCCTTTCTTTTATTTTTGGCAAAGTGAAAATTATGCTGCTTGGAGTCCTCAATCCTGGGGCAATGACTCTGCGTGACATATTATTTAATAAAAAAAAGAGGACTCTCCAAGGTGACAATAAAAACAATTCCATTTTCAATCTGTGGTCACACATTTTTGTACCTAGTAAATTAAAAAATTCTATTCCTCTTATTTTCAAGTTGATTACAACTTTCTTAATCATGAAAACATTTCTTGTATGTCATTCAGGAGCGGAGATATCCATGTAGATTCTGTGACACAGAGAATCTCCTTCTCTTTCATTGTCAGCATGCCTGGAAATACCAGTAATGTTGTTCCCAAGTCTGATGTGGAACAAGCTATCAGGTGATTTTTTTTTCTTTTAGTGAAAGTAGGATGAAAGGTGAAAGAAATGCTCAAGTTGTTTGAGAAAGGTGCTATAAGAAAGTGTTTTCTGCAACTAGAATAGGGAAAAGTTAGAACAAGATAATTTATTGTAACTGAAAAGACCAATTGTCCCTCTATTCTGATGATGTCGTAGTAGCTGGTATACAATGATTCAAGGAGGCTGGAAAATCCTCTTGTGAAACTGCCATGATTGAGTGAAGATGGTGAAATATAGAATCCAGAATTTTGAAAAAGGAAACAGATGTAATTAAGGCCCTAGTTGTATACAGGACATTGAGGAGCTGAGAAGCAAAAAAACGAAGAGGGAGATTAGGAGAATGTAAAATCAGAAAGTCTCCAGTCTTCCTTTGGATTGGCCATCAAAATTGAGTATTAAGACTGCATAAAGTAGCATCAGATCTTTAGTTGTCACTTATGGTTGCAACAGAGATTGTAGGATATAGTTACCGTCTCTGTATCAGAAGCTTACATAGCCTTTCTGTCTTCCAACTGTGTCACATCAGGAAGGAAAGTAGTTTATTGTTCCTTTACTCGAGCAGCTCCGTCAAATGAGGAGTTCAATGGAAGTTTAAGCTATTTAGAAGATTAGAAGGAAAGCAGAATACTTTTACATGTCTCTGCTAAATATATTAATCTATTTTTTTTCTTTTTGATGGCAGAATGTCTCGTGGAAGAATCAGTGAGGCTTTCAAACTGGATGACAACACGCTTCAGTTTGAGGGCATTCTTCCAACACTGACCCCACCATTTGAACCACCTGTCACCATATGGCTAATAGTGTTTGGAGTAGTCATAGGCGTTGTAGTAGTTGGAATCATTGTCTTGATCTTCACTGGGCAGAGAGACAAAAAAAAGTAAGTTTCATTTTAGATAGCGCATGTGATCAGGGTGAGTACAAAGTTAGCAGCAAAGAATACTGAACGAAGTCCTGGACAGCTTTTCACCAAACCTAAATTGTCTTTTCTGTTCCATGCTGCCCTAAAATAATGGAGAATTTGATGTACATTGTGATTTGCATAGGGTTTGTTTGTTTGTTTTGCATAAGAATTTATCTGTACTTTTGATCCAGTATTGATACAACAGAGATTAGTCTGTGTTCATGGTGGGCTTGCTGTTCTTCTTATTAAAGTCAGTGGGTGCAGTGTGATTCATTTTGGCATGTTACGTATGCTGAAAATCCAAAATAAGTTGAGCAAAGTAAAAAGTGATTCATTTTGGCACGTTATGTATGCTGAAATCCAAAATAAGTTGAGCAAAGTAAGAAAAATATATAAAACAGAGCTAGACACTCCCACATATTAACAGATTATTTTTATTTACAGGAAAAAGAAAGCAAAAGCAAATGATCTGGTAAAATGTGACCTGAGTCATCTATCCTCTGTTGATGGAGAAAACAATGCTGGGTTTGAACCAAGTGAAGATATACAAACATCATTTTAGAAGATAATGTGGATTTTCTATTTAAGTTTTTATTTTCATATTGGTTTTAACAACACTTCAGGGGAAAGGACAAATAATACCGATGTCATTAAGCATTATAAGGCCCGATATTTTCAAGAAACTACCTATACACAGTCTAAGGCAACTAAATTACTTGTTTGCCATTTAAGGATTAAATATATGCTCCACAGAAATGCAACATGTACGTACTTTTTTGCCTTTGTCTGAATATTATTACATTACTACTCATCGATCAGCTAGCTATATTCAGTTTCTTGCTATTTCTTTTATATGCCTATATTCCCAAGGGTTTATAAATTAGCTGCCTGTGGGCCAAGATCAGATGTGTATAAGTAGTAGTTAGCTATTTTATAAGACACTGGTACTATCCAACAGAAAGATGGAAAATAAGAATCTAGCATGATGATCAGCTGGAAACAAGCTCTAGTAAAAAGCAGGCAAATACTTGCATTTGAAATAAAATTACTCTACCTTTTCCATGGGAATTAATGTCAAATCTGAGGAGAAATGTAAAGACACACAGGAAATTAAAAGAAGACACGTCATGGCATGGTAAGTATAGTATGGAAACCAAATAGCCAATATTCCCTGGAATCTTTCTTTGGGTTATGCTGAAAATGAAACCAACTGTATGATTGTGTTTGGGAATAAACTGGCAATAATTTAATGTTTCATTACAAATATATTTAAAAATTTGCTTCCTCTGTTGGACACATCAGAATCTTATATGAATATTCTAGTTGTATGGTTATGATCTGCAGATTGACTTCTTACATAACTTTATTTATTTTATATAATAGTTTATATTGCTGTATTAAACTTTCCATTGGGATACATTTTTTTGACATCTAGAGTGCAGGACAAGGCTGAGTTCCAGGGCTGGCTGGAAAACAAGATATCCCACTTTGTGGCAGAAAAATCAAATGTTCACCATATGTTTTTGTTCTGCATTGGTACAAAACTGAGAGCTTTTCAAATACTAATGAAGAGAAGAGATCCTGGAGTAGCTAAGTGGTTTGCACGCTCACCTGATTTGACCTTGGTGTTCTATGATAAACTGGGTGATTGCTCCAGCTAACAGGTTAATTGGAGAGGGAGTTTTGCAATTCTATACCACATGGGCTCTGGGCAAGCCAAGAGACCATTAATACAATTTTCCCTGATTGGCAAATCCAGTAAAAGTGTTAGAGGCAAAATCTTGGCCTTTGTGTAGCTTTTCATAGAACCATAGAAAAGTAGGGCTGAGAGGTCATCTAGTCCAACACTGCCTGAGGTAGGATCATCCCTATATAAACCATCCCACACAAATCCATTGTCTAACCTCTTAGTGAAACTACATAGTCAACCAAAGTTGCACATAACACAAGACATAGCATTCTAACATGCTGCAGGTAAAGCAGGGGGACCATGGTGACCATAGTGCCAATGTTCTGCTGCTACAAGTGTGTTAAAATAAAATCTTGCTCAATTGATCCTGAGTGTTGGGGAAAGACCCTGTAGCCAGGAGGGGTTTAAATCCCACCAGAAGCACTGGCACACCCCAATCAAAATATCAATGCATTAGAGGAAGTCTTTAAAAGAAAACACAAAACAAAACAAAGAAATAATGGAAAAAAAAAACCTGACACATGCAGCAGTAGGGTTCTCTCCTGGCCTCATGCAGCATCTAGCAAAGCTGAAAAGCTAGGAAGTACCCACAGAAGGACATAGGAATAGCTATGCCTAGATCATCCCTGAACAGGGGCTGTCTAACCTCTTCTTGAACAACTGTGGTAAGGAGTCCACAATTTCACTAGGTAGTCTATTCTACTGCCTCACTGTTCTAACAGTGAAGACATTTTTCTTGATATTCAATCTAAACCAACTTTGCTGCAACTTCAATAGATTTCTTTGGGGAATGATGATATACTAGGGAGCAGGAAAAGCACACACAGTAAAAGACTTACCCACAAGTGATTCCTGCATTGAGTGGTACCGAAAATAGTGTGACAAAGGTGCTGTAACAGTGGGGCCTTTCCCTTTAAGACGGGGCAGCCAGCTTGGCTAAGGGACTGCAGCTGTGAAGGCTAATTGGGGGAGAGGGGATGCTGGGAGTAAAAAACACTAGCAAGCAGAACTAGGAAGAGGCTCATGGGAGAAACATCAGAATGGGGAATTGCTGGTCTACATGGAGGGCATGCCCACTGTAGGAATGCTGGAGTCACATGGACCTCTCCCAGTGTGTTTTGGTTGGTTGGTTTCTTTTGTTGGGTTTGGTTTTGATTTTGTTTCTTAATTTTTTAAAAAACCTGTATAATACTGGTGTGTGCTGGAGATGCCTCAGAGAGAAAAAGCCAGCTGTTTTAAAAGACACTGTTTATTACTGGGGCTGCCTGAGAGATGCTAGGGGAGAAAGTGCCTGGTTGAAGAAGTCTGGAGGTGGCAACTTGCTACAGGTACTTATTGCACATAAGCATGTGCAGTCATCTGTACACACCAGACATGACTCAACCACCATTATCCTAGCATTGTTGCCTTCACTACAAGGGATTCACTATAATGAATGTTGGAAATGCGCAGGCTGTATTTATAAAAGTATTTTGGCTTCTAAATCCCATCTAAGCACTATATTTGGTGCTGAACACCAACCAGTAGCCGAACAAGATGAGTTGGTGCCTGGAACAAACCCTACAGGAGGCTGGGGGGATGCAGGTCCAAAAGTGGGGACAACACCCTTACACATGCTGTGAACTCCAAAATAGTCCCAAGTCGAGCTGCTGGTGCTGCCACCACATGCTCTGCCTATCCTGGCTGTTGCTCCTAAGGCAGTAGAAACTTGATCCTATAGGTATTTATAGTCTGGAGAAAAGAAGACTAAGCAGAGGATTTGATAGCAGCCTTTAACTTCCTGAAGGGTGCTTCCAAAGAGGATGGAGCTAGACTGTTCTCAGTGGTGGCAGATGACAGAACAAGGAGCAATGGTCTAAAGTTGCAGCAAGAAAAGTTTAGATTGAATATCAGGATAAACTTCCTCTCCAGGAGGGTGGTGAAACACTTGAACAGATTACCTAGACAGGTGGTGGAATCTTCATCTTTGAAGGTTTTTGAGGCCTGGCTTGACAAAGCCATGGCTGGGATGGTCCTGCTTTGAGCAGGGGGTTGGACTAGGTGACCTCCTGAGGTCCCTTCCAGCCCTCATTTTCTATGATTCTATGACTTTTAAGGGCACACGCATGTGATGCAGAGTCCTCTATAAAACAAAGCAACAAAGTGACATTTAACTTTAAATGTTTTTTTACTTACAAAAAACCTGTGTTGGACAAGTGCATCCAAAATGGCAGACAATACAATCGATACAGAAATATTCTGGCACTGGTATTTTCTCCACAGAGGTTGAAAACTGAAGGGCTAATGAGAGTGTCATGCTCTGTAATTATGACATCAGAAATCATTCTAACCAAGCATTAGAACATGCATTTCAGAAGCACATCTGGAATTACCAGTAGCATTGAGATTGGAGCAGCATTGTAGATCAGGACAAATGAAGCATACAAGTTTAAAACCCTTGCACAAGCTGCAGTTCACAATGCTTTACTAGGTTTATAATAAATGGTGTTGTGATACATCTTACTGGTGCTCTCTGCAATAATCAACTCAACCAAGTAAGAACACAGTGCGGTGCTTGATGTCATTGGTTTCTTCATTCCATAAAAATTAAGGGAAATTTTTCATTTTCTTTACTGGGGCTAGCATTTGATCTTTAATTTTAGTTGATTTTTGACTTGGACCAATAATTGACCAGCAGGTAATCTTTCTATTTTATGAACGTTTCAATAGAATGGTATTGGATGCTCAGAAGAAATGCTGTTCTGAGTTAATTACCACAAATACAACTGACAGAGTAGGCTTGAACACCAAAACTGCATGCATGCATGTAGGTGGGTGTGTGCATGTACACACAACTAAAACTCACACCCACAGATTATTCAGCTCATATCATTGGAGCATATGTCACAATATTGTGTTTTGATTGTTAGGTTCTAAAATCTCTGTTTGAAAGCTGCGTATTTTGAACTTTTCATCTACCTCTGTACCTTGTTCTGCTTTTCGGTTCAAACAACCAGCTCTTCGCAAAAAAATCCCAACGTGTAATGTGCCGTCCATGTTGTAATATCACCAGATGCTTTCTGGTAATTCCATCAGCAATGCAAAGTAGGAGATGCAGGCTGCAAATCAGACAGTAACCACACCTGTCTATAAGTAGCACAAGAATTACAGTCAGTTAAAGTCAGAAACGTCTTATCTAGGGGTGGGAAATCACATTAAATGCATTTGAAAACAGTTCCCCATCAACTGAATGTTAGTAAACTGAATTTGGGTTTCTCTTTTCAGCACTGAACAAACCTCTTCTCATATATATTTAGGGATGTGCACCACTGTGCATCAAACTGTATGACATTTGCAATCAGATGCCAAGTTACAAGACAATAGTCATAGGATTCTGAGACAACCACCCTCCAAAACTCATTTGATATGCTCCACTTGATACCCTTTGAGAAAGGGGACAAAGGATATAGATACAAGCTGTTGGAATGTAACAGTTACATCTTCATGATTCTGTAGTGATACAAGTCTGACAAAGTCACTTCAACTGTTCCCCTTCTTCATCAGAGGTCAAAGTGAGGGCAGCTTACCTAATTTGTCTCTCAACAGGCTCATACAGATGTAACATTTAAGTCAGGGGTAGGCAAAATATGGCCCACGGTCAGGTGGTTAGATCTGGCATGCGTGTGTCCACCTTCCAAGTGAATGGTTCTGGCTCATGGGCAGGTGGTAGCTCCAGCTCAGGCATCCACGTGGTGTCAGGTGGCTGGGGCTGCTTCCAGCATGCCGAGTGCTCTCTCTCTCTCTCTGGGCTGGGGCTATTCCCAGCACAGATGTGGAAGCTTGAATCCTCCCACACTTGTATCACACCCTGCCCTTCTGACCAGTCTGAACTTAGCAGGTGCTGACCACATCCACAGCTGCTCATATGCTACAGTGCTACACCTGTGGGTGCATTCAGTTTTCCATGCTTGTCACAGCCCAGAGCCCTCCCTCCTGCCACCCCCAACTCCTTTGGAGCCCTGGCCCAAAAGCTGCTGGTTGCACTTGGGTAGTTGTGGACATAGCTGGCAGCCAGGTCCAGACTGGGGGTGGTGGGAAGGCACGCTAAAGCTGTGGGTGAGTGGATGCCAGTGCTGGGGGACAAGGGGAGGGGTGCTAAAGTTGTGGGTGGGTTCAGGTTTCCATACTCTTTGAAGCCCTGGGAGGGAAGAACTGGGGGAAAGAGAGAGAGAGAGAGAGAGAGGGAGAGACTTGTGGCCCTCAACAGGTCACAAAAACTCACTGTCAGCCCAAATAATTGCCTGCTCCTTATTTAGGTGGTAACAGGTGCTGTATGTTCCCAAGCACAAGCTCCCCTTCTCCTTTTAAGGAGGCTGCAACCAAAAATCTGTCCATTCCCAAGCAATGCTGGTCTGGAAAGCTTTGGATATTCATCAAAAGTACTAAACAAAGCTATGATGACATTCAGAGGAAAGCAGTGGTCATGCCTATTATCATGAAACTTGATGCTAACAAAAGAAAAACCTGTGAAGACCAACAACAAGCACAGACTTCGGACATCTGAGTAAAGCTCACTACAGGGCCACAGAGCTTACATCTGCATGGCCTCAAACCATGAGAGCAGTTTGATAAGAAAAAGGTTAAAAGTTAAATGAAAATAAGGGAAAGGCCAGGTAGGAGGGTTCACTTAAAATCAACCAAGATACTTACTTAACCAAAACATGAACACTTTGCATATTGAATCAGACTTTAAAAAGAAAATTAAAAACAGCCAACATTTCTATGCTGATGTAACTGGCTGGTATGAAATAAATCAGTCACAAAAATGAATATTATGACTAATATGCCTATTTACTAATGTTGCCATAAATCACCAGCTTTAATACTTTATCCAGGCTCTTTGAAATACAATTATACTATGCACATTCTTTCTGCACATTTAGCAATAATAGAAACATGAAAATGCAAACAATTAAATGGACAAAGTTATATATTATGAACTGTACTAGCCATCTATAGATTCATCATTATTACTATAATGTCAATTAAGACACCCTGGGCAGGTATTTACAAGTGCAGGTATTTGAAAGCAGATTTGCTCTCACCCTTCTCTGCTCCCCTGCAGCAGGGGGAGCACCAGAGGGGCTGGCAGGGAGCACAGGGCCAGGAAATAGTTGTCTGCTGATGGGCGCTAGAAGATTGCATCCTGCCTGCTGCCTGCTGCTCAGGCAGGCAAAGCCCACACCGGGGCAAGGAGCTCTTGGCCTTGATTCTGGGATGTAATGAGGAGCCGGGGTCAGGAGCTCCCTGCTGCCAGGGTAAGAGGATGTCGTCCTAGCCCGGGGTCTGCCACTGGAGCCTGCTCCAACAGCAAGCAACTCCCAGGGGCAGGGAGCAATCTCACACCCCCGGCTGCCCGGCTGACTGAGAGCAAATTTGCTCCTGGTTGGCTGTCTACATGTGCTTTACTGCACAGTAACTAATCCATGGTTAATTTGCTACCTGCAGAGACCAATTTATTGCACAGTAAACATCTGCACATGTAGATGGTGATGCTTACTGCTTAGCAAATTAGTCTACTGCGCATTAAAGCATCTTGTGTAGATGCACCCCTTGTCAAGGATAGAAAGGGAGTTAGAACACCGTAGTGTTAACATTTCCCCCCTACTTGCACTGCAAATGCCTCACAGGATGAAATGAAAACCAAACATATGCTTCTTGGCTAATTCTCATACACACTGGCCTCAATAGCACTTTTGAGAAAACAGAGTCACTATTTCACCTCCAACAGCATCAACACTATTGAAACTAACCCTAGAGCCAGTAGTTGCAGGCACTTGCACCAGTTATGAATTTGACTCATAATGGGTTTATATAAACATAAAACATACAGTAATGTGTTCTGATATGAGAAAACCTATGAAATA
Organism: Caiman crocodilus; assembly: GCA_030014935.1. Lineage (NCBI taxonomy): Eukaryota > Metazoa > Chordata > Crocodylia > Alligatoridae > Caiman > Caiman crocodilus. The sequence goes on from JAGPOW010003316.1 coordinate 64,780,593, forward strand.
TATATATATAACAAATTAACAGCTTTCAAATAAAGAAAAAAATAGTTACAATCTGGAAAATTCTTAATATAATGTATACTGTACTGCATTTTTGCATATTTTGAAGTTCAGTGAGACTCGTACTAAAAACATCAATGATATTCTCCACTCTGTGCTTCCAGTCACCTATTTTGAAAATCAGAAGAGCTTTCTAGAGCAGAGGTTTTCAACCTTTTTTCATTTACAGACCCCTTTGGAAATTTGAAATAAGTAATAATAATTTAAATAATTAAATAATATTTAAATAATATTTAAATAATTAAATAAGTCAAATAATTTGACTTATAAGTGTGTGTCAGTATTCACATATGTTTGGTTGATCAGAATAAACTTTTGTGGACTCTTTAGGCATGGTCTGTGGACGCACAGAGGTCTTCAGACCACAGGTTGAAAACCACTGGTCTAGAGCAAAATTCTCTTTAGTCAAAACCTCTGATTGAATTAAACAAAGGTTAATACAGAGCAATACTGTGAGCTAGACTCAGACAGATTTCACAGTCCACTCATGGCTATTAGCTCCCACAAAGAAGGCAGTTGATATGTCTATTAGTATGCATAGTCATTTGCTCAGAATTTTTTCTTTTTCGTCTTCAAAGTTTGTCATCTTCTCTGAGAAGCTCAAGGAATGACTGAAGCTGAAGAAATGTGGGGCGCTTTTCTGGTAACTAAAAGAAAATAAAAAAAATATATAAAGCAGCTCAACACTGAAACGATACATTTGTCGATACTGTACTTTACATTCATTTTTCCTAGTGACAGCATTCAGAAGTACATGGAAATAGTGGCATTTATATGGTAGGGCAACCTATACTTTTGAGAGTATTTGGTGTTTTTAATTTCCTGTGTTGCTGTAGCTTTCTAATGATATCTTTCATATTCTAAAATTTTGTTCAAATATAAGTTTTGTTTTTATCATTTTGTGTGCCTCGTGCAAAGCTATTGATCATCATCAATTTATAGTAGCATAACTAATGCTTAGACAGTTTCTAAACATTCAAGGGGGATACTCCCAGTATAGAGGCTGGTAAAAAGAGGTTGGAGAAAGTGGAACAATAAATCAGACTTTTCTTTGGCCCTAGATTCACTATAGGCAGCATGGCAGACATTGGTCCTTAAGAAGAACTTGGATAAGTTTACACTTGCAGGAGTACGAACATTAGACGTCCCCCAGACCCTAAATCTGTCCTCTACTTCAAAGCACATTTTAACACTATTTGCATAGCTTCATTATACACTAGCTTCTGGAGGGGAGGGGAGAAATCAGCCAGATACTCTTCTTGTCTGTTTTTCCATGCCATGCTTCTTATTAAATATTCTCCTTTTCTTCAGTTTATTGTTGTAGACTGTTACATGAAAACTAGCTTCTCTCTATAACTGTTTTTCTGTATTAGAGTTTCCTGTATTAATTTTTTTGCACCTCTTCTTAATGAATCACACTAATTATTATTTGTCCAGCTCAAATGGACTAACATACATACCTCATGCCAGCAGCTATACATTATCTGATAGATGGTTTCTGAGGCGAGCTGGGGTCGATAAAGTCGGTATCCCTCAGTAACCTTCTGAATCACTTGCATATTATCATACAGCTCATAGGGTTGCTTTCCCAAGGTGAATACTTCCCACATTAAGATTCCTGCCAAAATGTCCACAATGTTTAAAGTCCACGTCAAGACACTGAAGCAATACCCATCCAGCACGGTGGTAAAAACTGATGAGACTTTAACTAGAAGCATTTACCCAGAAGACTTACAGGGATGAATGACAAATGGTGCTGGTATAATTCAGCCTATTCTCAACTATAAAAATATTGCTGTTGTAGTGATAGACAAGGCTGAATGGTACAGATGCATGATGGATTTGTTCAAGAAATCACAATCTAAAAAAAAAACTTATATAAATGCTCTGAGAAGAAAAGTGACACAAAACCATTACTAGAGGGGTTTTGTAGAAGAGTGGCTTACTTGACTTAGCTGGTATTTTAGTGAGTGGCACTTGCATTCTTTTAGAATTAGAAGATTTAAACAGGATTCCCAAAAGACCTTATAGTGGTTTTATATCTGCCATACTTAGCAATAAAGCCTGAGATTTCTAGAAACCATTAAGACAGAGGGAAATATTACTGTCACAAATATCACAAATTGATGCTTTGTGATAATTTTGCAATAAAAAAACCTCTCAGGCTGGTGAACATTGAGTGACATTCATGTCAATTGCAAAGTGAATTGTTTCTTCACCACATGCAATATTCCCTACAGTGATTATTTTTGAAGTATTCTTCTGTTTGTGTTCGTTTCAGAGATATCAGGCTTTGACTCCTCTGATTCTTCAAGACATGAGAATTACAGGAGGATAATAATACCATGAGAAACAGAATCTGGATTCACACTTTCCCTGTGATTCTCCTGTAGTTTCTAAGAGCCATGCCTACACTGCTTCCCCAGCACACCTGCTACATTGGAGTAGTCCTTTCCCATCTATTCCTGCTCACATGTATGAAACCCAACAATGAAGCAACCAGTAGCTAGATGATTAGACATCTGACCTGGGTGTTCATTGTGTTCTGGCAAAGATCTAACATGAAGAAATTTTTCCAACTATTTGAGCTGGTCTAATAAAAGATATCAGATTTACCCAAAGAACCCTGTCTGCCTATGTGCTTAGATTAACCTGGCTACAACCTATACCAGGGGTCAGCAACCCCCAGCACATGTGCCGAGCATGGCATGCAAGGCCGTTTTGCTTGGCACGACAAGGCCAGCGATGGAGCCCGGGCTGCTCCCAGTAGGGCTTGCAGCATCCCAGCTGCCTGTCCGGGCAGCAACTCCCCAGAGCTGGGGCTGGCTGCAGCCAGAAGGCTGCAAACAGCTGCTCCAGGCTCTGGAGCCCTGGCATCAGCTCTGTACTAGCTCACGCACCAGCACCTCAGAGCCGGTAGTGAGGGAGGGGCCTGAGGCAGTGCAACCCCAGTCTCTCCCCCGCTTCTGTCACTGAGCTAGTGACTGGGCTCTGCAGCCCGGTGCAGCAGTTTGTAACCAGCTTGTGCTCTGGGCAGCTGCAGCAAGCAGTGGGCAGGTTGCAAACAGCTGCACTGGGCTCCACAGCTCCAGCATCAGGTCCATGCTGGCAGTGACTGCATGTGCATGGAGCTCATGTTGGAGCTGTGGAGCCTGGCACAGCTATTTGCAGTCTGCCCGCTGCTTGCTGCAGCTGCCCAGAGCCCAGGTTGGCTACAGACAGCTGTGCCAGGCTCCAGAGCCCAGTCACCAGCTCTGTGCTGGAACTGGGGGAGATACCGGGGTTGCACTGCCTTGGGTACCTCCCCACTGCTGGCTCTGAGACGTGGGTGCATGCTCTGGTACAGAGCTGATGCCAGGGCTCCGGAGCCCAGCACAGCTGTTTGGAGTCTCCTGGCTGCAGCCAGCCCACCTCTGGGGAGCTGCTGCCAGCTGGGAACCTGGGCTAGGGGGCAGGGGCAGTAGGGCTGGGGGCAAGGGACACAAACCGGTCATCCTGGCATGTACACCCTGCCCTCATTTTGTTTTTCTGGCATGCCGGCACTCCTGCACCTTCCAAAGTAGGCATTGTGGTCTTTTTCAGCACTCTGGCCAAAAAATATTGCCTACCCCGACCTATACCCCTGAAGCATGACAAGTGTAACCCATGTTTACTCAGGCTGGAGCTCTGCTCCCCTCTAGTGGCTAACTCATATGTAGATGTTTATAAATCTGTTACAGTCTTTGAGGTAAGAAAATGGGTCTTTTTAATTTGGGCAGCAGGGACCCAAGCTCTAAAGCAGGAGGTCTCAGGTTCAAGCCCTGCTGTCAGTAACTCACACTGGAGCACTGCATTAAAAACATCTTCACACTACATCAAAAGAAAGCTATTAGGACTACAACTGTATAACACAGGGCACAGTTTGATCTACTGTTGTTGCACAGCAATGTTAAGCAGCTACAAGCAGTGAGTATTTTTGTAAACCTTTGAAGATAGTTGTTGAAGTCTGTTTCTTTTAGCTTTTCAACTATGAAATAAAAGTTGCATTTTCTACCTTATTAAGCTCCTGCATTACCTATAGCACCTCCAATACGTACCAAAGGCCCATACATCTGACTTGCTGCTAAACTTGGTATAATGGAAAACTTCTGGTGCTGACCATTTGACTGGAAACTTAGTTCCTAGTGAACTTACGTATAGGTCATCCAAAACATACCTGCAAAGCAAGATCCAGTCTTCAGGTTATGACAAACTTAAAGTGATATATTGCTTACTGAATTTTCCTTTAATGTTACTAGAATAACTATCCAAAAAGCTACAGCTTAGGCTGAAACCCAGACTTAAAGAGGTAAGGACATAGAAATGCTAACCTTGTCCTACACAGGCAGGATGCTACTACCAAATTATGGGGGGACCCTTTATATAGTATTGCTTTGTAAAGCTGAAGGCAACAGAAATCCAAACTCATGTGACTATCTCAAAGAGGGACCATTACAGAAACTCTATCACCTACAAAGTACAAATCTAGGGTTTCTTTATCATCACAATGAACACCCTGGATTGAGTTATAATTATTAACTCTCTGCAAGACCTGGGGCTTAATTTTACTAGCAAACAATTCATTAGCTTTTTTTTTCATGGCAGCAGTAGCTGATTAATCAGAATAAACCAAGTATGATTGACATTACCGCATCTTTTGATAAATATTCAGTGTGTAGCTTACCTAGCCATTCCAAAGTCTGATACCTTCACAGTAAGATCTTTGTTAACCAAACAGTTCCTTGCAGCCTTTAGTGAGGAAATGATAAAATAAACTGAGTAGTCAAAATCAGAAACAAAAACAGGTGACATTACCATTTGTTTACTCAAATATAAAATGATTCCAATAATTACATTATACATATATGGAAAATGTATAAATTTGATATATATTTCCAGGTATAGAATCTATGTATTGGAGGTCTGTTTTGCACACGTCCCCTTCCCACTGCTTTCCCAACACGTCCCCTTTCTCAACAGGGAAAATGAATTTGGGATGCCAGGTAGCCCCTTTACCCTACACCCTCCTTAACTTCTTCCTCTTGCAGCCCTTTGCCCACTCCTTACTGTCAGACCCTGCTCTCCCTGAGTATATGCAAGTGAGGAGCAAGTCTGAAAACACTGATTTTGAAATTAACATGATGGTAGCAATTTGTACTTATATGTACTACAAGCATTTTTTTTTGCTTTTTAAAAAAAATACATGTTATGTTCCAGGTCAAATTAACCAAATCAGTTCTGAATCCTACCAGTTGAGCAAAACTCTATCATTCAAATCCATGTGGTGCTACCATTGGTAAGTATCCTATTTCCCAGACTTTTCAGCCTGGGACTTTAGATATTTCCAAAGCCATGGCAGGGATCCTACATGGAAGCCCAAGCCCAGAGATCTTGGGGGGTTAGCTACCTCCAAATGTCACTTGCCCTTAATCACAGGCTAAAGGAGCAAACTAGAGGGAAATGCCCCATCTCCATAAAATAGGTGTGTAGTTAAGATCCTTCTATTGGGAAGCTATAGTAGACTTGTAGGGAGTCCTGGCTGCAGTGTAAGACAGGTCTCCACTCCCTTCTACATGTAGTCATTCAAAGGTCAGCAAGAAAACAACCTGACTGATACTATCCTGGTACCTCCACTGCTAGGTATTTAAAAAAAAAAAAAATTAAAATAAACATCCTTTCCTCCCCCCCTCCACACACTAAACACATAATAGTTTACAGCACTTTACATAACACATTTGGAAACTAACATAAAATCTCCTCATTTATATGCTTTGACATCTACCATTTTCTCCATCTATGTGCTGCTTATGGAAATGAGAGGCTTCTCTCTAGCTTGCTCCTGTGGCTGAGGGCAGGTGAAACTTGGGGTTATCCAAACCCCAAGCCTCCGGGCCAGGGCCTGCACATAGGATGCCTGCCAAAAGACATTGGAAATACCTGATGCCCCCGATGGGGGTGGAGGATGTTTGCCAGTTGTAGGGCCACTTACAGTTCTGGACTAACTCATGGATTTGGACTTGATTTGGCTTGGAACAGGAAAAAATTGTTAAAAAAACAAAAAGGTTGCCATCAACAGCTTGGTCTGCAGGCATGGCATAAAAGGAAGGGTGTCAGGGTTCACTCTGGCCTGGTACTGCAATACAGAAAACCTGGTACCAGTTCCCTGTTGAGCGCACACAATTTTTTTTAAAGGAAAAAAAATGTTTCCCCATCAGTGTATTTGTTCCATATAGGCCAGGAATGGGTTAAGTCTAGCCCAAAGGCTAGATCCAGCCCATGGCAGAGTCTATTTCCCAGTAGCCTCTATGGCAGCAGCTAATTTGGCTGCTGCTGCCAGACCCAACCCCACTGCCTGGGCACCCTAGATCATCCTCCCTGTACCCACCATTGGAGGCAGGACCCACATGAGCAAGGCGGTTGGGGTGGGGTAGCGGCTGGGACCAAGACAGTGGGTGAGGCTGGGGAGACCCTGGAATTATGGGGCTGTAACAATGTGGGGCTAGGACTAGGGCTGGGACAGAGCTGTGATCTGCTGCCTGCATGCCGCAGGGGCATGGAGGGAGCAGATTGTTCAGTTCCGCCCTGGTTCCCTGCTGTCACCGTCCCAGATTGTTGGAGCAGCTCCCCATCCATCCCATGGGGTTCCTGCCAGTCTCCAATGGAGACGCCAGGAGTGGTGGAGCTGTGATAGCACAGGGCCTAACAGTATGGGGCTACACAACTGGGGCTCTGCCCCAGACTGGGCCCAAGCTCATGACCCCATGCTTTCATGGCCCCACCACTCCCAGCGTCTCCACAGAGACTGTTGGGCAGCCACACAAGCGGATGCTACTGGGAAATAGAGTGAGGCCACTGTGTGAACCAACCATTTTGTCCACCCCAGTATAAGTCGCATTTTATTGTCACACTCAGTGTTGGCTGCATTTAATTAACTTCATATTTTGTTTCCATTACTGAGCACATGCTGCTTTTAGAAGCACTTTAAAGATGGGCAATGTATTTAATGTGGTTTTGGTGTATATGAATGTAATATGAGGGGCTTCCTGCCCCCCAAATTGATTGAGGGGAAAACCCTTGTCTCATATTTGAGTAAATATGATATTTATTTTTATCCAGAATTTCCCAGAACTAATGGAATTCTTCAGTTAATACATGATGAACTCGTTTCTATTTGTAGTAGTAATAGTATTAGTATTACTACTATTTCCTCTACTGCCTATCATTTATGCAACACATTTTGACTGTCAGTCTCAAAAAGCAGTTTACAGTGAAGGCCCATATCTTCATTCCATTCGTCCACATGGACAAAATGGACTTGCACAGGGATAGCCAGCAAACCCACAGCAGAGCCAGGAACTAAACTTCAGTTTCTCAAGTCAAGTCTTAGTCCAATGACTGTGTTTCTTGGGCACTCTGCATCAATATTTACCAGCTCATTCAAAACAAGAGTAACAAACTTACTGTAAGTAGATGCTGAGTAGGTTATTTACTATGTACTATAAATAGAATAAAATATAGAGACATTTTAAGCGGTAGTGGAAGTCAATAGGCCAATAAGACCCCAATTCTGCAAATGCTTATTTATGCTTGCTGTGTCTTAAGGCTTTATTGTCTATCTGTATAATGATTAGGTCTGGACATTGTTTGCATCTGTAGTCTTCCTTTCAAAGACAGGCTCAGTTTTTTTTCCTAGCTAGCCATCAGGAGCAAATTTTCAAAAATTGCTTTTTTATTTAAAACTTGTCTTTTGCCCATGTAAATTGTCTGGCACCTCAGATTTAAAAAAAAAATATGTCTATTTGCTTTGCACACACCGCTAAATTATTAAAAGACTTAAGTCTTGAGCATATGACAGTATTGTTGGAGACTCAGAGACTGAGTTGAAGGCCCATAGAAAAGTTACTCCTCATGTGTAGATTCTCACATATTGTCTCAAGGAAAAGATGAGACTATCATTTGAACTTGTGAGTCTTGAATATGAGCTTCTAGGATTTAGGATGATTTTTAAAAATAGTTTATAAAATAACCAATTTCTCCAAGGCTCTTTTGTCATTATTTTTCAACATGCATTCCTGCATTAACTGTGAGTATGTATATTAAGGCCAAACATTCTTGGGTGCCAGCTCACGTACAGGGGCCTAAGTACCATTGAAACTATTTGAACCTTTACTTACTTGAAGTCAGTGAAAGTCCCCTAAATGCCTTTCAAGACCTAGACCTAAAGTCCTGATTCTGTTCTTAACAGAGCTTACCAAGTCTCGATGTATGAACTGATGGCTTTCTAAGAATGTCATAGCTTCACACACATTGTAACATATTTCTAGCAGCTGAAAGGGTTGTAGTTGCTTTCCATGACTCTTCAAGTAACTAAGCAAACAGCCATTTGCCATATATTCAGTCACTATGTAGATAGGATATGTCTTTGTGCATACCCCATACAGCTTAACCAGTTTGGGATGGTTAAGTTTCCTGAAGAAAATAAATAGTTAAAAACATATGTATGTTACTGTATGAACTCTGTTTCTTCAAACATCACATTGCTATTGCTAATAAAACACTTAATTAATTATTAAATAAACTTCTACCAAGCTTAGTAAACATCAAATCACAAATTTGATTTTGATCAATAAACATTTAAAACTTCCCTTTTCAAGAAGATCTTACTTTCTTTCTATTCATTATTATGAAGCAATGGCAAAAGGACTAATGAAAACTACTATTTTATATTTCAGTCTAGCACTGGGATCTGTTGTCATATTCTTTTGAATGCATTCACTGAACAAGCATCATACATGAAGAAATCAGAGTAAATAGATTAGGGATTTAAATCACAAGGACTTTTACTAAAAGTATGTAGCCTGAGTGGAATCAGCCATTACAACTAGGTTAACTAACTAACTTCTAGGCATTAGCTTAATGAGCATTAAGCAATTTTTGGCAAATGTCTACACGTGCAGGGACTTGGCACTAAAGTTAGTGCACTTGATGCACTTAGTGCACTAAAGTTAGTGCCAGGTTCCTGCAGCTCTGCCATGTGACCGTAGTGGCTGGGCAGACCCGGCACTAAAGTTAGTGCTAGGTTGCGTCTACACATGCATTAATGTGCTTTAACTAATCATGCCTAATTTGATACTGGCATTTGCAGGTATCAAATTCAGGCAAAATTAGACTAATTTCACCATTTTAATGCAAATTAAAAGCATGCACATGTAGATGTGCACCTGTAATGCTCATTAAATTAGGCTAATGCTCATTGATGCATTTCATGTAGCTGTGCTCAAAATGCCTCTGAATAAAACTATTTTGAAAAAAACTAGTATGGCACTGCAGACATTGGAGTAGTTACCTTATAATTGCCAAAGTGAGATTACACTGAAGATGCATTCACATCTTGCAAATTCAGTTTCATGCCATCCAACTTGTATCAGAAAACAGAGAATTCAGTTTGGGTCCCGGAATGGTGAGAGATGCACAGATGTAAGCCTGTCATGCCCCTGCACTCCAAAAACCCCCAGCAATCATAAGCAGCTGCAGTAGACCCCATCTGCAGAGCTGGAGGTGAGCGGGGCCCATGGTGGGAGGGGACTAGCCAGCTTCAGAGAGGCAACCGAGAGGAGCTGAGGAGGGTCTCACCCTGCCCTGGCTCCTACTTGGCCCAGTCCCCCAGGGAGAGACAGGAGGGGAAGAGGTCTCTCACTGGTCCCTCTCTGGTTGGGCAGGGTCCCTGACACCTTAGCTTGTTAAGTTTGCTGCCTGCCTGGAGCTCATGTCTGGGGTGTGATGGAGAGGATCCCCAAACTTGTCTGGCCCTCCAACCACTATTCCATGCTACTCATCCATGTGGGCACAAATGATATGGCATGGAGCAGTCGGGCCAGGTCATGCATAACTACAGGGTTCTGGGGACTGGGCTCAGGGGTTTAGGGGCACAGATAGCTTTTTCATTGATCTTCCCAGTCATAGGACATGGGCTCCGGAGGGAAAGGTGCATTGGTGAGATGAACAGAAGTCTCCAGCATTGGAGCCATTGCGAGGAGTTTGGCATCTTTGACTATGATCTGCACTTCAGAGAGAGTGGACTGTTGGGAAGGGGTGGCCTCCACCTCACCTGGAAAGGGAAGAAGCACTTCTTGGCCAGAATGGCTGACCTTCTTGACAGGGCTTTAAATTAAGACTGTCAGTTCCAAGGGGGGCTTGCCTGAGAGGACCAGCAGAGGCCCATCACAGGGTGGCTGACCCTTCCAAATTCCTACTAGGCAAAAAGGGATGATGGAGTCCTTGGCAAGACCAAAGGTGCCTGGGAGACAAGATCCCAGGAACCCGTCAGCAGACACCAACATCTTATGTTCAGTTTTACTTCTAAGTTGCAGTTAACTCCGGACTGGGCTGTGTTTAGTTGCCCAGCCCTCAGTCCAAAGATGAAGGATGGTCTTGAGAAGGGTGATGGCCAAGCCAACCTGACACTTGGAGGTGAATGGCATGGAGGAGACAGGATCATCCCAATGCAAGACCTGTGGAGAGCAGAGTCCATCCCTGGTTATAGATGTGGTGAGGGTGGCATAAAGAGGAGGTTGGAGCCCCACAGAGAAACCTAGAGTTGAGATCTCCTCCGGCCACCTACAGAGAACTGCCTCCCAAGAAAAGAACAATGAACATCAGAGAAGTGGCAGGCGAGTAGGAGCAGCACCTGAACTATCTCAGTGGTGCTAAATCCAGATCTCATCCTGACATTGCTGGGGGGAAAGGCATCAACCAAGAAGAGGCCAAAGCCCCATAACACCTACCAGTAACAGAGGACTGCTCAGCACTTGCCCACACCTATAGGGAGCGGTACAGAAAAGCCAAGGCACAAATTGAACTCAGGCTAGCTATGAGGATCAAGGACAACAAAAAGTCCTTCTTCAAATATGTGGGAATTCAAAAAAAGAACAAAGATAGCATTGGGCCCCTGTGAGATCAAATGGGGCAGCTGACATCTGACGTCCAAGAGAAGGCCAATCTCCTAAATTACTTTTTTGCAAGGGGATCACACTGTCAGAAAGGACACAAACCATTCTAGGAGCAGGTGGCAGGCCCAAAATTCATGTGGATCAGGTGAGGGAACACCTTGAGAAACTGGAAACTTACAAGTCCATGGGCCCAGATGGAATGCACCCAAGAGTCTTGAAGGAGCTGGTAGAAATTTCGCCCTCCTTGGCAAAGATATTTGAAAATTTGTGGTGTGTGGGCGAGGTCCCAGAAGACTGGAAAAGAGCAAATGTGGTCCCTATCTTCAAGAAAGGGAAGAGGAATGACCCAGGGAATTATAAACCAATCAATCTGATGTTCATCTCTGGAAAAATCCTGGAGAAAATTGACAGGGGATCCATCAACAGCAGACTAGAGGAAGGCAATCTTCTGAAGGCCAGCCAACATGGCTTTGTGACTGGCAGGTCTTGTCTGACAAACCCCATCTCCTTTTATGACCAGGTGACATGAGCCTTGGACAAGGGAGATGACATGAATGTCATATATCTGGATTTCAAGAAAGCCTTTGACCTACTTCCCCACAATGTCCTCATGGCTAAACAGGGGAACTATGGCCTTGATCATCTTATGATCCAACGGCTAGGTAAATGTCTATGGAGTTGGATCCAAAGAGTACTAATTGATGGGAACAAATCAATGTGGTGCAGGTTGACCAGTGGAGTCCGTCAGTGCTTGGTACTTGGGCCGGTACTCTTTAACATCTTCATTAATAATCTGGAGTCAGGAGTCAGATGCAACGTGGCAAAGTTTGCAGATAACACCAAATTATGGGGGAGGGCAATCACACCACAAGACAGACTGGGGATGCAGGCCAAATTGGACACACTTTCAAGGTGAGCTGACCAAAATGTAGTGGCCTTCAATGTAGAGAAATGTAAGGTTCTGTACCTCAGTAGGAAGAACCTTCAACAGACTTACAAGCTCAGCAATGCTATGGTCACTAACACCATGACCAAAAGAGACTTGTTGTCCTGATTGACCACAAGATGAATATGAGTCACCAAAGGGATGCTGTGGCTGGCAAAGCAAACCAAACTCTGGTGTGAAGCTACCAATGCATCTCAAGCAAAATCAGGGATTATCCTCCTGCTTTACTTGGGCTTGGTGAGGCAACAGCTATAGTACTGTGTCCAGTTTTGGGCCCCCTACTCCAGGAGGGATGTGGAAAAGCTTGAGAGAGTCCAGGAGAGAGCTACTCATATGATTCAAGGCCTGAAGGGGAGGCCGTATGAGGAGAGGCTGAGGGATTTGGGACTCTTTAGTCTGGAAAAAGAGAAGGCTCATGGGAGACTTGGTAGCAGCTTACAATTATATAAGAGGGGTACATCAGGACCTGGGAGAACAGCTGTTCACCAGAGCTCCCCAAGGGATAACAAGATCTAACAGCCATAAACTTCAGGAAGGCTGATTTAGACTAGGCATAATGAAAAAGTTCTTTACAGTGCGAGTGTCCAGGGTCTGGTGCAAGCACCTACTCTGGACTCTTTAAAAAAATATCTGGATATTTTTCTTGATGGGATCACTTGATCCCAGCTGACTTCCTGCCAAGTGTGTGTGTGGTTGGGAAACTGGACTCAATGATCTCATAAGGTCCCTTCCAGCCCCTAATGTCTACAAAATCTATAAATAAGCAATTCCATCTATATTGGTTGAATGAAAGATATTCTTAAAAAGGTTCTGCAGGCAGGAAGAACAGTTTATAGTAGGTGATGTCTGCAGTCTTTGTGCTATTCCAGTGATACCTCATTAAATATGATTCTGAATGCAGTCACCTATTCAACTTGTTCCTAAGGCTGCTTGTGGTACTAAAGTTTCCCTTTTCAATGACTGCTTTATATTACTGACATGTTTTTGGGAAGATGACTGTTGGTGATGTCACTTAGTTAAGAAACACTAAAGCTTACATCATGTTATGAGCTTCCTCTATAAATTCATCTTCTGACATCGATCTCTCTTTAATCATCTTAATGGCAACATCATACTTCCCCTTCCACTTTCCCAGCTGTACCGTTCCAAACTGTCCACTCCCCAGTTCCTTCAGTAGGATGATTTCCTCACGTTTCAGCTCCCAGATCCCTAGTAGAACAGAAGAAATTCCTTATAGTGATCATACTGACATATGCATAATAATCTTTTCCCCAGTAAAACATCACTATCTACAAGTTTCCACATTTACTGCACAGTAAATTAGTCTACTGCACAGTTACCTACTACCTGTAAATATAGGTAGTAAACTAACTGTGCAGTAGATACTGCACAGCAACACTTGTGTAGATGCTGACCTGGAGCAAATTTGATCCTGGTCAGCCTAGGCAGCAGGGGACTACAGGTGACAGGGAGCTCTCTGTCCACGGTCCTGGAACTGCTCAGCTGCTCTCAAGAGCTGGAAGCTGATCAGCACTGGGATTGGGGATCTCTCTGCCCCCCATTCCTGGCTGCCAGCATGAAGCTGGCACTCCAGAGGGTGGCACTCCCAGAGCAGCTCTGTGTGGTGTGGAGCAGGCTGCTCTGGGGAGTAGGCAGGGGCATGCTAAGCAGGGCAGCTGCCAGAAAGGCCTGTGTCTCCCATCCAGCAGGAGGTTCACTGGCAGCTGCCCTACACCTGGGACAGCCCCCAGCAACCTCCTGTCAGGCAGGGAGGTCCTGGGGCCATGGCCAATCCCACTGGGCACAGGGACAGGAAAGCGCTGTTGGCTGCAGCATCAGCTGTCTCCTGGCCCCATGCCCATTGGGAGGGAAGCCTTGCTTGGCGGGGGGATTGCTGGCAGCTGTGTGTCCCAATGGACATAGGGCTAGGAGAGTCTGCCTGCTGCAGAGGCAGTTCTGTCTCAGTCCCATGTACATCAGGTCCCTTCCCGATATGCATGGGTCCAGGAGACAGTTGCTGCCGCAGCCAGCAAAGCTCTCTTGGCCCCATGACCACTGGGATTGGCCCTGTGCCCCTTGTCAGCTCCCAGGCTAGCACTGGGGGCAGCCTGGATCTCCTCCTGGCTGCTGCAGGGGGAAAGAGCAGGGTGGGAGCAAATTGTCAAGAGGGAGCACATATAGACATGCTCCCAGGAAGGCTTACTGTGAAATATTTTACAGTAAGCTTACTGCAAATTAATAATATAACATGTAGTAAGCAATAAAGTAAGATGTTCCTGGGTTGGACTTTGAGCTACAAAAGGACAGTGTGTCTGTAAAATACTACCAAAAGGATATTTGCTGCCACATCTGAGTTAGGATTTACAACAAAGATTCGTTAATCTCTAGCACATCGACTTTATGTTAATTTACCAAACTAAACAAAGCTCATAAGGCTTGAGAAGGATTTTTTAAAATCCAACAATAGCTACTGTAACTTCACATTTTTCCATCAATTTTGAAAACAAGTACCATTCTACCACAAAACTTAAAGGAAAATAAGAAGAAAGGGCCATATTATATGGGACCCTTTCATGACTTTGCAAGTGCAAGAGAAATGCACTTGATCTGACACAGGTCTGTCAGGAAGAAGAACCATGTCCCACAACACTCCCAAATATACACCAGCCCTTGGATGGGGCTGCATGCTTTGATTAGCTGATACTACATGACTTCATGAAACAAGTCACTCTGCTACACACAAGGAAGCTAGAGGAGCAATTGATCACCAAGAGACAACCCCTCCAAAAATTTCTTGTGAAGCAGGGAGCTTTGAAATTGCCCCTTCCACACGCTAAATGGCCACTGAAGAGCATGAGGTCAAGATGTGATGCCCTAAGAATCAAAGCTGTTCTATTTTTGCTGAAAAAAATTACTGGAAAACTGACAACAATTTTAAAAGGAAAAGTTGTCTCCATACCATCACCTAAGGATGATGTGGATGGAATATTATTCACTTTGGTAGACACTGCATGTCGAAGCCTTGTAACAATACCTACAAGAGAGACAGTCAATATATAACCTTTCTCTTAATGAAATGGAAGCTCAAACCAGCTAATACATGTGCATTAACAAAATCAGACAGTGAGAGAAGACCAAATTCAGAGTGCCATGTAGAGATACCTAAACTTGAAATAAGCTATCACAAGCAGCAGATGTATCACATCTGTGTTAGTAAGTCACTCAACGTGAGCTAGGAAGCCCTGCAGAGAAGCCAGTTAATCAGTGCATGGAGTAGCATATGTTAGCACATATTTCCAGTATTTAAACTAGCTTGTTCAGAACTAACTTGCATATCTCAACATGGCACAGCTCTGTGCTTATAACTGTAATGACAGTCAAAGTTATCATAGCATATATACTTAGGGTTAAATTACCAGACTTATATTAAGAAAAGATGTTAATAGTTGATTGGAAGATAAAGTAGGGTAGTTCTGTAAGGGTGCCTGTATACACCATGGGTTTTAATCCTCATTAAATTAAATAGGTTTATAAAATTTAAACTTATTTATTTTGGAGTGTTGCATCTGTGCTTACACACACTAGGTTTTCAAATTAATTAAGCCTTGGAGCATCTCATCTATGTTTACACACACTAGGTTTTCAAATTAAGTCGGGTCCCTGGCTAGTGCCACAGGAGGTTGGGACAGTCTCCACTGTTGCCTGCCCAGCCCAGGACTTCTATGCCCATGCCCTGCCACACAGCTGTGGAAGCAGTAAGCTGGCAAACCACACAAGAAAAAAAATAATAAGCTATGTCCGAAGACTGTTAGTTTAAAAAAGTGGAAGCAATTTGAAAGCAAAAGCAATTCAAGGAAGTGAACACAAAAAAGTTGCAGTGCCAGCTGGTGGACAAAGAGGCTCATTACACATCTTTGAGTGCCTTCGTGTTTGCATGCAACAAATCTATGGATGTAACACTTTAATTCCGGGTGAGCCAAACTGAACTATATCTGAGGAGTTTTAGTTTAATACACAATGAAGACTTTTAAAGCATCGGGAAGTTCCACTCGTGAAAACAGACGTTCAGTTGCAGTGCATGAATGGGAAAAAATCGTGGCATGTACATGAGCCCTAAGACTGTAATACTATAAAGCATGTCTGTAAATTTTGTAGATCAAGTTCCCATGGTGTGTACAGGTTCTAAATAAAAGTGCTTGGCACCATGTCAGGAACACATGTAAACATGCCCTGAATGATCACATGGTAAGGCTCATTAACAAGTACTAAGAACTCTTGAGCTTTCTTAAAGTTACACCACTTTGGGCAAGGATTATCTTTAAACTGTGCTACCTAGCTTGGGTTAATTCCTTGGTGTTCACTGGTGCAGTCCTCCAGTAACCCAGGAGGCACTACTGTTGGGGAGGACTAGCTATCATCCAGGACTCTACTGCCCTCGACTGATAGCTGGGAACATCTTAGCAGGGTGGGATGGATGGGGATGGGGTCAATGAGGAGGGAGGGAGGGAAAGAGTGAATAGGGATAGGGGAGACAGGAAGGAAGCTGCCAGGTTGCTGCCCCTTGTGATCCCCAATCTCCAAATTGCCCCCCTACTCTTCCTACCCCAGGTTCTCCTGGGGTTCCTGCAGACCATGTTGTCCTTGTGTTCCCATATCCAGCCCCTGTCAGGCCCTGCAACTGAAGGGGAGGCAAAGGAGAAAGGGTGAGGAGGTGGTGAGGGGGGAGCTTCCAGGCAGTTCTGGAGCCCAGGGTCTGGGTGCACAAGGCAGCAAGGGCTGCAGGGAGCCAAGAAACAAGTAGGGAGGCCCCCCTCCCCACTTCTGTCATGATGATTGGGGTGCCAAAGCAGCGATCCAGAGTTGAAGGGGTCAATTAAGGGGTGGGGAGAGTGATTTTGGTATTGATGGGGGACATCAAAGTGATTTGGGAGGAGAAGGGGAGAATCCAAGTGGCATGGGGGGCCTTTCCTTCCCTTCCTCCCCAGGAAGGCCCTTCCTCCCCCTCCTCCCCAGCCTATGCTGTGGCTAGAAAGGCGGTGAGCAGAGCAGGCATGGAGCGGACTTGCAACCCCTAGCCATGGCCCTCTAGCTGCAGATCTGAGCAGTGTACATTAGAGAGAGTTTTAGCTCTGAACATGCTACTGGTCACTAGCACTTCTTAACACAGACTAATATTCCTTAGAATTAGCACCTGCTAACTCTAAC
Organism: Caiman crocodilus; assembly: GCA_030014935.1. Classification (NCBI taxonomy): domain Eukaryota; kingdom Metazoa; phylum Chordata; order Crocodylia; family Alligatoridae; genus Caiman; species Caiman crocodilus. Next base: position 64,797,768 of record JAGPOW010003316.1, read on the forward strand.
ATGTAATCTCACCTTATCTACATGGCCGCTACAGTCACTAGATGCATAGATGGTGTATTAAGAGTTCTGCAGAATGTAACTGTGGCAACCCTGATCAAACTATGGACCACATAACAACACTCTGCACTCTATACACATTTGGCAGTGACATTGCAGAGATACATTCCCTTTTCTCAAGAGCATTAAACTGGTTAAGTAACCTTAAACTTGACTTATAATTGTTGTTCCAAGTCAGTTGTATGAAAGAAGACCTTATCTACAGCAAAAACAGTATGTATACTTGAAGAAAACACGTGCAAGGGGATCATAAAACCAAGGAGAAAATGTTTACCTGCTGAGTTATGCTGATGATAGTGAATAAGCTTTGGAATTGAATTGAAGCAATAATTTTCAGCCAGATAATATTTGTTTTCAGAATTTGTGTGCACATGATAATGTTTGACTGCTCCCTTTTTGTCTCTGAAAAACATTATGAAACCTTTTATGATAACCTCTATACTAAGTCAGTTAAATGAAGTTTAAGCCTTAGATAGTTCATTAATTGTGAGATTAATAATAAGCCATTTACAATTTTGATTTTTTTTATTATCCACTGTGATTTATTTACTGCCCCCAGAAAAAGGGAACTCTTTGTTTAATGTGTAATAGCTATGAAGAATAAGTGCTACTTAAATACTTACATACTAGAAATCTTCCATATTTCCCTATCAAAAAAATGGCCATTTTTATTAGGAGATATCAATCGTCTTCATGTTGACATAAAGCAAACTTCCATTGCCTCGGGAAAAGAAGACATTCTCCCCACAAAAAAATATAATCTCTAGATGTGTAGGAAAACCCCCAGTTTTTCTTTTTTTATTAATTTTAAAATGCATTCCCTCCCCATCCCCAACCATTTCTGACTTTTTCTCTCCCTCTCTATTCCCTATAGATAAGGATAAGTAAGCTACGGTGTAGGATAAGCTTTAACATTTTATTTTAGGCAGTAAGCTTTATTTTTCTCTCCCCTCTTTGCAAATAAGTTCCCTGCTATTTTAATATTGATACCCACTGTTTTATCAGTGATATTTATTATGTTTGTACTGCTTTTATATTGTGTGATTACTGTTTTAGGTCTATATATGTAAGTTAGCATAAGTCATGTCAAGTTTATGTCAAGCCTCCATCTTGTGTCCTCTGCCCAGGCATTCTCTGTGTTGCAACTGTATGATTCACATACCCCTCCCATGTAAATTGGTTCCTGGATGAATGAGAGTGATTGGGAATGTCTGAAATGAAATGGTAGCAGGCCTCTACTGAATGGCCTGTAATGACTGGCCCATCACCTCTCATTGATTCATCCACGAACCATGGACCTCACCTAGGAACAGAGCCAAGAACCCAGCATTTGAAAGACAAAAGAACCTGCAGAACTAGCAACTCTACCACACCATTACAGATACCCGAAACTGCACACCCCTGCATGGAGCACACATGCTTAGTATGCCAGGGGCTGACCCTTGCCTGGGCATGCCTCCTGTCACAAGGGTCAAACAAGGTCTGCCCCTATTAAAAGGGTCAGTGAAGACAGACCCAGTGGGAATGCCATTTCCAACCGGACCAGACCAGCTTCACATCACCTATCCACCCCAGAGGCCCTGCCAGTGACCCCCTCTAGAAAACACTGAGCTGAAGGAGACCCTGACTGGCCATCAAGGATCAACTTCCAGCTTGGGACAGGTAGATATTACCTGCATACCTCCTCATACAATTTGGACTCTCTCTCTGTCTATGTCTCTCCTCCTGGACTTCAGTGGACTTCAGCCCCTGCGCCAAGCCTCTCTAACCCCTGCTGCCATTATGTGTGGGTGGGTGCAAGGGAACCAATAAGACATTGTGTCACCCTCTCCCTTGTTCAATAAAACCACTGTCATTTGCAACCCCGAGTTGGGTCAAGTTTTACTGAATCCCAGTCCCTTCCCTATCTTAAATTACAGCCTCGTTCTCTCTCTCTCTCTCAGCTTCAGCCCCCACCTCCTCTAGTTTCCTGATCTCCTCCAAATTCTGTCTCCCCTTTTCTGCCACCTCTCAGCCTCTCCTTGCTTTCCTGCTGTCCCTGCCACCTTTCAGCCTCACGTATCGTCTACTTCCTTTGCCTTTCTGCTGCCTCTCCCTGCTTTTCCACTGCCCCTGCCATCTTTTAGTCTCTCCTGCCACTTTTCCTGTGATTTTCTCCTGTCCGTCTCTCTGTTTCCAGGCTTCCTCTGCACCTTCTGTAGTCCCCCACTCCCAGCTTCCCAGCGCCTCATGGCTGTCCTGCAGTTTTCTCCAGCAGTTGGAGCCTTTCTCCAGCTCCCAGCACCTACTACCACTCCCTGCAGCTTGTCTAGCTGCCCCGGAGCCATCCTCTGGCTCCCCACACCCTAAGCCCCTCTTTAACACCCACACTTCCCCTTAGTCCCATCCTCCCTCTCCTCACCTACCTTTTCAGCTACCCTGTAGCTCTGGCTCCATATCCAGCCTCTGTGCTGGCATCGCTCCCCTGTTCTGCAGGCTTTGGGCGTTGTCTTTTAATCAGTTAAGATGAATTAACCTAATGTTACCCTGAGTATGGGCTTAAACTGGTGATAGGTTTGCATGAACCTAGACTGGTTCTTTTGAATGTGTGCGTATCTGAGTTGCTAGTGTCAGTGTGCATGCTTCTTAGTAGGGGTGTATGCACCTAGTGAGTGCATGTGTGCTTAACTGATTTTTATGTGTGCATGTGCAATTGTGCACCATGCCCTCCTGTCTAACAGTACAATATTAAGATCCTGAGCATTGGCCTGACACCTGAGGGCAACAGTACAGCACATTTCTATTCCTAACCTTGCTTTCCTTTCCTTTACCTCTGCCAGCCTGTGACTCTTTCTCCTTCCCCATTTTTTTCCTCTTTCTAACCAACTCAGCCATTACATTAATCTCTGATAAAACCTATTCTTGAAGACGATGTTTTATGTTCAGCTGGAAATGAAACCAAACTTCTGTAGGCCCTTCTGTGCTCTGCCTCCTGCAAGGAACACTTTTCAGAGCTTAATGTCATACCTCATTATGCTCAGTGCAGGGAGATAGCAAAGCTAACGCGTGCATGAATGATGTTTTGAAGCTGCTAATTCAAGTTGCCCAAAGTTAGTTAGGTATGATAAATAACTTCAGTACTGGATAACTGCCATAAGGAACACCCATAAAGCAAGCAATAGAAATAATACAAGTCTTCTAAATACTCACTCAAGGGCCATGCTGAATACAGACACTGTGTACTTTCCTGCTTGGCTAGATTTTCGAACCATAAAAGCACCTTCTTTTCCCTAAGAAAGCCAAATGTAATAAGAAGCATCAACTGTTGGCAAACATTTTGAAACAGCAGTTTTGCCTTGGTACATTTCCTTCTATAGTGTCTTAAACTCACTTCAGTTTTCAACACCCACCGTAGAGTTGAGTGACTGAACAGCTAGTACATTTACATTTTTAGGCTACTTTTAATATGAACTGCAGTTAAATTCTTTCCCTCCCTGCTACTCTAGTCCCTACTCAAGCTGGCATGATCACTTTCTGCTGCTGTGATGGTTTATCAGGATTATGATTTTCATTTTGAGTTTGTTAGGAGTATGATTTGCAGCTGCCTCATTTATGTACTAGACCTGTGTATGTGCATGCGCATGTGTGTGGATGGAAGTAGATGCTCCTGGGTCCAGGTGCACAATAAAATTGATTTTGCAAGATGAAGAGCAACCTCATGCATGAGTGACTGGTGCCTCCCGAACCTGGGAGGGGCACCCACAGAAGCTGTTGACCCTGTCAGGGTGGGCACCAGCCCTGCCAACAGCATCAGTGTCAGCCATCAGGAGGTGCACCGGTCCTGTCATAGGGGGCATGTGCACCCCCATGGACCCCCTACCAGTTGCCTATGATCTCATGTTTCATTTAAAAACCCGAGGGTGTTGGAATTGTTTGGCATTTTTCAGTATCAGGCCTTAAGTTGTTAGTCCTCCTGCTGACTTCTAGTTGCCCTTTAAGTGGGACTGTCCCTTTCCTAATTTATAGTTCAGACAGCTGAGAAGGAATGCTGGGCTATAGCTCCAGAAGAGCTGTGCACTACAAAAACCTCAGAGGCAGGTGCCAGTGTAATGGGCAGTACAAAAGCAGTGAACTACAAAGGATCTATGCAGATCCATAGTGATGTGTACTACTTGCAGCTGTAAACCTGAGTTCAGAACATTTTTCATATTGGGCTTTCTATGAACAGGAGCCTAGCATTGTGTACAGAAGCCCCCATTTGTGTATACAGCATGAAATCAACTTGAAGTATTAAATGACTGGCAGTCACACCCAGCTTGAAAAAGCCCAGAGTTTGGAATAGCAGTTTGGTTATTCAGATCAGAAGTGAAATCCATTGGCAGACTTCTACGTGAATATTTATAGTTTCTGCATATCATTTGCAGAAATTAAATTAATGACATAAGATACTTACATGTCGGAATGCTAAAATTATCCACAAACTTCTGGAAACCTTATTATTGCTCCATCTTTGTACTAATTTACTATAGGTGTCTGGTGTTCTTACTATACTATGAAGACCATTAGCATCATCTACCTGCATGGACTAGCAAAACCAACAATAAATACTGAACCATTTCCAGAATAGGTTAAACCCAGTGAATAAAGGACATTTAGTACCTTTTGTCGCAGTAGTTGCTCTGACTGGGCCCGGGAGATATTACCTGCATACCAGCTGCAGCCAGAAATATTGAGCATGTTATTGACATTAAAATATGTGAATAATATAAAAGCAAAGCAGTCTGATAAAAAACCCTTACAGGGTGATAATTTTAGAATCTTCTTTTAAAAGCCAAGCTCTCTCCTTTGTGGTATATCTACATAGCACAGAGCCACACAGAAATACCTACCATATTTTTTAGCATATAACCCACTCCCTGAATATAACAGCTTATTTTTGGAAGGCCCCAAGAAAGTAAAAAATCTAACCTTGGTGTATGTATAGGTATGTGAAGTCTGGGATCTCTGGAGCTTGGGCCATGTGCCAGGGCTGGAGGATGGGGTCCGTATACTGGGGCTGAAGACTCAGGAGTTGGGAGCTACACGGTAGGGAGTTGGAGGCTGGAGGACACGCACTGGGGCTGGGGGCTGGGAGGAGTAGGTTTGCATGCCTGGGCTGGGAGTTGGGGGCCAGGACAGTATACCAGAGCTGAGGGGTTGGGGGCCACTGTGGTCAGAACAGGTCTGCCATGTGGCTCGCAAGCCCCTGGCACATGATCGCTGCATCCCAAGCCCTCAGCTCTAGTGTGTGGCCTCAGTTAGTCTTTGCCTTAAAAGAACTTACAGACTATATGTAAAAAATTGTCTGCATACTCACTCATGCTTATCAATACTGTCTTCTTCTGATGAATCTTTACCAATGCTGAAGTTTTCCCTACCAAGATAAAATGCTATATTGAAATAATGAATGTTGATGCTGCCTTCCTCAATTTAAAAACTATATTATAAATATTTTTACTGAGTTAGAACTATGGTTATGTCTCAGTCCAAAGCGGATTTTTTTTTTCATTTGGAAAATTCAAGAATATACTGTATTTAATTTTATTTCAATTTATATGAATTCAGTTGAGGCCAAACAAAAAAAAGGCCTTTTCCTATGATAAAATAGTCTGATCCAAGGGTTGACAACATTTTTGGGCACAGTGCCAAAAACACCTTCAAGCTTGACTTGTAAGATGTTGGGATACCAGCAGACCAGGGATGGATGCTGGGGGGAGCAAGGGGCCTGATCCTTGTTGTGGCAACACAGCCCTGGCCCCTTTCTCGACATGCAAGTCCAAGCAAAATGGCTTTGTATGCCACACTCTGGCACATGAGCCAGAGGGTTGCTTACCATAAGTCTAACCTCAGCTAACTTCTAGCCTCCCTAGCCTTTTGTGATTTCTTGTAGTGAGCCAGAGAGTAAAATGTTCTGTCTACTTATCTTGATAAACTGGAGGCCTGTGGATTCAGTTGCATTTTTTAAAAATATATCACTTGCCTCATTGGAACTTATATGAAAATCCTCCAAAACAACAAAAACTAAGCATCCTCCAAAACACGCTTTTACCACTATGGGTAGAAGAAAATTGCATATTTCAAAACAAGTAAACAAATAGCATCCTAAGATACCCCTTAGAATCTGAAAAAGGCAGGGATTTTTAGCTGTTACTGCTTTCTCCAACATTCAGAATTTAATAAAATTACATATTCAAAAACACATTAGGGGACTTATTCAGCTTTGCTTCCTCTTTACAGGCTATGGGATTATTTTCAAAATAGAGGAAAGCGAAGTTTGATCTGAAAAGCTTTACTTAATCAAAAGCACTTGGTTGTCTACAGGACTGCTTATATGCATAAATTGTCTTGCATGTCTAAGTTTTAGAATTCTAAAAGTGAAGTAAGAATATACAGGGTGAAATTCAGGCCCCACTGTAGTTGACAGAAAAATTATCATTCATTTCAGTGGGTCCATATTTTTATCTGACTTTTACATATTAAATACATCTGCAAAAAGCATAAGAACACACATTTTCTTCTGTATTTTTACAGCACTTTATGAAGAGAATACAGAAATATATTGAATATGTCATAAACAAATAAAATATTATGGAAATACAGATGAGCCTTTCATAGATTTATAGAGTCCTTAAATAGTAAGAGAAGAATAGCTGGAGGTTGATTTACCTAAGTTCACCATCATTGATGGATATGGCTTTCAAAAAAGTACTTGGTACAATGCCTTCCTTCCTGAAAGAGGAAACATTTTATATAATTTAAAATCTGTTTTTTTAAAGTAGCATATGGGATTAATCAAAGACTTCTGTTGTAGGGTCATAGAGATGTTCATGTTTAATTTTTGAAATATTTTGGCTTTCCCTATCATGTAGAAGAAAGCATAGGCGATGTAGGCTGTTTTAGGAAATTACATGTTGATTAATTAAAATGTGTATTATCATTGAAATAATCTTTGCCTTGGCGATTAACTTATTTGTCAGACGGATTGGAGCACCCAGTTCTGGGGTGGACAAACATCTTAATTGTTAAAATGAAAAGCACCAACACCTAGTTGGCAAACAAACCTGCAGTTGATCACAAGCTTTAGAAAGCTAATGGTCTGCCAACCAGTTTTATTTAGGCCTAATACAAAGATCAACGAGGCAACCTTTATGTACTAGAAACAGTTATGGGTTGTGGGGCTAACTCCCAAGACTTTCAGCATCACAGCCAGTCAGAGAAAAACTACCTGGATTGATGACTATCTCAGTTAAAAAGAGATAGCTAGGATATTGCTATACTTCAGTAACAGTGTGTGAGAGACCCAGCTCAGTATGTGCCTACAACAGAGGAGCAGAAAGACAGACCTTCTTGGGCACAGACTTCACTGCAGTGACAGACTTGAGGATTTCTGAGCAAGGAAAGGGCCTGATGCTTGTTTCCACGGAGTTCAGGGCAACAGGATTGTGTATGCCTTTTTCAAAATAAACATGGTAACACCATAAGTAAATGTGGCTCTCATTGTTTATATCTCATCCTAATAGAAACTCCCAAATAAGGTCTCAAACTCTGACTAAACATTTGGGCCAAAGAGAAAATATTATAAATATAAATATAATATTTATGTTATTATTATTATAATTTTATAATGATAAAATATGTTTATAATATAAATATTATAAATAATTTTCTTTTGTTGACTTACCCTTTGTTTCAACTCAAAACACTATTTTTGACCTCAGATTATAATGAGATACCTGCATCATATGTGTACATACACTGCTTGGACCAAGGGGGGACAAAATATGGCCCATGGGCCAGATCCAGCCTACCAGCTGATTGGATCTGGTCCATGGGGGGGCACCCACAAATTAATTGTATCTGGCTCAACCTATGGTTGCCCTTGCTGTGTTCCACATAGAGCCAAGCCCTATCTGCTCCCATCTGGGACACTGTATACTGCACTCCCACCCTTGCCTACTGGAAGGCCCTGGATATGCTCCTTCCAGCCCTGGCCCCAGGCTCCAGCCCCACACTCTCACCAGACCTGTCCCTGAACTCCTGCTGGCCTCAGCTCAGCCTCGTGCTGCCACTGGCCCTGGGCTCAGCCCATGAACACAGCCCTTTCCTGGAGGGGCTGCCCCACTCAGCTGCCCTCAGATGGGTGCTGATCATGCTGGGAGGTGGGGTGGGTAGAAGGCAGCTGGGAGCTAGAGCTGGGGCCCTAAGTGCTGGGGCAGGAGCAGCCCAGCTACAGCTTCCCCCCCACCTACCACTGCTTTCCCTCTCTATACTCCCCACCCCATGTGTTGGGGCTGGTGGGAGTGTGAGACAGGCTGTCCTGGGTGCATGAATGCTCCTGTGTGCTCCAGGAGACTGGAAGGGCACGGTGAGCTTCAACAGGTGGAGGTGGTGGTACTCACGGCAGTAGGGGGTGGGGTAGCAAGTACTGACCAGCAGTTGGAGATGACTTGCAGACACCACCAGCAGTGCTGGCAGCAGCCAGAGGTAATCACAGACTGCCTGCAGATGCTAAAGGTGGGAGGCGGTGGCAAGCAGCAGTCACTAGTTCCTTTTTGGAAGGGGTGCACCGCCATGCTTAGGGGGTTCATGTGCACCCACATGTACCCCCTATACGTTGTCAATGCCTGGGTGGAAGTGGGCAGGGCTCAGCCCCATGTGGAGCACCAGAGAGCAGCCACAGGCCAGAGTGGAGGTACAAACTGTATCTGCACCACCCAGGTGAGCTCCGCTGCATGTTTAGAGTATTTATACATTCATATTTTCTTTGTTTATATGTTTATTATTTGCATCTGTTATTTTAATCAGCTATTTTATTGTTATTTTAATCATGAAAGCTTAATTCCACTCAATCCAACATCCCATGAGGCCTATCTAGGACCTTTCCCAGCTCAAAACGTTCCCTCCCACATTTTCCAGGAAGTACTTGGCTGGGTTGTATCTCTAGTCAGGTATTCTCAAACATTTCCTTTTGCTGCACTGCTTTTGCCCTAGCCTGTCCCTAAAGCGATTTCCCTTTTACATGAGAAATAAACTTCTTACACTGGCCCTGGCTGGATACTAACAGGAAAATATCCTTCTTTTTTTTTTTCAAATTTGTCGACGGGATAGAACTAAGGAACCCTCAGCACTATGTTGAGAGTAACACTGACGCTCTTATAAGACACGATGGTGAAATATGCGTCTTTCCTAACAGTCCCCATAAAATCTGTGGCTGTTACTGTTATTGTAGGCACATATTGAAATCAAAATGAATAGAGACTATTTCAGGTAGCGACTATTTTAAATTTTTCCTAATAGGGCAGTTGGCATTTGAGGAGTGGGATGAGGTGAGCAGGGAAATCAAGATATATTTCTTTATATTTTAAGTATCTACTTAAGGGGTAGATAGTTAGCTGCCGTAATTAATGTAAAACCCTCTTTTTTGTTTTAAAAAATTTATTATAATACAATTTGCAAGGAGTTGACTTTTTGTGGACCTGGGTGATAGAAAATGGGGTTCATTCTTTCCCCTAAAACAGGGGGTGTCAACCAGGAATACACATACCCTTGGGGTACTTCAAATAGTCCTAGGGGGTATGCGTGGGTGGTTGGGGATGGAGGTGCCCCCACTTCCCAGAACCAGGGCTGGGGTGGGGTGAGGGCAGTGACGCCCCTCTGCAGGAGGGGAAGCTCACACACGGTGGCAGCTGCTGCTACCCCACACTGCAGAGGGGTGCTGCTGTCTCCAGCCCAGGCTGGTCAGCTTCCCTCTCCCACCCTGGCCCTGCTTCTGGGAGGTGGTGGCGCTCCATCCCCACCTGCCCATGTACTGTCCCGCTTCCCTGCTCTGTGTCCAGCCGCACGCTACCCCCCCCACACTCAGCGTTCAGCCATGCACTATACCTGCCCCCACTTGGCGTTCAGCCTTGATCTATTCCCCTTTCCCCCTCCTCCCCCACTCAGTGTCTGGCCACTGGGGGTACTTAGACTAAAAAAGGTTGAAAACCCCTGCCCTAAACCTCCATATCACTTGGTAACGTGAATCTGGGTACATGAATCTCAGAGCTACTCTGTTGTACCACCTATGTCTGATTGTAACAAGGATTCAGGGGCAAGATACAGAGGCAAGAGAGAGAAAGGCAGTGTATAGAAAAAACAAGCTCACAAGATTAGTTAGAATAAGTTTAAAGAGCCACCACAATAGTTATCGTTAGATCCTGAAACGTACCAATGGCAGCAGGAGTGTTTGAGGGTGTGGAAACAAAGCAGTCACTGAACAAAACATCTTTGTGAATTTTGAAGACTAAACTTACCCTTCCATGTCCCTCACTTTCCACCACTCTGTATCTTCTTCTTTCAGAACATAATACTGGCTGTTCCTGACAAGTGGGATATCACAGTCTTCCTGGGGTTCATAGTTATACTGAGCCACAGCAATCTTCAAGAATGACATTGCTGGTGTTAGAACCTGAGGCAAACTACTATGCTTCAGCTTTTGAAGGCAGAGAACACAAAATGACAATGAAGCATGTTATGGGTTACCACAGGAAAAAATACTTAGTAGCAGTTTATAGCTTCAATGTGCTTCATAACTGTGAGCAAATTAATTTAGAATGTGTATGGTTTACTATATGTGTATATGAATATTTGTTCATCTGTTTAGAAATACATTCCAGCATCTGCAGTCCAAAAATAGTGAAATATAAACTCAACTTGGTTAAAATGAGGCTTGGTCCTACTGTGGCACATATAGAACTGCATATTTTATAAAATTAGCTCTAACAAAGTCCTTACAAGACACAAGAGACATAGTTCTGTATTATAGCTGAGAAAAGAATTGAGTCCAACAAATTAAAAATTGCACCAGAAGGAAGGACATTATGAACGAGGTCAACATTCTATGGGTTTGCATTGTGAAAATTAGATATTAGAGATGTCTCACAATAGCAAATGAGTTTATACAACGGGTTTTAACTCATATTTACACCTTTATGCTTTTGTATCATGAAGTGTTGGTGTATTTTGCCCATGTAAATGTCCTGATACTAAATGGTTTCAGAAGGCCTCAGTGTGTTTTCTTCCTGCCCATGCCCTTGTGACAAGGCATTTAGCAGAATTTACAGATTCACTGAAACCTGACATGACTACACTATGAGCACTTCTGCTATGGCCTTGAATTTGCAACCTCTAGGCTGTCAACTGTACACCTTAGCACCCACATCTTCTAGCACCTGACCTCAATATACTACAGTATAACCTCATAAATCTGGCATGCTTAGGACTGAGTACTTGCTGGAAATTTGAAAATTCTGGATTTTTGAAACTGGAGCAGCAGCCAGTCTCAGAGTGGGGTGGGAGAGTAGCAGTGGCTGGTCCTGGAGCAGCAGCCACACACAGAGTGATGGCATGGGGTGGTGGGTGGTAGATGGCGGTGGCAGGTGCCATGTGCTAGTTTCCCCCTCCACAGCTCTGGGACCAGCCACTACTACTCCTTGATGTAGTGTATTTTTAAAAAGTGCCAGATTTTCAGGAATTCTGGACTTTTGATATCTGGATTTGTGAGGTTATACTGTATTACACAATAGGCTCATTTTAAAGAAAATATGTGCATTGACCAACTCTTAACACACAGATATGTTTTATTTCTTTTTCTAAATATGATAGGCAGAAACTATGACAAAATAGATAATCAAGTCTGATTATTTGTAATGCAAAATTGTGGAAACTATAAGGGCTATGTTTCATAAGTGATGTTTTTGGCTCTTTCACTAAGACATCCCTAATACATTTATACAATGGAAAGTGTAATTTCTTTTGGCCCATTGGGGTTTCATATTTTATTATATTTTATTTATGTATTTATTTGTTGTGGTTATAGTAGTAGTAATATTAGGCATAAGTTTGTCTCATGAGACAATAGGATGATACTAAGTAAGACATCAGCTCTGTGAACATAATCCTCACTTGAAAAATAGAGCAAAGCTGGAATGACCTTTCCAGGGCACAAAAAACTGTGCAATTTATATAGCTACCCTGAGCTGTCCACACACCAGTGTCCCTCTCTCAGTATGGAAGTCACAAAAAAGCATGCTATGAGTCTTTACAGTTTGCTTTAAAAAGGGTATAACATGCCAGAGAGCACTTGGCATTTTTCCCTGATTTTGCTGCCACTGTACATTTTTAAAAAGTAGGCAAACAGATTAAAATGAGAGTCCCTCCTGCTATTTCAGGCTTCCTAGATCTTTATAATCTCTTTCTACCCTTTGCTGTGCATAATGATGGCATGATTTTTCTTTCACTTGAAGCAGTGGTAAATGTGAATTTTACAGCTGACCTCTTCCTCAACACATGAGGCCAGTAAGATTCAATACTTCAGCCCTGCAAAGTTTATGTATTATAATAAGTACACATATTATGCCATTAAAGTAGGCACTTGTGACTAGACACAGAGGCAAGGAGGGGGTTTTCCTGGTATTTATAACTACATCTAGCTCCTCTCTGAACCAGGGCTCTGAATTTTTTACTAGCTGGACACAAGACATGTCCAATATAAATAAAATCTCCTTACTTTAATCTTTTAAGCTACTTGTTAAATATCATTATATCATTTTAAACAGTTATTTGGCTTTTTCAGACCCTCCTCCTCCAGCTCAGACTGGGAAAACCCCAGCCTGGAGCTCTCTTGCCTTCTTTCCCCCCCTTCCCATCCTGCAGACAACATTGGAGTTGGGGGCTGGGGGCAGAGCTAGAAGAGGCTGCAGGCAGGCAGCCTCTTTCCACTGGATCAGCTCCAAAGTGGACCCTCCTCCCACCAAACAGAAAAGCCAGCAGTTCTATATGTGTCAGCAGTTCCATATAACATATAGCTGCTGGATTCGATGCATCCTTATGTGACAGCAGTAATAACCTTTTTAAGTGAGCTGTCATGCAAATCAGACCAGTCAGCAGTTATTACACTTTTAATAAAGGACTTGCATAGAATTTGAACTCTATATAACATATAGAACTGCTGGTTCCTCCTATCAAACAGCAAAACCTGTTGGGTAAGGGTGTGGGGGATTCACTCTAACTTATGGCATGTTCTCTAACGTGCCATGAGTTAGAGCTCCATGCCTGTAAGCACCCCAACTGACTGATACAATGAATCTTGTTGTGGCAAATAGGGCAGGTAGGAGAATCAGAAGAGGACAGGTATATTAGACGTGTCTTCTCTCAGATCTTACTGCTGGATATCCGGTTCAAGATTATGGAAGCTGCAGAACATAATATTTTCAACCTTTTGAAGTTCAAGTTTTGTTTTACAAATGCTGATTTACATTTTCAGAAAAGCAAAGCAGCATTGCCTGAAAATGGAAACTGTTTGGACTTCCTGATATAAGTAGAGTACAGTATTTTGTCTCTGCTCCTTCATCATGCTACCATCTAGAATTTTATGCAGACAATGCCCCTATGAATAAGTACAACTGTTTTCCTATTCTCTCAGGGATTCACAAGTAGAGAGCTGATGTGCATGTATGTATGGTCAGTGGATATACTCCTGCCCTCCTACTAAATATTTTGGACTGCCAGGAACCACAGCTGCTAGTGGCAAAGGGTGCACAGGGCAGTTGGCAGATTCTAAAATATGGTTCTTATTACAAGAAAATCCTCTTGCTTTCAAAAAGTTGGAAATATATCCTGTGGCTCTTCTGAAGGCATATTAATGCTCATTCATCTGCCTGATGATGCACAACCTTCAAAAGGACTCCTTGAGGAACCTCTTGTACAAGGAAAGGTAGATATTCACTTTCATAGAGTAAACTAAATCAGACATCATCTGATGAAGTGAACTTAGGTTTATGAAAACTTGTGCTCTCTCTGTCAATCAATCAATTGGCACCATTGTTCTTAGAGAGCACGGCATATGCTCTGATGAGTTCTTTGATGGCTGCTGAGTCCAATGTGCAAGTGACAGTCTCACATATTGGACTCAGCAGCTCTCTCCATATTTAATTAGTCTATAATATGCATATGCACCCTGCATTTTGACTGACTTCAGACTAATACAGCTAACAACCTCTCTCTGCTCATGGGTAGTCTCTTTTGTCAGCCAGCAGAATAAATGCCTAGATGTGGAGCTGAACAGAAGAAAATGGTAATGATATCAGACACTCAAGAGGGATATTTAAGGAGAAGGCTGCACCACCAATAACTTGGAGAGACAGAACTAGGGCAGGGGGAGGGTGGGAGGGTAGGTAGTGTCAATAGAGAAATGGAAGGAAGATTAGCCAAGTAGGGCTTTGATTTTGATGGGGCATCTGAGTAGGAAAGAGGAAAAGGACAATGTTTTTTAAAGTTGTTTTGAAGGCTTGTGACAATAGCTGCTGGGTTGGATACATCCTGTTATGTGACAACAGTATTAACCTTTATAAGTGAGCTGTCAGGTGAAGCAGACCAGCCAGTAGTTACTACACTTTTAATAAAGGACTTGCATAGAATTTGAACTCTGGGGACCATCTGGGTATTGTCATGTCCCTGCTTTTTAAATTTCCCTTTCAAAATATCTCCTCAGGATTAGGGATGATGAGCTATAAAGTCTTACCATGAGTCAACTTGCTCAGCAGATGATTTGCATGACTGATAATCCCTCTAGATAGACAAAGCAATCCTTTGACAGAAACCAGGATGGGCTATGGTATTTGAAACAAGTTCTACTCTTGCTTGGTCATAGTAAAATTATCCTCAAATGTAATGGCCAGAACAGGTGTCAAAAACCTTATTGATACAACAAGCATCTAGCCTAGTTTTGGCAACTGTTGTAATTTCTATCAAACTTTCTGTTTCTGTTCTGTGATATTTTGTGTATTTTTCATAGCTCTTTCTTCCTGAGTCAAGTAAATTCATGGGGATCATAGCTTTCATTTTTTAAGAAGTAAGTTTCTAGCCCTTGTGGTTGTACAGAACAACTGGAAAATATGACCTGAGAGTCGCTTAAGGATTCAAAAGCCAGAACTTAAACATAGAGAACACCAGATTTCCTCTTACTTCATGGAAACAGATTCATAGAGATATAATTCATAATCCAGAATTTTAAATATTATAGGCATAGTTTCCATGCAGATGGCAGTTTTGCTAATAGTAACCTGAGACTTTCCAGGTTCTGCAGTGTTCCCTACCCAGAAAATCCAGAGGCATATGGACAACGTAGTGGGTGCATGGAGAATTGGGTGGACCGGAGGACATACTATCATCTGTATTTTTCTTTCCTTGCCCTGCTTTGTGTTGGGTGCCAGGGAAACTTCAATAATGTCAAAGTACCTTCCACTGAGCTAGAAGAGCTAGAGCTCTTCTCATTATTTCCCATGTCACCCAGGTGCTGAAAGAAGAATTTGTCCTATAAACAGGATTTACTGTAAGCAGACAGTAAAAGGTTTTTACCTACCAGTGGCTTAGGGACAGGAGGCAGTGGTTTCACGGGACTGGGTGTGCTATGTAAAGTTGTATCTATTGTGAGAGAGAATAAAAATAAAGCAATGTGAAGCATGAATATAAGGCCTTTTTCAATGATGTTGTTCAACTGGTGGCTGAGAAGGTGAGAGCACTAGTGCAGAAAACCCCTTGATCACTGCCAACATTTTATCTCCATGTTTGTCCCCTCCTGTGTGAGAATAACAATAGTTAAAATGCTGGAGGCTCCCTGGAGTTTTCTTACAGGAGTACTCCCACAGATGCTGCTGTTAATTGTTTCTAACCGCACTCAGAAAGAGACACAACACTTTTTGCAGTTATTAAGAAACAAAAAGAGCATTTGCTATATTGTTCCCGCCTCTCCCTTTCCCTTCTTCTACATCCTAATGTGCAGACAATCTTACTGACAGCAAAACAATTGCTTCTTGTATTTGTGATGGTATATGGGTTTTATAGCATTATTTGCATGTATATTTGCTTCTGAAGGAACATAATGCCGTTCAAATTACTGTAATAAGTTAACTGGCAAGCCTTTACAAGGATAATACATTATGTAGAGTTTCTGTGCCCTCCCCATATATATAACACTTATATTCACACTACAGGGTATCATTAAGGAGTTCACTATCATTAGGACCAAATTTTGAAAAGGGGCCTCTAAATGTTGGTTAAAATATCAGGCATATAGATTGGGTTCATAGATGTTTAAGCCTACATTTTCATTCATTTCAAGTGATTCCATTTTTGAGAACTCATCTAGAAACATTTCAGGCCTAATTTTCAAATGCGTTGAGGAATCACAGTGAAGTCAATGGGACACATAAGTGCTCAGTACCTCTAAAAAAATCCGTCTTTCAATGTCACTTGCTCAAATCGGAGGCATACAAATCTTGTGCCCACTTCCAGAATGTAGTTCATAAATAGGGAAGGAGAGTTGCTTTCCCCTCACTGTCAAGTTAAAACCTCTAGTACATGTATTCTTAGATCATTGTAGTTAATTTCTAGTCACGTAATCTAACAATGTAAACCTAAAGAACAAATGGAATAAAAGATATGACAGATTCTATTTTTAATTAAAAAAAAGAACGTTAAAAGAAAAAAGTGAAATTTCAATACTATGGGATGGTCTGAACACACTGCTGGAGTCTCTGTTCTCAGGTGCAGTGTATGTACTATCCCAAGATTTCTAGGCCTTCCACTTCAATTAATATATATTTCTATTTCAATTTTTATTTTACATTTTTGCCAAATGGTGCTGGAAGGGTGGGGTGGGAGGGGAGGGGAGAGGAGGGAAGGGGAAGGACTCATGAATTGAGCAGTGTAACTAGGGGTGGGCAAGAACCCCTCCCACCCCTCCAAAGCACTAAGTTAAGAGAGGTGCCAGAATCACTCCCCACCCTTGTGCAGTCCATGCCCTGGTAGCATTCTCATGCCAGGTCCCAGCTGCTGCTGTTGAAAAGCAACAGCCAGGGTTGGCAGAGCACATGCAGAGGCAGCAACAGCTCAGCTGGGACTATATAGGAGCTACTGGGGTGGACAAGACTGCAGCCCCCTCCCCACTGTTTTCAGATCCTTGCCCCCCAGTACCAAGCTCTTAGAACTGGTGCCATTGTGCTCCCATGCCTGCTCTCATTCTCCACCGGCTTTCCCACAGAATTGGCCCCAGGTGCCAACACTGTTTGTTAGGCAGCTGCATTAGTTCATACTATATGAGAATTTGCTTTACTTTAAATAATGTCAGGTTCCCAGAACTACTCATCTTTTGAAGTAATCTGATTGGAACTCTTTTTTTAACTAAACTTGCTAACCAGCAGCATATAGTGTATAATGGTTAAAATTATGTTTCAACTATTCTCTTGAGTCGTCTGTGCTTATTGCAAACCTATTTCTTTTAAATGCAGATTCCAGAAAATAACCAAATAAGCTTAGAAAGGGGAAAATATGGGCCTGTTTAGAAATATTGTCCAGTTTATAGATGTGATGAGAAAGGTCAGTTTTACTTTAGAGTAATATCAAACCGAATCCTTTAAAATAGATTCACTTGTTTTCTGTGCTGAGTTTGTGTTGTTCGTAGCTAATCTGATTATTCAAACTCTAACAATAAAGAATTTTGGTTTTATTTTCCTGTAGCATAACTGTATTTTAATCAGAGAACTAAAGAAAGAAAAGAGTGGATTTACTTTTGTTGTCTTGTGAACATAAAGTATAATATTGCCATTATCTTTTTGAGCAACCATATCAAATCAGAGTATTTCTTATCTATCACATTATTTTTCCCTAAATGACATTGCAGTATTATTAGTGGAAGTTAAGAATACACATCAAGAGGCATAGTAGACAGCTTTTATATCTACCAGTTGATTAGAACTGTATGTACTGATTATATGGATTTAGTAATATAATGAAAAACACCATTAAAAACCAAAAACATATTCAAAGGAAAACACAAATGGCACATTACATTTCTCCCAAATGGTGCATCCAGGAGCTCCTTTACAAGTCTGGTTGCAACAGAGGAACTTCCCATTGGTGAAGAAGCCTTTGTGATACTTGTTCAGTAAATCAGCATTCCCTCTAATTTCTGAAAAAAACAAGGAGGAAAAAAGAACTTGAACAGGCTTCCTGATAGAACATGACTTGTAATATGGACGAGTTGACTCAGTAGTTGTGATTCAGGATTACAGGGAAAGACAATGACTTTAATAGACTGTTAGAAATCTTATTTAACTAATTGTAGAAGGAACAAATAAAATATTTAATATATAAAAATAGGCAAGATGATTTTGTCCTCTAACTCTATGCAATTAATACATATTATAGAAAAAAATGAGATAAAAAAATAGCTACCCAGTATACCAAATGGCAAGTTGATTATGTGAAAAGAATGGAAAGCGTATTGAATAAGTCAAGAAGGAATAACCTCTTAAATAAACACTTCATTTTGTATTAAAAACACCCCTTCATTCTGTAGAAATGGTTTCAAATATTGTAAGTGACAATAGTGACACTTTAGTGCTTGAAGCCAGTGCTTTAGGGTTCATTTTGGACAGTAATTAAAAAAAATTAACAGTACAGGGTGAGGTTTTAAAACCAGTTGCTCCATGTTTATATATTTAAGAATTCTGAGAACCCACAAAGATAGGAGCTACTGGGTATTTGTTGAAACTCAACCCCAGCTATTTATTAATGCTTTTATATCTGTCCTTTCCTTAAAGAATCATAAGCATTTCACTACAGTGCACCTTGCTGGCCTTCTACAATATTTAGCTACTTCTCAGCAACCTTATTTTAAGAACTATACCTTGTTAGATTGCCACCCTTGAATATAAATTCAGCTGATGACACTGAATTAAATCTCAGAGTTACTTCTTACGATAAAGGCAAACGAACAAAATTATGGTGAGTTAAAATATGGCAAGAACATACTGCACAGAACTTGATATGTAGTATGTATTTGCCTTCTTTTACCCCATGGTAAGTGAAGCTGTCCTGAGGCAGCTTTGCTCCCCGTGAAATAGGACGATGTTACTAAGTGTTAGCTTCCATTTATTGCAGGGTAAGAACAGGCATGCAGGCTGTTACCATGTGTGGTAAGCCCCTGTCTCCTATTAACTCACTGTAATCTGTGCTTTTGTCTATATTCTAAAGGTCAGACCCCATTCTGATATGTTGAAAAAAAACCCAACTTAATGGACAAGAAACCCTGTGAAGAAGAAGTTCAGGAGTTTCCATCATGTAATACTGTCAGGCAAATAAAATAGACAGAGGATACATCTATCAAAAACATCATCTATCAGAAACCAAGACTATATATGAAAGCCCTTCAATCAAACACTGCACCACTCCTTTATTTGTCCACTTAGATCCCTGCTGGCCTCTGCCTCCAAGCTCTACCTAAGAAGTATTTAAATGAAAAAGCAATTTTCAACAATTTCTCCCAGTGAAAAAATGGAGATAAAATCTGTGGGCTGATTTTATTTTGACTTATTTTTAATGAGAGGTTTTAGCTTTTTGAAAATTTCTGACCAACTCCTATAAAAACTTTAGATTTCAGACCATTGTTCCATAGAGGGGGATTGGGACTGAAAATTACTGATAAAAATATTGCATGAAAACAATTAAATTAGAGTGTGTTTTTTTTATTTGCATGAATTCTGTGAAATCTCCTTCATTTTTAAAACAAACACACAAAACATCCCTCACAAGTAGTAAAACTAACCTCACCTTTTTGCAAGGCTTCTAGCCATCGACTTTGACTCTCTTCATTAGCTGCGTAGACATAAAGAAGGCCATCCTTGTACACTATCTAAAAATACAGGGAAAGCAATTCACTGTACAGTCAGTATATCTCAGCTGGCTCAAAGTCCATTAACTGTAATGGGGTGGGAAACAAAGGGTATGGGAACATGCATATGGAACCCAAAAATCAAGCTCTGCAGAGCAGCTGACACCAAAAGACATTAAGAGCCAAAATATCTGGATTCACAGTTAAATAACTGTTCCCTGATTTTCTATGAATGTGAAGTAAGGGCCTTAACCAGTAGTGCTTCAAGTGGCCAAGTTCTAGCTGGGATAAGATCACAATTTCACATCATAATTAGAAGTAAAAAGCCTATATGCACTATGGTTCTTCATAGAATATCAAGCCAGAAGGGGCTGTTGTGATCACCTTGGCTGGCTTTCTGTCCCACTAAGTGGCATACAACTTCCCTGAGTCAATTCCTAATTGAATTAGGGCAATACTTTAAGAGAAAAAAAATCACTGATTCTTTTAAAGATTAGATGGAGCATCTATCAATGGCATATTAAAACAAAAGCATGTGATATCCAAAAACACATTTTTCATGTTTATATATAGCATTACAGAAAAATAAACCATTATACACACTTGAATATATGTACATAAGATCTCATCTACATTCCACTGAAGTGAATGAGAAGGCTCCCATTACTTTCAGTGGTCTTTGGTCTTAGCTTATAACAGTGGTCATTAACCAGACAATTGCAATTGCCTGGTTGATCAGGGAGCCCCTGACAGTTGATCACAGTCTGGGGAGGGAGGCTAGTCCCCGCCAGACTGAGATCAACTGTCAGAGGCTATGCAATTGGGAGTGGAAGGACACATGTGAGGAGTGACTGGGACACAGTCTGGGAGTGGCAGGACATAGCATTAGGACTCATGTGGCTTGCCGCATTCATAGATGGGGGGCATGTGCCCCCCTCCAAACGTGTGGCAATGCAGGCAGCTGCAGCAGCAGTACAGGAGGGAGTGGGGCTGGAGCAGGAGCAAGCCCTGCAGCCAGGGTGGGGAGGGACAGAGCCAAAAGCGGTTTATTTAGGGGGCACAGGGATGGGGGTATGCACTCTAGGAGGGCACAGGGAACATGCGCCCCTGGATCTGCATATAGGGTGGGGAGAGGTGGGCTGCAGCTGTGGGCTGGGGCCAGGCTCTTCCCAGAAGATGAGTTGCTCATGGCTCCATTTCACCCCACCCAGGCTGCAGGACTTGCCCCTGCTCCAGCTCAACTCTCTTCCTCACAACCACTGGCAGGGGGCACAGATTGAGGCCCCAGAAGTGAGAGAGGGAGTGTGGCTGGGGCTGGGGCCTCAATCTGTGCCCCCTCCCATGGCCCTTTCCCCTCCCCCCACCCCTTCCCACACAGACATATCTACTGGGGGGGGGCACACCCCCAAATAATTTTTTATCCCTCTGCCTCGATCTGCCCCCCTCTTCCTTCCCCACAGACTTTCCTGTTGCAGAGGTTGGGGGGGAGGGGGGTTGGCAAGGGGTAGAAGTAGATTTTAGTTTGCTTTTAAATTCCAAAAGGGATCTCCTACTGAAAAAAGTTGGAGACCACTAGCTTATAACAGCATGGCTTCATTTTCAATCTGCTACAAGTTTTTGTGACAGTCACGAGTGCCACCAGATACTATTCTCCACACTTAAAATCCTCAAAATCTGCAGGAGGACTTTTGTTGCCCTTGATATTTTGGACTCTCACCTGAAATGGATATTTTCTCTCCAAAGGAGTTGGTTCATCAAGATTCACAGTTTCAACACATCGTATTTTCTTAATATCAATTGATCCCTTTTTGCTTCCTTTTTTCTAAGAAAAAAGAAATCAAAGTAAAATGCAAGTTGGTGCTCAGAATTTCAAACACAAAAATCAAATTAAAATTAATTGATCAACATGAGTTTTACAAACTGATGCTTAAATGTAAGCAGTAGGGTAATTGCATGTTTCACCTAGTAAGTATTTTCATTTCTTCACTTTTATTAATATTTTCGGAAAAGTATTAAAAGACATTCATGGCATCTTATCTTGTATTGCAGACAGGGACAAAATTCCCTTTGAAATTAAAGTAAAAAGATTACAAGTCTGAATCCATCCACCAGAGAAGAAATAAAAAAAAAAGTTCTTAAATTGGAATGCACAAATGAGGAAGAGGAAATCACTGAAACATAAAAAAAATAGGTCTGGAAGGGATCTGTGGAGGTCATCTAGCCATCCCTTGCCACCAGCAGGCTTATATCTACTTAGCATGCAGCAGTCCCTAATGGAAAGTGGGAGTCTGGTTATTGTCTTTATTACTTTGTTAAGATACATGGGCCCAATCATGCAACACTTACTTATACAACAATTCATAACACGAGCGTATGCTGTTCGGTCACAAGGGAGGACACTCTTCTGAGTGCTCATTCTATAATATGTAGACATCTTACAGAGCACAATTGTGCTTAACTATTTACTTTAGTGTGGAATAAACTCTACACTGACCTGTATACATTAATTCTGAGGCGCTGTCAGATATGCAAAGCAGCTCAGAGGCTGTCAGTACGAAAACATGCCTGTTCAGGACAGTATTTAAGTATGTGCTTAACTTTGGGCGTGCTTAAGTCTTATTGACTTTCATGGAAAATAAGCCTAGCTCTGAGGTTAAGCATAAGTTTACATGCTAGCTTGTAAAAAGATAGACTTATACATGGACTTAAATGTTTTTCTGGACTGAAATTAGAGTTTGGGCCCATACCATTTCTAAACAGAACTTTGAACAAAGTATACTAGCATCCCTCCTACACGGTATCTACATTGTGAAGAAAATGAGAGGAAATTCGAAGTTTTGGCTTTTGAGACAGACAGGATCTCTGCCCCATGCACACATGCAGTATTTTGTGTTACTATATATGCTAAAAAATACAAGTCTCAATATGCATGTGCAGCTATGACTTTGAATTGCTTGAGTCTTATGCATTTAAATTGTCATGGTATAATTTCAGTATTAAAGAGTCTAATTTTACACAGCTGAAGCAGATTTTATAAGCAGACTTTGGAAAATCTTTGACCTACATAGTTAAGAAAAATGATTTCATACCTGTTTGTCATATTCATGGTAAGAGAGATGTGTTTTTGTCAGAATAAACAGTCTTTCTTTGTAATTATTTGGCGATATTTTTTTCTTCTGTTGAGACTTCTTTAAAAGGACTTCTTCCAAAATTGAATTGTTCTCCATTTTGTTACCCTAAAAGAATTGCAAATTGTCACTTTTATTAATAATAAGACAAATATCTTTAAAACAGCAACAAGATAATTAATGGATTATAGGGAATTTTAAAATCAAATTGTAATGAATTTCTAGCATGCTGTAACAAGCTGTTATAAAGACTATTTCATATTTTATAAACATGTAAAACAGATTAGTTTTTTCACAGTAGAAAATAAACAGGTTACAGGAAAATTGAAGGTTAAGATAATGCTTCAACTAAGTCATTCTCTATCCCTTTGTTGTCTGAACATTTTTATTTTCAAATTCTTGCTTTGTGTCTTTAAAGGAACTGAAGCTATGTTAAGTACAGATATGTCATACTTGAGGATAGTAAGGAAATCATTCTAGCAACAATCAGGAACAAAATCTTCAGGTTGCTGGCCAGAAAAGCATGTCCTTGTGTTGGTCAGATTGGACATTTTCAATTTCTTCTTGTCAACGCATATGAACAACAGTCTCACTTATCAAGTAAAGAGAGGTAGCTAGCCACCTTAGTTTGAAGTCATGCACAAGGCAAGACAGAGTAGCATTTTAGAGTCTGACTGGTTTAGACATGTGCTGTCATGAAAGCTTATGCCTTTCTGAATGAACTAGTCTCAAAGTTGCTACCTTGCCCTGCCTTACTCTGTAAAAAAAGTGTCAAAAGGTGAAACTATTCAATTACAGTTTGTATTAATTAGTATGTACAACAGTACATAGTACAAGGAGAAAACCCTTTGATTTTTTAAAGCTTTGTATTTTAAGTTACCTTGTTCAAATGTTGCACTTGCAGGAGAAAGTATGTCCTTTGTAAATTGTGCTCTGTTTGGAGTTCCAAAAGGAAGTGTCCTGCTGAGCTGTAATGTGCATTATGTTCCTTTAAATGCAGAGAGTCTATCAGAAAAAATACATTTGCATGCCATTCATCACACCTACCTCCTCTGTCCCTATCATCATCAGACATCTATGCTTGTTTTTCTAGGTTGGCACATATTTTCCATAATTCAATTTTAAACCTTTCTTCTCAATACCCCTCAGTTACCAGCTGGTATCTGACCCAAAGCATTTTGATCCTCTGTCCCAGGTAGATCTCTCCCA
Organism: Caiman crocodilus; assembly: GCA_030014935.1. Lineage (NCBI taxonomy): Eukaryota > Metazoa > Chordata > Crocodylia > Alligatoridae > Caiman > Caiman crocodilus. Next base: position 64,821,891 of record JAGPOW010003316.1, read on the forward strand.
TTGTGAGATAGGCTTGTTCAGAAGTAGTGGAATGGTTAGTTCAGAGGTAAGCTAACTTGTAATTTCTCTACAAATTTCTTTACAATTACAACGTTGTGCCCCTTTCATTCAGAATGATAGGGTGTTTGGCCTTTACCTTGGAGCTGGGCTGCATGAACAGTTGTCAGACATTCTCTATATTGCTGTCAATTCAGCATAAGCACAGGCTTAAATTTAAGCATCTGATTCATCTCATCACTTTTCAGCAAAGCACTTACACATTTTACTTTGGGAATCAGGACCTCTGATTACTTAGTAGCTTGAGTTTTGACAAATCCAACCCAGAATAATTAATTTCCTTTTTCTTTCTTTCTTTTTTTTTGACTAGGGGTTACTGATAATTTTAAGTTAGATATGAAGGATTTTTAATTAATTATTTTATAAAGACATACTTGAAAAAATGAGGGGGAGGACACATGAAAAATGTTGAAATTTCAAATGAGTTTTAAATACAGTTTTCAACTTGAAATGAAGCATTTTTTGCTTTTAAAATATTTTTAATTAAATAGGTTTTTAAACTTCTTAATGTAATTTTCCCCTCCTCTTTTTCTTTATTTTTTTCTATTCTGTGACATTTCATTCCTATTTTTTCAGTATTACATCTTGGAAAAAGACAAACAGGAAAAAGAAAAAAAAATTCCTAGTCTCAAGATGCCTGGGATATACAGTTTTAATCAGGCCCTTACTGCTCCCAGACCATCTTTAATAATAAGCCATTTTGCACATTATGTTAAATAAAGGGAGATGATTTAGATGTTAATTTTGAAATGAAAAGAAAGATTACCATTTGAAGACAATACTAATAGTTTGAGCCAGTGTCTAATGACTTTAACAAGGAACATTAATAATGATTGTTGGATAATTTTGACAGCTTTTTACTTGTTGAAAATATTAGTTTGTTTCAAGCAAAACTTTTAATCAGAAAAGTACAATTGGATGGGTAGTTTTTATTCTTCATTTTTAAGTTTAGAAATTGTCAAAACATTTTATTTTGTTGTTTATAAATGAAAAACTTCAATTTTCTGAGTTATAGTGACTTTCTTTTAGAAATTTAAACTAAACATTTGAAAAATCAAAAAACTGTTCCTACCTGAAATATTTTGAAGTTATTAAAAAAAATGTCAAAGAATCCATTACTGATAGGCTAACAGAAAGCAATATTCTGAAGGATAGCCAACATGGCTTCATTACGGGCAGGCCTGACCAACCTCATTTCCTTCTACAAACAGGTAACTCGCCACCTGGATAGTGGAAATGAGGTTGATATCAAATATTTGGACTTTAAAAAGCCTTCAACCTAGTCTCCCACAATGTCCTTATGGGACAAATTGGGAAAATGTGGCCTTGACTACTTTACGGTCCAATGGCTAGGTAGCTGGCTCTGTGGTAGGACCCAAAGTGTATAGATTGATGGAGCTGAGTTAAGATGGTGGAAGGCAACCAGTGGTGTCTCTCGGGGATCAGTAGTCAGACCAGTGCTTTTCAACATGTTCATCAAGGATTCTTGTATTAAAACCAAACTGACAAAGTTCGTGGACACCAAACTATGGGGGACTGTGGTCACACTCAAGGACAGGCTGGCAATACAGGCAATCTGGATAGGCTTGTGAGGTGGGCAGACCTCAACCTGATGACGTTTAATATGGAGAAATGTAAAGTGCTCCACCTGGGGCGAAATAATCCACAACCCACATGCAGGCTGGGCAGTGCTACGTGTGCCAGCACTCCAACTGAATGAGACCTGGGTGATGTGATAGATCAGAAAATGAACATGAGCCACCAATGCAACACTGGCATGCATCTACCAAGGCATCCTAAGCAAAGCTAAGGATGTCATCCTCTCTCTCTACTCTGCCTCAGTGAGACCACAGCTGGAGTTCTGCATCCACTTCTGGGTGCCGCAATTCAGAAAGGATGTGAAGAAACTCAAGAGACTCCAAAAGAGTGCTAGGCACATGATTAGAGGCCTAGAGACCAGGTCTTATGAGTAGAGGCTGAAGGACTTGGAACTGTTCAGCCTAGAGAAGAGCAAAGTCAGAGGGCACTTGGTGGCAGCATATAAGTATATCAAGGGCCCAGGGGAGCATCTGTTTACTGAGGCTTTCCAGGGGAGGAAAGAGAAACAATGGGTACAAACTGATTGAGGATTGCTTCAGACTGGACATAAGGAAAAACGTCTTTACAAGTCAAGTGCCAAAGATTTGGAACAGGCTCCTTGCAAAGGGAATACAGTCATCCACCCTGGTGATCTTCAAAAAACATCTTGATGCTCACTTTGCTGGGGTCACCTGACCCCAGCAGTCTTTCCTGCCCAAGTGCAGGGGGGCTGGACCTGATGATTCCTTTCAGGTTCTTTCCAGCCCCTATCATATATGAATCTATGAAAATATTTTGAATTAACTGACCCAATTGTTTTTAATTTTGATGTTCAATATTTCAGCATTTTTTAGATGCTGTCTTTATTCCTATATGAAACAGTAAAGCTTTGAAAAGTCTCAAGAATGTTCTAATACGTGAACTGTTAATTTCTTTCATATGGAAGGGAAGTTGCAATGGCTAGCGTAATGCCAAAATGCTACTAAAGAATTTTTAAAATCAGCATTTAAAGTAAGAGAAATAAGTTTGGATGTATTGCAGTGGACTCTAAGTTTCCATAATGCTTGGAAGAATGCCTGTTCTATAGTTATGTAATCCAAAAAAATGCACATCTATATAACTTTTGGTATTTTGATGAACAAATGCAAAGAAAATCTTTAGTATTTACTGTGTATGGTTTGAATTAGGTCAATAAAGAAAACCAGAAAAGTTTGAGCAACAACAGAATGTAGTATTTATTTTAAAAGGTTGTTTTCTTGCTTTAATCTTCCCCTGCTTTATAACATCCTAAAAATACTTTTTTTGTGGAATTAAATATTTGCTTTGACCTCATTTCTCTAATGTAAATACAAATGATGTATAAGTACATTTTATTGTTTCAAGAAGACAATGAAGAATGCTTGATCTGGAAAGAATCTTCAAAGGGTGTTGGATTTAATGTGACCATCCTGTATTTTCTGAGACAGTCCCAGTTTCTGGCGGTGTATCTGAGTGCTTGTAATGGGTCCCTGAACCTCTGAACACTTTTGACTTGAAACTGGAAAATCCTTTCTAAATCAACTCACTTCCCTCAATGCCATAGCCCTCTAAAATATTCCTGTGAAATTGGTATTCCCAATCTCTGGCTACATCTGCTGAGAGGTAAAGCTAATTTGCCTCTGTACAGTATGAGATGAACAGTTATACCGCTTCTAGTTTGGTTTTCTATCCACTAATTCCTCACAGCTACCACTCACAGTGCAATATTAAGGCAACTACCCTGCCAGGCCCTGAACATTGTACTGGCTCCCATTCTAGAGATGCAACAAGCATCTAGGACCGAGCTGATTGTTTTAAGTGCAGGGAGTTTTTTCTTGGTTTTAAACTGCAACAGAGTGTTCTGTGCCTCAACACAATCCCCATTACTTTTTGTGACTCCATGCTGGTCATGAGCAATAATTGGGAAACATAGCTCTAATGAAGCAAAAGCATTAAGTCCTTTATGCTTTTCAGTTGTGGATCCAGCATCTTTTTTGGAGAGTAGCAGCTAGACATGCAATAAGAGAAGTGGTTAGTTGTGTTAGTCTGGTCCAGCAAAAAACAGGGCAGGATGGCACCTTAGAGCAGGGGTGGGCAAAATGTGGCCCATGCAGCCCACCAGGCCTGCGGGGCCCCTAAAAAATTTAGAAAATTAAAATTTATCTTCCCCTGCCTGCCTGCCTTGTGGCCCTCAATGGCTTGCCAAAACTCAGTAAGCGGCCCTCTGCCTTAAATAATTGTCCATTCCTACCTTAGAGAGAAGCTGATTCAGAAAGGCATGAGCTGACAGACATGTATCTGGCATGGTTTGGAGTGGTCTCTGAGCAGTGCCCTGTTTTTGATCAGAGGGAAACCCTGGCACACATGTTCTTCGAGTGCACTAGGCCGCAGCCCCTGTACCTCCTCCTCCAGAATCTGCTGCTCAGGTTCTGGCTGCACTTCTCCCCACACCTTTTTGTTTATGCACTCCCTATCTATCGCCCCACCAAGGCCTGGGACCTCCTGGTCAACCTCCTCCTGGTGCTGGCCAAACTGACTATTTGACCAACCAGGTGGGAGGCTCTGGCCGGGAAGGTTCCCAGGGACATTGGGGCATTTTTCCTCAGTGTTCTTCTGCACATCTCCAGCTGGAACATTGCTGGGCAGTAGCCGCCAGCACTCTAGCAGAGTTTGAGTGTCAGTGGGCGCTGTCCGGCATCCTCTGCTCGGTGTCCCCCAGAGAGCACTTGATTTGGCTCTATGACCTTCACGTATACACCCTGTTTTTCATTCTTTGACATCGTATTTATTTGATTTTAATGAGGCTCTATGCTGCCCAACAGTGGTGGCACACATGATTTTAGTGGGCTAGGCCCATGGTCCATTGCAATCAGTAAGTCAGAAAGGGATGAGCTTTTGTAGGCAACAAACTAATCACACCTACAAAAGCTCATGCCTCTCTGAATCAGTTAGTCTCTAAGGGCACTTGTACATGTGATGCGGGTTTAGTCCCCTAAATTGAAATGGTGGGTGCCATTTTTAATTGTGCCAGTTAAAAACTCACCATTTCAATTTAAGGGCTTCCATCACTGTTAGGGCAAGGACCCTAATCCTTTTTTTTTTTTTTTTTGAGGAGCCTGCTTGCATCTCCTGTGGCCAGGGGGTGAGCTGCAAGCAGGCCAAGTGGCCCCTGTGCTGTAGGGGGCCCCAGTCCCACCTCCCACAGTGGCAGTGTCCCCCAGGGCTGCCCAGGTGGGCTGCTAGCAGGCAGGTGCTGCCCCAGCTCAGGGAACAGTTGGATCAGACCAGGCACTGCCTCTGAGCTGGGGCAGCACCTGCCTGACAGCTGCCTGCCTGGGTGGCCCTTGGGGCACTGCTGCTGTGGAGGGAAGGACCGGGCCCCTCAGTGCTTGTAAGGGTGTGTGTGTGAAAGGTGTGTGTGTAAATGAGCATATAAGAGAGGGGTTGTATGGGTGTAGGAGGCATGTGAGAGAAATGAGGTGCGTGTAAGGGATGTATGTGTGTGAGGGTGTGTGTAAATGTGTGCATAAGAGAGGGGGTACATGGGTGAAGGAGGCGTGAGAGAAAAGGGGTGATATACGGGTGTGTGCATGTGAGAAGTGTGTGTGTGTCAATGAGTGTGTAAGAGAGGGGTTGCACAGATGTAGGTGTGTGAGAGAAAAGGAATGAATGTAAGGCAGGTGTGAGGGGATGTGTAAATGTGTGTATAAGAGAGTGCATGGGTGCAGGAGGCGTGAGAGAAAGGGGGTGAGCTGCAAATGAGCAAGAGGTGGGTGTGTATGTGTGTTCAAGAGAGTCTGTGCATGTGTGCTGGGGACAGCATCTATAAGAGGACAGGGGGGTGGATGTGTGGAAGAGTCATGTGTAGAAGAGAGGGGATGTGTGTATGAGGGAGAGGGAGAGTGTACGTGTGCCTGTGTGTGCATGAGAGAGCATATGCCCTGCCCTCCGGGCTCTGGCTGGGGGCGTGTGCAAGCGCTGGCAGGCTGCAGCCTTGCCCAGGCAACCCTCGCCTCGCCCGCTCCTTTCTTTCCCTGTGAGATTTGCAGCTGAAAGGCCCCACGTTCCTCCCTGCATTGCCTTGTGTTGCAGCTGCTTACTGAGCTGGGATGAGATTGTGCTGCGTCATGCTGAGCTGGTCCTCCCAGGAGAAGGCGGGGGGAGGCAGGGAGAGGCAGGCTGGGCTTGGCCTCACTCTCGCTCTGGGCAGCTAGAGAGTGGGTAAGAGCCAGGGACTATGTCTTGGGGGCGGTGGGGGCATCTGTGGGCCTCAGATCATGTCCAGCTGCGGGTTGCTTGGGCTGGAAGAGGCAAAGAAAAGCCAAGTCCGTGATATGAACTTGTGCTCTGGTTTTGCTCTCTTGCTGCTTTCCCATCTCCCTTTGCAATGGGGTGTTTTGATCTGTCAGCTCATGTGTTGGCAGGAGGGGGGGCACTCTCTCTGCTTTCCAAGATATGCTGACAGCATTTTAAAAACAGGATCTCTTTCCTTGACAGCTTGTTTTGTTTTGGGGTTTTTTTGGAAGTCCTGGATATCACATCTGCTCAGAAAAAGAGGGATGGCTGCTGTGAGGCAGGTTGTCAAAACTGTCATGAGCAAGGAACAGATGGAAGGGGTCGGGGCACGTGTTCGAAGAAGCATTGGCACTCGTGAGGTAGGCATTGCACTAACTGCCTCTCCCCCTGAGGAGATGGGATGTTGCATTGAATCGTGAGCCTTTCCTGGTTTTGCATCTACCCTTTAACCTAAGCCACAAAATCGACTGGAAAGAATAGCATCAGGAACAAGTGGTAAGTGCCCAGACCTGGATAAGGGTGTGATGTGGCTCATGCCTCATAATTCATGCACAATAATTTCATTTATGATAATTCATGCACCAGGTCAAGGGTGTTGAACTCATTTTGGCCCCGCAGGCTGGATGAGTGGTATGGGCTTCATGGGATGTATTGGGCCCACAGACAGCCTGGTCTCCCTATGCTGGATCTAGCATGTGTGGCTCTCACATTGGGACCCATGCCAGATGACACTGGTTTGGACATGTTGAGACCCACGATACACAACACTCCGTATGGGGAGTCCCACAGTTCCTCCCACTTTCTCCCTTCCCCTGGGCTGTTTGGTAACTGCATCTTATGCAGTGTCCACTCCAGCCACTTTGGTCTGGAGTGGGCAGGTCCCAGACTGGGTGGAGTGGACACTGTGTGGCATAGGTCTGGCACCTGTTGGTGAGGGTCTTGGTGCAGTGGCCATGTGTAGTGTGGATTCTGGACTGGTCAGTGTGGATACCACATGCAGCATTTGTCCCAGGCCCTGTGTATGAAGCCTGTCCAGGGATGTATGGGTCAACACAGCCCCAGGGGCAGAACTGGGGGCCAGATAATGGGATCCCTGGACAAGATCTGGTTGGGGGCTATATCTTTGTCATGCCTGCACTAAGAAATACATTCTCTTTGGACCTTAAGGAACCTGTGGAGGTTGAAGCAAAGGTTTCATCCAGTGAAAGTCCAACCCCCAAGCCCGTTCTTATCTTATATTAGTTGATGGAATTGGAAGACCAGGAGGGATAAGCGTCTCATAAGCTTGCAGGACGACTGGTTACAAATACTTTATATATGGGGCAGGAAGAAGAAACCAGAGAGCTGAGGATGACCGATGCTAGCAGTCAAAATGTCATGTGAAAAGACTTCGGGCTATCCTGGGATTGTGTTTGCACCCTGGAAGGAAAGAACTTTATTTTTAAACTGTATTTATTCCCTGGATGAAATGAACTGGGCGGGCTGTAATTTGAGTCTGGATAAGTCAATCTGTGATAGTCGGGAATCCCCATAGGACTCAGTCACAGAAGCGTGGCTTCAGAAGGATATAATAATGAACTTCACTGAGAGTATTTTGTGAGATCGGGGCTTAGCTCTATATCTTTAATAATTTGACTCTGTGGAGTCTGTTGACATTTCAGTTGTCTAGGTGAATCTAAGGCCCCCCCCAAAAAGGACAGAAAGGGATGCTCAGCCAGATAAGATGGAAATGATGATGTGAAAACATCAGGAGGACCTGAGAATGTCCGTACCAGCTTCTATTACTTTTTAATTCCGAGTTTAGTCAATCAGTGTAATAAGTGGATGACATTTTGGCAGAAATTAGTGATAACTAGCTGCAATGGACTCGCATCCAGTGGAGCTGTAGCACCCTCCAGTAGACACATTACTCCTGCTTCCTCTGCTGTCTTTGGATGCCCTGACTTCCTGCTTGCCTGTCACACCTTGATGGTGTTTAGAAAAGTTTCATAGTTTCATAGTTGGTAGGGTTAGAAGGGACCTGAGCAGGTCATCAAATCTGAACCCCTGCCATAGGCAAGAAAGAATGCTGGGGTCAAACGACCCCAGCAAGGTGATTATCTAGCCTCCTTTTGAAGACCCCCAGGGTAGGAGTGAGCACCACTTCCCTTGAAAGTTGGTCCCAGATCCTAGCTGCCCGGACTGTGAAGTAGTGCTCCGTGATTAGCCTGAACCTACTCTTAGTCAACTTATGGCTATTACTCCTAGTTACTCCTGGTAGTGCTCAGGGGAACAGGGTCTCTCCCGTTCCTTGCTGGTCCCTCTTGGTAAGTTTATAGATAGCCACCAGCTCCCCTCTCAGTCTTCTCTGGTGGAGGCTGAACAGGTTCAGGTCCTGGAGCCTCTCCTTGTAGGGCCTGCCCTGCTGCCCTCTGATCATGCGAGTGGCCCTTCTTTGGACTCTCTCAATGCTGTCCACATCCTTCCTGAAGTGCGGTGCCCAGAACTGAAAAAGAAAGGCTGGGAAGCTACCCTGAGGCCCAGAGAGAGTTCAGTCTACTGCCAGGCTTCCTGGTTCTGATCTGTCATGATACCTCAACCCTATCAGTGTCCCAGGATAGGAGGTGCCTTAAGTGCTGTGTTCAAACTATCTTCTACCCCTATATGCCCAGGCTTTGTAGATTCCCAGGCCTTGTAGATGTTACCTGTTATATCACTGCAGCAGGGTGGCTTGCCCCAGTGCAAGTTTTGTCCTACTTGGGCCTCCAAACCTTTGTTAAGGGCAGAGGTAGATTAAGATTTATTGGGGCTCTGGGAAAACAGAAAATTGGAGGCGCCCTACACCCCATTATAAACATGAATGTATTAAAAAGCATCAATAGATCCATTAAATGTTTACATGGTACATTAATAAATAAAGTACAACACATAATGTCAAAATTAACTACATTAAGACAATATGGCTACAATGTTTTAGGCTAAGTACAGCCAGTCAAAAAGTCCAAAGCTAATTGATTCAGTCTTTGCAGGTTAATCTAAACTGCAGAGATTAAATTGAAAAAAAACTGGACAGACATTTATGTTTGCATTTATGTTTGATTCAGGGAATGCAGCCAAATGACTGCAGTGGCTCAGGCCAGAAGCCAGGGATGGGGGATAGCACTAGAGCACTGTGTGTTCACTTCTTCTTTCTGCTGCCCCGAGGTCTGTGGGATTTGCAGTCCAGAATTACAGTAGCAGGACTCTGCAGGGTTGCTCATCACTTCCTCTTCCTGCTTCCAGGTGCCTCTGGGAGTTGTAGTCCACAGTCGCAACCAGCAGTAAATTTGAGCTGGGAAAGGGGTATTTAGACCCCAGCTAGGGTTTGCCTGGGGGGGGGATCCCCACCTTTTCCTGCATCCCCATATAGGTTCCCCTCCCTCCCTCCCTTTTCAGCCAGCCCTCACTGCTCCTGCTAGGGAGCAGAGGAGCAGGGCCAGCCCTGCTCTCCAGAGCAGACAGCACACCCCAGCTCAGGGCTGCAAAGCATGCTGGGATGCAGGGGACTATGGTTTAACTTGAACTAGGAAGGGGTTTGGTACAGAAGTTCCATAAACCAATTGGACCCAAATCAGTTAAGTCTGATATTTATTACGTTCAACCAGATTTATCGCAAACCAATTTCAGCCATTTTGAAACTGAGCTTCTGTGCTAAGTTTCTGGGCACTTAAGCCAGTTTATGTGTAATTTCTGTTCCTAGCCTTAGGCACCTTGAGACAAAAGAGGCAACAAATGTTGGGTTTTATTATTTGAAGCCTCCTGCAGTCTCATCAGTGGGAATTTCTTCTTTGCTTTGAACACACTGAGGACATCAGTTATCTGCCAATTGGCAAACTACTTAAATGTTTTAATATTTTTCAGCCCAACTGTCTATTTTTTGTGTAACTACACAGTAACTAACAGTAAGTTGGTGAAGTCCATAGGCTCGTTTTCAAAAGGAGTTTTGTAAATTCCCTTTGAGGCTTGGATTTCTGGCATATTATAACTTGCCTAACATCTGATACCCCAGGTACTTCTCTACACTTTACTAGCTACAGGTAAATTTCAAAAAGCCAATTTCAACAACCAAGACTAATTTTAATATTTATTTTATTCCCCCCACCCTTGGTTGACATCTGATACCTTGATACCAACTGGTAAAGAACCTATTTTTTTCCCTGCATCCCTCCTAAATTTGCATTTCTGCAAAACAGGTTTCTAAAGACTGGCTTTTTTCATGCCTGAGGGATTCTGGCCATCTTTCATATCTCTCACCATTTTTTCTTTTTCTTTTTTTTTTTTTCCTGAGGAAGGACATGTGTCCAAAAGCTTGCAAATAACAACTTTTTTGCAACTATTTTGTTGATCTAATAAAAGATATTGCCTCTACTCAAAGACTTCAGCTATAGGTCAACATGAGCCTTCCTCCATCCCTACCTGTTTCTCACCCATTGTCTGCCACAATTTGCATTTTCACTGACTGGCATATTGCATTTTAGTTTCTGGGATAAGCCATCCAGGAAGAGCAAAAAAACACCTGCAGACTCTTCTTCTGCCTGAACAATGGTGTTTGTCCCTGAAAGCTTGCAAAGAAGAATTTTTCCAACTATTTTAGTTGGTTTATTATGACAGATCAGAGTTGTGGTTTTACCAACCTGATTGTATTTTCATTGTACTGAGCTACAAGGACAATGGAGCATGCCTTCTGGCCAATTTGATTCTTCTTTGATTCTGTCTGTTTCTGATAGCCTTTTGGAGGCTGTCCCCTTTTTAAAAAATGTACATCTGCATTTTTTAAAAACACATAGCCTAAATTTAGGCATTAAAGACTTTGGGTATCTAGATAAGTGGCCTGAAGATTTTTCAAGTGTGCTAAGCACCCTATTCACTTAGGTTGGCTGTGCATATGCATGCCACGCTGCCTGCTTCTCATTCTCAGGGCTCTCATTTGCAGAAGGCCCCTGGAGCAGTGCTCAGCAGGTCCCTGAATCAATCTGCCTCTGGTTGAGGGCTTCAGCCTTTTCGGCTTTGGCTCCTGTTTCTCTGGATGGGCCTCCCTTTAGCCAAGGTCCACTGTGCCGGACTTTGGCTCTTGGGTACCAGCCCTGCCTCCCATTCTGGGCCTCTGCCCCCAGGCACCCACTTTGAGATCTTGGCCCTAGTCATCCTCCTTGGGCTCTGACCCTAGCCCTCAAAGCCCTGGTCCATCTCCTATTTCAAGCTTTTGACACTCTTGGTTTCCATGTGCTTGTGTCCTGAGCCCAGGCTCTGGGAGAGATTAATCTCCATGTGCCCCTTGGGCACCTCTGTGGCCTCTTCACTACTTTTAGCTACACTTGGTCTGCTGGTATAAACTCAAACAGTGGTTCTCAACCCTTTTTGTACAAGGACCCATTTGTAAACTTCAGTTACCAGTCTTGACCCAGTGCCCCTCATTTCTGTCCTGCTGTCCCACACTCCCAGGCACCCCAAGTGTGTGAGGCAGGGTGGGTGTGGGGGGGATAAAGGCCAAGCACCCCCTTGCAGACTGGAACTGCCAGCCTGCAAAGGAAAAGCCAGTTTCCCACATTTTTCTCCTTTAAAGGCCAATCCATGTTTAAAGTTTGTTTGAGACCTTTCCTATATTCTTGCAACCCACAGGTTGAGAAACACTGAACTAGAACATGAAGGCAAGCTGTTACTTTAACTAAACCAAACTTAGAAAACAAACGTTAGAGGAAAAAAAGGCAGGTTATGGCTTTAATGAAAACTTCCTCCGATGCTGGGTAAATGAACTTAGAGCAGCCCTCATTCCTTGGGCTCTCCATACTCTGGAGCACTTCAGCACCTGCAAGGGGTTCTTGTGCAGCTGCTTTCCCGAGAGAACTCTGCAAGATGCCTCTTTCCCTTCCCCAAGGCATCCAGCTTATCTTCCCAAGCTACTTCCCTATTTGAGTCAGATGACTTGCTAGCTCACACAGATGTTTGCCTTTAGGTCTAATGAGTAGCCCAGTCTTCCCTGTTGCTGCTTAGGTCTGCTGCATGTGGCCTCTCTCTCAGCTGCCTATCTGCCTTCACAGAGTGTGTGGTTCCCCCCTTGTTAGTAACAGAAGCTTCTGGCTCCCTGTTACACTGGTCTTAAATGAATGAGTGGCAGTTGGATTAAAAATATACAGTATTTCCACTTTGGTTTGGAGATTGTGGCTTTCGGATGAGAAGCATACCAGATATATATGTCATAGGCAGACATTTATCGTGCCACACGTTCAGGGAATTTATAGCGGGATAAAATGGCAAACCAGCCAAAAAGATATTCCCCACTGGATCTATGCTCAGGGACATCCAAACTTCCATGATGCAGCTGATGCAGTCACATGATTAGGATCTGGCATGGCAGGACATACAATTTTTGAGGGACTGGAGTAAAATTCCTCAGATCCTAATCTCATGATCATATTAATGTCTGCCAACAGTGTCAGACTCCCTGAGACTGGTTTAGTACAGTCAACACTACTGAGGCTACCCCTTGGAACTTGAGAAAACTGCTGTTGAAGAATCAAGTTGTCTACTTGTTTTGTGCACTCTCACACAGAGTTCATATTACACCTGTGCTCTCCAAAGCTTGAGCTGGCTCCTACTTTGCTTCTAGTTACAATTCAAAGATGCTGGTTCATCTTGGTCCTAATAGAGCTATAGTGTGTTTGGCTACTTGCCATCTTTCACCCTGCTGCTTTAACTTTGTGTTAGCAGTTAAGGCGAGCTGAGGCAGGTGTTGGCAACATACAGCCTGTGGGGCCACCGAATCTGCCCCATGGAGCTGAAAGCCTTTGGCTCTCTGCACCAGTACTGGGGCTGAACAGCTGTGCTGGGGCTGGGTAGCTGGAACCTGCATCTGCATTGCCACTGCTTTTTCTCGTTCTCTGCTCCCTGGCTGTAGCACTGGTGTAGCTGCCTGCTGGTGGGAAATTGAGCCAGGATTGGGCAGCTTTCAGCTATGCCTATGCTGAAGCTGGAAGGGGGAATTGAGGAGAAGTGGCAGCATGGGCATAGTTTCCAGAAGCCCAGCCAGAGTGCAGCTTCCCCCTTCTAGAAGTTGCCTTTGCAATCATCCTGAGGAGCCAGGGACTGCGAAAAGCAGCAGCACAGCTACCTGGTCCTGGCATTGATACAGAGAAACTCCCTTCCCTGCTGGCTTGCTACCAAAATCCCACAGCTTGCTCTGGACTGTCACTGGGTTGTTCTGACCTGTAGCTTGAAAATGTTGCCAGCCCCTGAGTTAAGGCTTTCAATTTTTTTCTATGATTTTATACCCAGAGAGGTTGTGGAATCTTCATCTTGGAGGCAGTGTCGTAGCAATGAAGTTTGGTGCCCGGGACAAAGGCCACAGCGGCAGCCTGCCCTCACCCTATGTGCAGATTGGGGGGGGGGGGGCACATGCTCTTCTATACTTGCCCAGGAGTGCACAAAGGGGAGGGAGCCACCCTTCCCCTGTCCCCATG
>JAGPOW010003316.1:64835414-64889611 GCA_030014935.1 Caiman crocodilus
CCCCCCCCCCCCAAGTAAGCCACTCACAGCTCTGTCCCACACCCTGCCCTGGCTGGGCAGCACCTGTTGGTGCCCCTTTGCTTCGGTGCCCTGCTCGTCCCTCCCTTGCTATGTCACTGCTTAGAGGTTTTTAAAATCCAGTTAGACAAAACCTTGGCTGAGATGATCTGGTTGGGGCTGGTCCTGCTTTGAGTAGGGGGTTGGACTAGATGATTTTCTGAGGTCCCTTCCAACCCTTATTTTCTATGATTCTAATAGGGGACTTTGTGACATGGGGTTATCTTGACTTTGGGGCTCTTGAATTCACCTAATCCTTCAGAATCAGCATCCATAGACCTTGCACTATGCCCAGAAGATCAATCTATTTATTCATGCTTTGGTGTGAGTGGATAGCAAGGTTAAGTGTACAAGGCTCTTTTTAGTTTGTTACCACTCTGTAAATATATTTTAATTGTTTTAAAACTAGTGCGTATAAATGTTAAGAAAGTGTTTTGAATGTTATGCTTTGCATGGGAGTAGTTGAGTTTCTACAATTTCATTTTTATCAGTATTCATCTAAGTGAAATTTAATCGAGAATTTTGAAGGGAGATAAGTGAAGGACAAAATGCTATCTATGATAGTCAGTATTCCTTACAATGTCATGATTTGTGTGTGGCAGTAAAAGCAGAAATTGATAAAAAAAAATCTGTGTCTAAGTGCCCTAAATTATTTTTATTCCAGTTAAGAAATTTGGATCCTTTTCTGTTGCTTGATGAATTCAAAGGTGGGAAACCAGCTGGCTTTCCTGATCACCCCCACAGGGGTTTTGAAACAGTAAGTAATTCTAACTGGCATTTATGATGTGCATGTCACAAGGGAGTACTCGTTAGTGTTGCTGAAATGCATGATCTGTTACTGCATCTATAATAAAGCAAGTATAGATTGCTCTGATGTGTTATCTATAATATCTTGGGCACTATTAATTTTTATCACAAATGTGGGGTGCAAATCTGCAACCTTCCCCAGCTTTCCATGTCTCTTCACTAAAAAACAGATGAGGGTGGGCTGAGTTTTGACATTGTTGGTGTTTTGTATTTTTACATTTTTTATTTTTAAACTGACATTTTTGAGTCCTTTTCATGTTGTGTTTTTTAGACAGGGTTATATATACTTCCATTCTATTATTTTATCCACAGTTTATTACGGTCTGGATTAATAATCTGTCTTGACAGCAATGCTAGTTTGTTTTTTAGTTTATAATGTGGCATGAAACCTCTGTAAGGTGGGGAGAAGCCTTGCTACACCTATGCCTAGGAAATAATAGGATGCTGTCTGCAGGATTTTTGAAGGAAGGGAATGATCCTAGACTAATACCTCAGTACCATGCCAGGAAGTGCCATGGTGGTACATGCTGTGTTTATTTCACATGTACTGCCTTTTTAAACAGAAATAACATAGAAGTGCTTGACTTTTGCCAATCACCTGTCTTAAGCTCTTCTAATGGTGAGAACTCACTGGGGTGTGCTCAGTGCCACATGAAAAGACAACTACATTATTTGGAGGTAGTGTAAGCAAATTGTCTCACTTTGGTGCTTCTTGGCATGCTACTGAATTGGCATGGTATCTATATAGGGCTTTTTGGGGGTAGGTGGGAAGAAACAAAGTCTTACTATTTCTTTAATGACAGGATTCAAAGCTTCATAGTGTGGGCAGAGGCAAGACCTCTCCCTGTCTGCCACATCAGGACAAATTCTGGTAAGGAGAGAAGCATGTAATATACCCACTTTCCTCATAGGAAAAATTGCTGGCAGGAAGAAAACTGCTTGCATGTCCTTCTTAGAACAAGAGGAAGGGAATGAATTGTTTTGACCTTGACTCCAAGCTTTGCAGGAAAACTGCAGCCTAGAGAGGAAATGGCTTTGTTCTGAACTGTTGTAGTTTGGGGTTTTGCTTAATTGGAAGGCTTTGCTGCTGCTCTTAACTGATAGCTCCTGGAGAAGAGCAAGTGTTTCGCCCCACGCTGGGCAGCCCGTTCAGCAGGAACTCTCTTAATGGGCTTGCCTCCTGTTGCACCCTCAGAGCCATCTGGATGGCACATGTATCCATGGGGCTGATTCCATGGGGCATTGAGATGAAGTGTCTCTGAGGGCTTGGTTTTGGGGCAGTGCCACCCTATGGGATCCTGATGGCATGACTCTGTGGGGCAGTGATGCTAGAAACCTGGGCCAGGTATCACTGGGGACACCCAGGATGGAGGGCTCAGTGTGGGGCAGCACTGTGGCACATGGGACTGTATAAGGGGTGTCTTGCTGCGTTTCTGGGGTCACTTGGCATGGTGAGGGGCAGTGACAGAACCAGTCTTGCTCTGGGCTCCCAGGACTCAGAGCCGGTGCAGGCATGCAGGTCCTGGTCTGAAACTACTGGGTAGGGCTGGCCCATGGCAGGGGCATAACTAATAAGGGTTATGCCTTGGACAAAGCTCCCCTGTGCCCTGTGATGTGAGGGTAGTGGGGAGCTGAGTGCCAGAGAGTGAAGAGAGAGAAGGAGGCTCTTACCAGTCTTACCTCAGCCAGCAGCATTGAATGTTCCTGCCCACCCCTCCAGTGGGGCTCACTTCACCATGGAGCAGCAGAGGAGGTGAGTGAGGAGAGTGTAGATTCCCACCCAAACTTTCCCCTCCCCAATTTGCTCAGAGCTGTGACCCAGTCCCACTCCTACCATTGCTCCAAGCCCTCTTTGCTTTCCTTAGAAGGGTGAGAAAAGCATGAGCATGCCATTTGTAGCATGCATGTCTTGGGCTGGCTACCTCTGCACTAGACCAGCTCTGGCCCATGGAGCTATATCATTCAGCTTGCAGGACTCCTGAAAGGTCCAGAAATGTGATGGCGGGGGAGTGGTAGCAGTGTTAATTACTGCTGTCCTGCTGCCTAATTTCTGAATCTGTGGTCTGGATGAGGTGGCCCTGCACACTGCTCAGTCTGGTAGGCAAGTGATGCAGGGCTGAATCAGGGTTGTGTGAAGCTGGGCCAAGGTGCTGAGAAGCAGGTGGCCAGATTGGTGTGATGCCAGATTGGGCCTACGGCCCCGAGAAGGATCCGGTCTATAGACTGATCCTATGTCACTCATCTAGGATGCAGGCCCTGAAGGTTGGGTGCCACTGTGCTAGGCTATTCATTGCTATCAAAATCTTAGGCAGCCAATAAGCATGGAACTCTACAGTGCATCTTAAGAAGTGAATTTCTCATTCTGCCTTTGTTTTTTTCTTCTTGAGTGAAATTCATTTTTGCACAGGCCACATTACAGGCTTAAGTTACATGTAGGATCTGTAAAGGCTGTGAACATGGGTGAATTTCATTCTTATAGAATGCCTGTGAAGGAAGATGCTGAGAAATGGGATAACTCTTCACTTACAGTTCAAGAGCCAAGCAAAAAAAATGCCATTGTCCAATTGGGTGACACTGGGTGTGAAATTCAGACTGTTGCACAAATTGGGTCTGGTGAATTTTATGCCCTGTTCACCATGTGATTCTAGGAATGGAACATAAGATCCCTTTTTTTTTCAAAGGAGGACAAACATATTCACCAAATGTTTAAAATTTACTGCAATTTAAGAAAGTGAATATTTTGTTAAAAAATCCTTTATACAATATAAGACCTAAGAATATACACAATACGGCCAGTTCCAAGCATTCAGAAATCATGAGTTAGGCATCAAAGACTCCTGAGATTTTTCAAAGTGAACAAACCTGCCAGACTTTTTATTTGCCTTTTGGTTTTATGTCTCTGAGGCTTGCTCAGATTGCATTTTGAAGATTTTCTTCCTACCCTTGAAGGTTAGAACCTTTTTAATTTCAGAGAAAACTGAAAGGCTTGTTTATCCATTTGCATTTAGGACCTGGAGCTTTCAGGAAAGCACCAAATATCATGAGATTCACAGAAAGAACAGAAATTCTGAATTCCTGTTTTGAATAACTGATTTGTGACAACAGTGCTCTGAATATGTAAATCTGACATTTTTATTCGTGCTTTATCGTCACATTGTATTTTCCAGGGAAGCCAGATGATGGCAGTGTTTAGCAGCCAATAAATAAATAAAGCCTAAATAAGAATTCATATCATACTTAATAGCTTGTGTCTCTGGGAGTGTGTGTTTGGGGCATGGGAAATAAGAAAAGTATTTGGGGGTTGGAGGCAGCAGTGGCAGAATAAGAAAAGTATTCTGATAAGGAATAACATCCAGAGCCTGCTGAAAGGCAAAGTGGTCTTTGGACGTTGGATCTGGACCTTTATTTCATAAACAACTGTCTCCTATCTAACTCAGTGATTTTTTTTCAACCAACTGCTCAAAAACCTACATATGATTCACAAGACAAACTTGGAGATTAAAAATAGGAGTTCATAATGGCCAGAACATTCTGACCTGCTATGGGCTTTCTGAGCTCTTTGAAACAGGAGAATTACGCTGTTATTTTCCTGTGGTTCAAATGAGAAAAAACGAAAAACTTCCATTTTCTGAAGACTGCCTTGAGTTTCAGAAGGTTGAGAACTATTGATCTAGCTCAACATTTGGCTTAGAAGGGTGAGAGATCAAGACAAATACTTCCAGTGTCTTTGAATGTGCTAATTGAGAAATGGTATTTATTTGCTCTACTGGGATGGGGATTACTTTGTTAAGGTGTAATTATAATTGCAAACTTATTATTACTGCTCATTTTCATTGCTTATTTTATTATAATATATCCAACTTTTGAGTTGCCAGGGTCACGCACATACCATGCAAGGCTGCACCATGTGGGCAGTGCTCCACCGCATGCTGTGCAGCAGATGCCTTAGCCACTGCACTGTGCTGCGTACCCCTCCTCTTGTGGCACGCAAAGCCCTTAGGTCTACTGCTGCAGCTACTCGAGTCTCCAGGTTCCCTTGGCCACCCAACTCTGTTCTCCCCACTGGGGCAGAGTCAGAAAACAGAAGCAGGAGGAGAGGGGGGGAACCTGGAGACTCCTGTGGCTGCAGCAGTAGCTGGAATGGCAAAAGGAATGGCACTGAGACTAGGAGTCCAGGGGCTGCAGCTTAACTGCTTGGGGCCCAGTTGCATTCTGTAGGCCACCAGTTGAACAGCCCTGCTTTAATGCAAGACACTATTTCTAGTAAAATGAGGCATGCATTCATATCTGGAAATATAAAGAAGAACACCTACTGGTAACTAAAAAGATTATGTTATATCTTACTACAAGCTACTGCTAGAATTTCTGCTTGTAAACATAAGCTATTAAAACAGAAGAGAGCACTCCCCCCAAAAAAAAGATGGGTGCAGAAAGCTCTTATGATCTGAAAAAAGAATGCAACCCAAATAACATTTCAAATTATGGCCTTGTGGCTCTTTAGAAGCATTATGGAAGAAGTGGGGAAGAAAGGAAGCCAATTGCTGCCAGTCCAAGCTAAGAGATGCAGGTTCATTTCCCTATTCTGCCACTGAGTGGCCTTTTGTATAGGCTGCTGCCAGGCATTCAGATCATTCCAAAAATTGATTTTGAGGAATGTTATGCCCTGTTCCCCAGATTGTGTGACATGGAGGATCATGCAGTTCAGAGAATGGGTCATAAGAGTCCTCAAACCCCAGTTGTAAGATGCCAGCATGGGAGGAGAGGACACCTGCATTTAGGAAGTATACAGCAGGAGCTGGAGAAGCTCCCTCATTCCCAGCTACTCATGATGGGTGCCCTTCTAAGGAAGCACATGCAGATGGGGGCAGAGGAGCTGCTAGCACTGGGCAGCTCTTCAAATGAGAAAGAGGAGCTGGGGCTGAAGGAGCTTTCCCATTCCTTACTGCTTGTGTTGGGTGCTTCCCATTCTCAGTTACGTGCCCAGCATCTTCTGGGGATAGAGCAGGGGGTAGCCAGGTTTGGGACCCAGAGCTTCCCCTAGTCAGATCCAACCAACTAGGTGGGTTGTGGCTTTATCCAAGGCCGTAGAGCTGCCCAGGCTGTCTACTATCTGACCCTCGGGATCAGGCAAAGGAGAACTCTCTGCTAGGACAAAGTTCTTTAGGGTTCTGGGTGCTGGTAAACTCGCAACCTGATGCTGACAGTTAGCTGATTGTCAGAATCGGGACCAAGGCATTCCCTAACCAGGTTCCTGACATGGGACTGCCCAAGTCCTGATGCTGAGCATCATCTGATTGTCGGTATGGGGGTGCCGGGACAGGTTACATGTTCCATTTATGGTACTATACAAATGAGCTACAAAGTTGCTACACATTTTTTTTAGTAATATTTTTGTGACTGGTTTGCCATTTTATGACTCCATAAATTCAGTGAACTTGTGGTGTGATTAACATGTTATTCCTGCCAGAAATATAACATGCATGTGAGGAGACCCACGGAAGTGTGGTCATTGTGGGTTTTGCTTGTAATTTGCAATGTAACACAAGCATTAGATTGGTATGATGGGTTCAGAATCCCTGGGAAAAGTCAGCTTGGAGTTTGTTGCACTGAGCTCACTTAACTTCCATGGTTGTTGTCTTTGCTATTATAGGGTACAACAGTATCCTATGAAACTTGCAGTAAGAAGATGTGGTACAACTACCTAAAGAGCTTGAAGGGCTTGATGGGGTTTGCTCATTGCTTCCCCTTTCCCCCTTCTATATGTGTCAGGGGGGTTTTAAGCCTTCCCAGAGGCACTGAGTGTTGGCAATAGCCAAGGCTGGGGACTTCAGCTGGGGTGTGGGAATGCTCCTGCTGTGAGCAAAACCAGAGGTTCCTGGTTACATAATCTTGCCCCTCTGCTGAGGGTCAGACAGATTGCCATATTTGCAGCTGGAAAGAGTTTTGCCCCATGGTCAGATTGGTATGGACTGTGGGGGGTTTGCCTTTCTTTGTTCCTGGAGGCATGGCCCTCTACCTTTGACCTCCTGAGCTTATACTGAGATCATTTTATAGAAGTAGGACACTGGCTGTTACTCTGCTTTGCCTGTGGCAGGTTAGGGTGTTGGGTATACATTGTGTCAGAGTTGATAGTAATCTTCTTATGTAGAAGTTAGATTGTGGTTGTATGCCTAACCTTAGCAGGGGGTTAGGCTAGATGACCTTTGGAAGTCCCTTCCAGCCCTATTTCTTTATGACTATAACATTAACAGGTGAGGTGTCCTGAGGTAAATAATAGAGCCAAATCATTTTTTTTTTTTGTGGAAAATTATTTGTGTAGTCTGGTTAGATCTAGCAAATACAGGGTTCCCTCACTTTAGGCTGTAGGTGTGTTCCTGAAAAACAGCCCATAACTCAAATTTGCATAAAGGGAACCCACTTTACAATGTAACAAATAGGGATACTTTCCAAGACCTCGACTATACAGACCCCAGACCCATTTCTACCACTTTTACAAGACATTTTTGGTATTCACCAACAGCAAGTCAAGGGTGGTGGTGAATGTTTAGTTGGTGTGATGAAAGGTGAACAGAAAATTGTGTTGCAGACAATGAGCAAGGAGCACAGATCCACCAGGAGACTATATTTTGGTGTGCATCACTCCCACGATTCACTGCAACTAGAAGCTGACTAGGCTTCCACCACACCAATTGCATAAGAGTGAATTTACCTTGCATATAATGAATTTTTGGTATAAAAAGGGTCATTGCATAAGATGACCTTTTGCACCTACGGTACCTGCATAAAGTGAGGGAAACCTGTAGTTTTAAGTGTGTGTGCGTGCATGCATACGTGCATGTGCACACACACATACACACACTTAATGGATTGCATTTCTTTTACAAAACTGTATTAGTGATAAGGACCCCCAGGAAGAGACTACTCATGTGGAAACTGGGTTCAAATACTTTCTGTTTTAATCAGAAAAGGGATTTGAGCTTCAGTCTTCTACCTCCCAAAAGCATACCAGGCTAAAAGGTATTCTTCAGCATGTCTCTTTACCATTGAAATTTTCTGTGTGTTGTAACTGGAACCCAGGTCTTTCACAGTCACCAAACCAAAGAGTCATTTTTGTCATGTGCAATGAAATCAAAGTTGTCTTGGTCAGCCGGAGCCGACCAGAGGAAAACGCTGGTTAATTAAGCAGATGTCAGGCGGGCTGATGGATGGAGAGGTCGGACAATGTGTTGGTTGCAAAAATAATTTTTACTTAAGCTTTACTTACGCTGCTGGTGGCCGCGATGCAGGCAGTAAAGTTGCTTGCATAGTTACAGAATGAAGATATCACAACAAGTTAGCAAGATGAACCTGTAGACGCAACGAGCATGCAGGATAAGGGATACGTCGGGAACAGACGGGGAGATGGTGGGTGATCAGTCCGCCATTTTTTCTCTGCCACGTGGAGAGGTCCTCTGTACCTTACCATGTGTTCAGAGCGCTCCAACTTGGGCGGAAAAAACGCAAACTTTATTACCTCTAGAGTAGCCAATGAAAATTTGCCAAGTAGGAATACTTAATTAGGCAGAACATACCAAATTTACGATGATGCCAATCATTTGGAGGGGTGGTCTGTTGTGTCAGGGACGCTCACTTGATCTGGGTTGTGACATGCCCCCTTGGCCATGACACAATAGATTAAGGACCTAGATTAGGGGTGGTTTTTATACAAGCACTCGTCGTCTTTACAAGGTTCAAGTGGCAAACGAGTATATACATAAGTAGATAACTTTACCAAATGGTTTTGGGTTAACTGTAGAACATAACATCCTATATAAATAACTAATGCAATTATTAAAAGGTTGACTAATGAAATTAGGTTGGTTACGAAAAGTCCGACTGTAAGGGCTTCGGTAGGTGTCATGATGATGTCACGCGTCAGGTTTCTGTGTCCACGGTGATGCTTTTTTTTCTGCCTGGGTCTGTCGCCGTCGCATGTGCCTCAGGTGTTCTAATGCCTGCTCGCTTGTCTCTGAAAAACAAAACTTATAACAATACTTAGTTATCTTTAACATTTACTAGTGGGGTACGCTGGGTCAACCAATTATGATGGGCTATAATAAGGGGACGGTTGAGCTTATTCTCTAACAGGATGGAACAGGTATTGAGATACTGTTCCGACCGATGAATTATTCCCTTGTAGACTTGTGGATGAGATTGACAAGGGTGAGGTACCGAAACCCACGCTAACTCATCAGGATGGAATTTAGGTTCCCAGGGTGGAGGTTCCTTAGCATTAGTTTTGTCTCATAGGGGCTTTGCAGTGTTTAATGAAATGAGGACATCATGATTATGCTTAGTCCAGTTCTTGTATGTCCCTCCTCCTCTGAGATGAAGTTGTTCTTTGTACAAGTCGATGTGTCTCTCCACGATGCCATTGGATTGCGGATGGTATGTTAGATGGAGATGCCATGCGACGTTGTGAAGATGGGTGACTCCAGGGCGTCAGAGTTAAATGGGGGTCCTCCGTCAGATTGAATTTCATGGGGAGTTTGCCAGGCAGCAAATGCAGCGGTTAAGGCAGAGATAATGGCAGTGGCATTGCTCTTCTGCAGAGAAATGACTTGCAACTGGCATGTTCCTAAATCAATGATCACTAATCCCTTATTCGGTGGCTTGGATCCTGAGAGGGGTCCAAGCAGGTCCACCTGCCAGATCCTTCCTGCCTGGAATTGCAAGGGGTTGAAAGCTCTGACTTGATGTTTGGTCTGATGGCACTTTTCTTTGGCACACATTTCACAGGCTTGCGCTACCTTTTCTCAATCACATTGAACTCCATATGAAGTAAGCTCCGTAGCGGCCTGATGCCAGCGTCAATGGCTGGCCCGCGGTCCTGGGTGATCCCAATTTTCATGAAGCCACGCGAGGAACGGACTTACTTCAGGACCGGGAGTAGTGGTGATAGGCACAGCTACTTCGGTCCGGAATGGATCTTCCAAGAGTTTATCAATGATCTCATGCACTGGATC
Source organism: Caiman crocodilus (assembly GCA_030014935.1). Classification (NCBI taxonomy): domain Eukaryota; kingdom Metazoa; phylum Chordata; order Crocodylia; family Alligatoridae; genus Caiman; species Caiman crocodilus. The sequence goes on from JAGPOW010003316.1 coordinate 64,845,284, forward strand.
AGTGTCGGGGTGGTGTGACTTAGTATGCTTAACTAATGGAAGCTGTGTAAATTTAGTCAAGGTTTCCCAAATGTCTTCCCAATTACTCAAGTTTTCAATGAGCAAAGCAGTACCGGTGAGGATTTTATAGATGTATTGCGAGTCAATTGCAATGACTGGAACTGGAAGTGTATCATTGTGGTGAGTTAGACAGTGTTGCAGCACCTTAAGTAATCCTAGCAGTTCGCATTTCTGAGCAGAATTGTCGTCTGGGTGAGCTCAAAATATTTCTGTGTCATGACAGCCTTTACAATAATACCCATAGCCTCCACCATGTCGGGAGGTCCTGTTTGAGGCCATCCAGGCCAAGGCGGAAGTTCCATACAGCGTTGGGGTTTTTTTCTCATCCTCCAGACTGGGTTCGGGTGTTATGTCTTCAAATTTCCAGCAACACCAGTTATAATGATGGGTGACCACTACTGTATTCCACGTCTTAGGCTCTCCTTGAAAATGTGGGTCGACTTTTTCTGCATCCAGCAAAGGCAACAAAGTGGCTGCAGAAGCGCGGAGCGTTCCGTGCTCCCTTGCTAATGGCTTCACTAGCTGTCCAGCTAGGAGGATTTTTCCTACAGCTCCATACCAGTGTTGTGCTGCTTGAAGGGTCTTATGTGTGGTATATACCAGATCATTGCGAGGATTATGTGCGACAGCCCACACATGGTTGGTGGTGAATCCAAGGGTCACAATTAATGGTTCACTGAGGTTGATTGCGTGGAGCTGCGTACTCTTGACAGCGGGCAACAGACAATATAAGTTTCGTTGATCCCCTTCTGTCCAAGGCGTGGATTTTTGGGACTTATCACGGATCTGTCGCTGCAATTTAGCAAGGAGCGGTAGATGGCTGGGATTGACATAATGCCAGTACCGATGTAAGTGATCTAAAAGCTGCTGAAAATGTCTTTTAGTTAGGAGCAAAGATTGCTTTAATGGGTTGATGTCGGGACCATCATGCAAGATACCATGATGGATGGGGCCAACAAATCGGGTGCCAAGGAATGTGATGTCGGCTACAGGATGCAGTCACGACTTTTCCTCGTTAACTGTCCATCCTTCACTTTGAAGATGGGCTACTAGTTGGTTGACTATGCTGGTAATGATGGAGCTGTCATGGCCCATGATAGCAATGTCATCAACATAACTCCAGATTCTTAATTCCTCTTCTGATGGAAGGGTGTGTGAGGCATGAAAGTTCTTCAGGGTATTGTTTATGGCACCAGTAGCCAATGACGGGGCATTGCAGTACCCCTGCGGGCAGACTGTCCACTTATACATCGTGCCCTCAACACACATATTCAGCATTCCCTCAGGGTCAGTAATCGGAATTGAGAAAACATGTTCTTTAAGTCTAGTGTGACCCACTCGTCTTGCTGGAATTGTGCCATTTCGGACATGCATTGTGGTAGGGTAGACGGGTTAGGTTGCTGAAGCACTTGACACTTCTTGTTGGCTTCCCTATAATCAACGACTAGCCGTGCTTCGTCAGTTTTCCAGATTTTGCGATTCCCCATCCCGGTGATAGGTAGGTGCTAGCAGTTACTGATTTGATACAATCTTGTTGCTCGAGTCACCGCAGGAGGTTGGTGAGGGACCCTTTGAGGGGTTCTTTGGTTGGGATTGGCCGGTACCGCCAGGTGGAGATGTTGCGGAGCGTTGGTCGGTGCCAATCCAGCTCTGGGATAGGAATGGGGAGTGCTTGTAGCACCTGTTCTTTGAAGTTAAGCACCTTGATTCCCAGAATTCCCAAGATATTAATGCCCCCTAGCACTGCTTCTAGGGTGTGTCGATGGTCTTGAATTTTAAATCTAACTTTTGTTCTGACTGCAACAGTGTTGAGTCCTTGTACCCTAATTGCTTTTGAGGTTTTCTGCTGGGGTGTCGTTGGAGTGATCACGTTGACTTGGGCTCTGGTGTTAAGAAGAAAGAACACCCATCGTTGGTCACTTGGGTTGGCTGGGTCATAAACAGTGAGTTCAGTATAGGGAGGAAGGTCAGTATGGTTGGGTTTAGATAGGCCGCCGGTGTGTCTGGCAGCCACTACTCATTTTTTTGCTCGTCACTGAATGTGAAACCCAATGCCGCCACTAGATTTCATTGACCCTCATCTCCCAGGACACAAAATTGACGCTTCGTGAGTCTGGAGCGGCCCAGGAGGAACCCAAACATGGCTTTTTCCTCAGTTGTTCTTTGGGGTAGCGGCCCTAATTCCTGCAGAGGGCCAAATTCCTGGCGGCTCAGTCTAGGGGCCTCGACTGGGTATGCCGAGGATTGAAGCTCTGTGTCACTGAAGACTTTTTCGGCCGGCTTCATGAGGGCCTGCAACTGTGGGAATTGACTTAAAAGGTTTCCTGCTGGTTGGCCGACCACCGGGTTAAGGAGGAGTCGGAGCATAATAGCATCTGTCCCTCCGTACACCTCTACACAGGCTTCTATGCCATTGAGAGTTGCTGGAACAGCTCCAGGGTTCCACAGGTGGTGGTGAGCCCATCTTCCACGTTGTTGCGCCTGCGTTAGCCCCAGCAGTTCCAGGAGAGATACAACACTCTGATTATAGCCAGTAGAAGTTGTTGTGCGTTGGCCTTCTTTGGGTGACCCTCATGCCAGGCGTGGGATTTGTGGGCCACTTTACCTGCAATGAGAGCTGGAAGTGGAATGGGCCAGTGGATGTTACCTGTTACTACATCTAAGTCGGTGGCATGTCCCCCACTCCATGAAGCTTAGCATCTTAGGAAATTAACCTCTTCCAGGTCTAGTAAGTTTGACCCAAATTCCACCACTAAGCGCCCTAGCCATATGGCTAGTGTTTCCCCAGATCTCATTTTTGATTCTCTGCTCAACTCCTGCAATTTACCCCTAGTGCAGGTGCAGTATGTAGTGGTGGTATGAGTTGTGCCCTGTGCATCAGTGACTTGCTTTACCAATGCTATTGGGTGGGCTACAGCTGGGAGAGGGTTAAATTTGTCAGGCGGGAGCACTGGATACAACTTCCCTCCCTCATATGGGGGTGGTTCCACTGCTGACACCATGCCAGGGGGCGGGGCTTCTTCCGGTGTCACTCTGAGGGACGGGGCCGTGGGCAGTGACGTGGTCGGCCCACCTCCCAGGGTGATTTTCGCGCCCTTTTCACTTTCCTTGGCCCCATTTTCTGGTGGTGACACCATGCAGCCGGCGCCATTTTTGGGTATCGGCTTGGAGCCCCCCGCCGCCTGCTGCAGTGACTCCTTACTTGTTGTGTGCAACTGAGCCTCTAGGTTTGCATTTTCCCGCAGTAGACCCACTACCAAACGGAACAACACATTCATCATCTTTTCCTTATTCCACTTCGAGCCTCCCCACCTTGCCGCGTGGCAGCCCTCGGTCTCCAGGCCTTCTTGGAGTTGGCTGAGGAGCTCATGATCACGCGACCCAGATGCTAAAGCCGGACAATTAAACCAATCCGGCGGGGTAGGTTCCCCTCCTTCCCTCATGTACCGGGTGCATTGGGCAAACGCCTGAGCAGGGGTAGGATGTTTCACCTTCTTCGCCTTCACCCCCACTAGGGACAGGGTTGATATTCCATTTCGGGGCCGATAGTGAACCTGGCCTCTGGCCATTATGCGGCTGAATGCCTCAGGGAAGAGGCTTGCTTTCCACTCCTTAATGGCTGCTTCTTCCCCCTTTACCGAGAAGTAGCCTCCAAGGAGGTTTTCTTCTCCCCTTTTAGCCGCTTGGTGATAGGCGATATGCGCCCAGAGTTCATTTGCGTTATCCACGCGACAGACCACAGTACGACAGGAGCAGCACTTAATTAAATTCTTCTCCATCACTGTGCCCTTGGATCCTGTTCATGACACCATGTTTCGGTCAGCCGGAGCCGACCAGAGGAAAACGCTGGTTAATTAAGCAGAAATCAGGCGGGCTGGTGGATGGAGAGGTCAGACAACGTGTTGGTTGCAAAAATAACTTTTACTTAAGCTTTACTTACACCGCTGGTTGCCGCGACACAGGTGGTAAAGTTGTTTGTGTAGTTACAAAATGAAGATATCGCAGTGAGTTAGCAAGATGAACCTGTAGACGCAACGAGCATGCAGGACAAGGGATACGTCGGGAATGGATGGGGAGACGTTGGTGAGTGATCAGTCCACCATTTTTTCTCTGCCGCGTGGCGAGGTCCTCTGTACCTTATCACGTGTTCAGAGCTCTCCAACTTGGGCAGAAACAACACAAACTTTTATACCTTTAGAGTAGCCAATGAAAATTTGCCAAGTAAGAATACTTAATTAGGCGGAACATACCAAATTTAAGATGATTCCAATCATTTGGAGGGGTGGTCTGTTGTGTCAGGGACACTCACTTGATTTGGGTTGTGACAAAAGTATTTTATACAAAGTGAAATGGTTTCAAAATGATAGGTTTAGAGATTCCTTCCCTAAAATACATCTAGTAGCTAGGGTTCAGATCCCTATTTTGAATCAGTCAAATAGGGTTTTGAATCCAGGGCTGTCATATGAGTATCCTACCAGCTGAGCCCTAGAGCATAGAGATGGGAGAGGTACGGCCTCCTGATCGTCTCTGTTTTTTTAATCTAATCCTTTATTTTATTAAAAATTGCCTGAAGTTGATTCACTTTTAGATTGACTCCAGCATTTATTTTTGGAGGGGAAAGAGTTGGCCATTGAACCAAAAATTCATTATTCTACCCCTCCTCCTTTGTCCAGGCGTTTCATAACCTGGTCATAAAAAGAGACTAGATTAGTCAGGCATGATCTGCCTGCTATGAACGCATGCTGGTTTTCCCTCAGCATAATTTGTCCTGACGGGCTCTCGCAAATGTGAGCCTTGATAATTTTTTCAAAGACTTTGCCAAGGATGGAGGTGAGACTGACTGGCCTATAGTTGCCTGGGTCCTCCTTCCTATGCATGGTAGTCTGGCGCTTTGCTGCTGCCTCTCTATAACCCCTGTGAGAGAGCTGTCGTGCCCCTCGCTTAGGAACACCAAGGCAAAGAACTCGTTGAGGAGTTCAGCCTTGTCCCCCCCTGAGGAACAGTCCTCACCAACTGTTTCTGCCCATTTAGCAGGGGTCCTATTCCTCCTTCCTTTTACTATATATAGATATATAGGGATATATCTAAAAAACAATTTCTTGTTGTCATATACTTGGGATGCCATCCTCAGCTCCATGATAGCTTTGGCCTGTCTAACTGCCTCTCTACAAGTGCAAGCAGAGGAGGTATACCCGTCTTTGGTGATCTCTCCCTGTTTCCATTTTTTATGCACTCCCCTTTTGGCCCTTAGGCTGCCCTGGATTTCTCTGGTCAGCTAAGGAAGCCTCTTGGCCCCTTTCCCTTTTTCCTCATATTGGGATCATCTCGCTTTATGCCCAAAGGATCATTTCCTTAAGGCACAGCCACCCTTCTTGCCTTAAAATAGTTTATTTTATATTTAAAATTTGTGAAAATAAAACCTGAATATAAACATTTAAGTGTGCTTTCTGCTAACTTAGTATAACTTTTGGGTTTAAACACATCAGGATTTAAGACAGGGCACTCCATGGGCTGGATATGGCCCCCAGGGGGTTAAATTGCAGACCCTAGGCTCTTGCCTAGCCACTGCCACCCTCATTGCTATAGCTGCTGTTGCAGGTGGAGTTCCTGGGTTTCCCTTTCTCTGACTGCCGCTTCCTGCCTTTGCCTCTGGGAATGGGGCAGTGTGGCATACAGAAGCTGAGAACAGGTCCAAGGTGACATGTATGCATACAGGGGGAGATTGTGTCAATAGGATGCAGTGGTAGGGGCTGGGGGCCAGTGTCTTGTGTGGGCACTTGTTGCAGTGATGGAGTACACAGCCTGGTGGCTCGTGCCTTGGGTGTTGCATCCTGCACATGATGCAATCCCTGGGCTTGGTGGCCCCCAGGGAATTTATCAATTGAACAGCTCTGATCTAAGCATTACTTTTATCAAGCGTTAATTATTACTGTGACTATTTATTCTGGCAGCATCCAAAGGTCTCCTACTGGCATCAAGGCCACTTTTGCTAAGTACTGCACAGACAAGGCAGGCACAGCTCCTGCCCCAGTACTCACAGGCAGTAAGGCACCATTTAAGGAATTCATGTCATTCTCCTGCAAAGTCTAGTAACTATCTTTCTGTTTTGTTAGCATGGTGATGTCTACTGTTTTTCCTGGGCTACTTCATGAAACACTGCTTTTAATGGTTTAATAGCTTAGCTTTCATATATAGTATCCAAGTATTTTCCATTCTTTCTGTGCAAGTTAACAATCTAGTTTTATCATTCTTGTTGACTGCCTCTGGGATATCTCAATACCCTTCCTAGAAAAAGCCGCCAAATGTTTAAAGGAGTATTATAACTGTTTTAAGAGAACTAGATGAACTGCCTCCTTGTTTATTTGCAGCCATTCATTGGCACCACTAAGCTTCATGGCTTTGCCTCAGGTGTGCACTTTATATTGGTGCAACATATGGGGCTCTTGGTTTCCATGGCTGGTGCAGCCAATTGGAAAGTGACTTTACAATCTGTTTGAAACAAAATGAACTTCATTTGGTGCAAACACATAAAAACGCATAGGCTAAAAGCTTGCTGAATCTCCTGCATGCTGAAACCAGTGGTTTTTGTGCATTACTTTTCAAACACCCTGTTGGTTAGATTATTTGGACTCTATTTATTTATGAATTGAGAGTCAGTTACACAACTTCTTTGCTGAACCAAAATTATATTTGTTTGTGTAAAAACATCTTTTTAAAAGGTCTTGTGGTGTATTCTCTACTACTGATGTCGCAACCAGAATTTCTAATTACATGGAGGAAGTGGCTAAGGTCAAAATCCAAATGAGATGCTTAAACACCTCCCTTAGTCATCAATATGCCTTAAAATGTAGCCACTTGCTGGTGGAGGGGTGATTCATAGAAAGAGAATGAGGCCTTTCTCCAGTCACTGATGAGTTGTGCATCTCCAAAGTAAAGTTCAGAGAGCCCAAAGGCTGAGGAGAAGCCAGCTAGAGCTAGCTAATAGGAAACTCCGTAAGAAATGCCAAGCCTAAATAAAGGCTACATCTTAGGTAGCCCTGGGGTAGACCCGCAGCCTTCATCTGCTGAGGGTCCAGAGTCTCAAGTCTGATCCTAATAGTAGGAAAGTGGTAGCAGGAACTCTTTGTACAATATCCTACTTGTTAAAGCATTTGTGTTCACCCAGGAAGTGGAAGACCTGGGCTGTAGGCTCTACTCAGCTTGAGCAGATTCATTCTCACATTTCCTCACTCCCAGAAGCATGCCTTAATCATCAGGCTAAAGTATATACAAAGGGGAAAGAAGTACTGCTTGCCTCCCCTGCTTTATCTGAGCTACCGTACAGAAAGGAATCCAAGATGTATAGGTAGGGATCTACCAAGGTCAGGCAGCGGCCAGGCGATTTAATGGGCAGACTGTAGATCTAGGAGCCAGGTTTGCAGGGAGAGCATGGAGGGTCTCCCCATACCTCTGATTGGCAAAGGGGCCCTAGTGGCCCCAGGTCTTGTTGTTTTTTGGCTATGAGGACTGTCTGTCATATGACCCCTCACCACTGGTTGGTGCATGGTGGAGGCACCAGCTATCTTCCTGTGTTGGCAGCCCCCTTTCCCTTCCCCTTCTGGCGGGCTGCATAGACAGGCAGCAGCAGGCACAGACTGCTGGCTCCCCAGAGGGACATAACATTTTAAGTGAGGTTTTTTTTTCCAGGGACCCACCAAAAGCGTAGACTTCATGCCTTTTCTTGGACCCTTTGCTTTCTTGTGGGGCCTGCCCAAAATTGCAGTGAAAATTGCAAAATTATGATTTCATTAGGTCTCTGTTTATAGGACAGCATGGCTTTGTAGTTAAATGCAGAGGCTATTCTTTGGAGAGCTCTATGTGTGTTTTGGGGAAGAGTCTTGCATTCTTGCCCTTGCTTCCAGGGTTTTTTTTGGTTTTGTTTTTTTCAAATCAAATTATTGGCTACTGTAAAATTCATAAGCATTCCCAGAGTAGGAACCAGAATCCAGAATTTGCCCTCCCATAGGAGTGCCCTCATCCCTTGATTAGTCATGTTGACCCTTGCTCAATCAATTTTTTTTTTTTTGCACAGTGGCCCAGGTTCAGCAGGAGTGATGGAGGGCGTCCCCACTTGAAAGATTACTTTGGAGCTTGTAGATACACCCACTTTTCATAAGAATATCCTAACCAACATATGTAATTAGTGCAGCACAATAAACTCTGGTGCTGTTCACATCAGAGTTTATTGTTTCCAGGCTCTGTGTTTGCCCATGTGCCCAGGCCCGCAGCAAATTGAGCTGGGTTGAAGCATCCCTGGCTGGCAGAGGCTCCAGTGGGCTAGTTTGCCGGCCCAGGGCTGCTCCAATCCATCTCAGTGTGCTGTGGAGGGGTTGGCTGGGGCACAAGATGTGCTCCAGTATGGGGCTAGGTGGCAGGCAGCAGTCCCTGTTCTGAAACATCCTGGTGCCTGTAACAGGGGCATGCTTGGGGCTGAATTCCCAGTGGCCCACCCACCTATTTCTGGGCTAACCACCTGCCTTCTTTCCTGCCACACCTTGTTGTTAATTATTTAATACATGTTACTAAGTGGGAGGCTGCCCATTCCTCCCCTACAACACAGCCCAAGCCTTGCAGATGGCATCTAGGTGTTATCATAAATCACCGGCCCCCACACTGGGCCCCAAGATCCTCCCGATTGAACCCCACCTGGTTTCCTCTCCTCAGGCAGTCTCATCTACCTTCATACTAGGCAGCATAGTTCCCTGAACCGCTTCCCCTTCTGGGTGTGGTCTCCCCACTGGGACCTTTGGCTCACTAGCCCTGGCCCAGCTCCAGGCCAATCGGAACCCCAGGCCCCAGCTCTTGGGCGTTCCTCGCGGTGCGCCTCTGGCCTTTCGACCTTCCGGTCCTGGCCCCAGCATGGACTAGTCAGGGGAAGTTCAGACAGGTCGGAGTCTCTGGCCCTTTTCTCTCTCCGAGGGTCCACCCTCTGGGCCCTCCAAACAAGGAGTAACCCACTCCGTCATGGGGGGCTAGGGGTTAAGGTGCCCCAACCTGCCTTTCACCAGGGTGGTAACTGGCCTGTTATTTCCTGCACTACTGAGAGCCCCACCAGGCCACCTACTCCCAGCAAGGTGCAGTTTTAGGTCATACCCAGGACCAGGAGCCTCCTTACCATCCCCTACAGCTCCTCTCTTACCTCCAGATGATAACAGCAGTCCTCCAGCCAGGCAATGTTGTTGCCTGGCCCCCAGCAGCAGAACTGCCCTGTTTATATGGGCAGCCCCAGATCCAAAATGGCTGCTCTCATCAGGCACCTGGCAGCTGCCAGCTCCAGGCCCTTGAAGTGGCAGGCACAAACAGTGCCCTGCCACAGTGCCCCAGCCAGCTCCAACAGCATCTACAGTGCATAATTTAGTTGCAGTGCACTAAATAACACTGCTGCAGGATATTACTTGTGTTTACAAATATGAACCTGTAGGGTTTTATTAGTTTACTGCTGCCTAATAGGGCCATACATGTTGACACTGAGACTTCACTGCAGAGCTAATTAAGCAAGTGCACAGAGGAAGTGCATTTCTCTTTTTGCTGGTTTCACTGTTGGTGGTTCTAGGCTCAGCAATTGGCTGCTGGGGGACACCCTCCCCCACCTTTGGCAATCTGGTGCCCCCTAGACTTGGGCGGCAGCAGTTGCCCATGGGTAGAAGTAATACCCAGTGTGTTTGAATCCCTTTAGGCTAAGAGAATCTAGCACATAGGAATATCACCTTGTGGATGAGTGCCCTAACTAGTAATAGACCCTTGTGCAAAAGCAACAATCTCTCCTTTGGCAGTGTTTTTCACTGTTATCATCTATGGCTGCTGTACTATATGCTGAACTCTAAGCTGTTGAGGTGTGTTAGGTATGTGTAGAGTATGCTGAGTGGCTTAAGCCTTTTCAGGAAGCCAAATAGAGTTCAGGCTCTGTGGGTGCATCTACACGAGACGTTTACTATGGAGTTGCCTAATTAGATATGAAGTAAAGTCTCAGAGTCTACCTTGTGTAGTCATCTGCAGCTTTGAAAAATCAATGTCATAATTCAGCCAAAAATGGCAGAGTTTAGAGCATGAACTCTTAGTGGAATTTAAACATTTGAGTAATTTTTCTTATTTGTGGAGAACTTAAGGCATGCCTATACTACTAACTTACAATGCACATTGTGCTTCTGTGTGTATGCTAGCTTCTGAGCTGAAAACAGAATAGACTTATTCACATGGCCCTATGATTAGCTCAGTCTCTTAGCAAACATAATTAGTTTTCCTGCAGCATCATGCTAAGGTAACTGTACTACTTCTGGTTCAAAAGGCAGCATAAATGGAGCAGTGTGACATGCTTCAATACAGTAGTGCCAGGCAGAAAAAGAAGAGCCTTGGCACCTACAGCCAGTTAGGAGCCTCAGAGATTAGGTGTTTTCTTTGTGGATTGCTCACTTGGATTTAGGTTTCTAAGTTCCACCTAAGTTGCACTTCCCAAGTCTTTTTTGGGTTCTGGCTTTAGGTGTTAGATACGGTGCTGCTCCTTTTGGGGATGCAGCCTTGACAGTATGTCTGGGGAACAGAGATATGATGCTGGCTTTACATCACCTTGGCACTATCTGGATCATCCAAGCTGTTACAGCAGCTAAAAATGCTACAGCTGCTCACTTATAGCAGCCACCCTTGGCAGCCTATGTGCTGTTCTGCAGCCAGAATTCCCAGACTGCTACTGGCTTTCCCATTTTATCCCCCAAAGACTGTGCCTTTATATGGGTCCTGCTACATTAGGACCTGCAGTGGGGCAGCTAATGTATGACCACACAGATCACTCTCAGGCTGAAGAAAGGCTGTGTTGTCAATTCAAACATTGAAAATCATTAGCATGGCTCAAAATCATGATATTTTAGAATAACAATTTTGGTATTCTCTTATTTCCTTATTTTATTGAGATGTTAGGATATATTTAGGTCCCATTTTCAAACTTTTTTAACCTTTCTATAGACAAACACCTTGTTTTCTTTTGTTTTCCTTTTTTTTTAATGATTGCTGAGATTCCCTTGTGATCACCTCACAGCTAGGTGGGGTGGGAGCAGCAGCAGAAGCAGGAGCCATCACAGGCTTGGTTGCAGGCCCCTGGGTAGGTGTGGGATGAAGCCCAAGAAAGCTGATGGTGCCAGGCTTGGCTTGGCTTGCCTTCCTCTCCCCACTACTCCTCAGGGGCTTCCCTTGCTGCCTGCTGCTGGCAGCTTCTTTCCTTCCCCTTTGCAGTGTGGTGTGATCCAGGCAGGTAGTGCTGATTCCCCTCTCCCTCCCCTCACCTGCAGAGGGGCTGGGCTCAGCCACATCCCTAAGAGTGGGCGTGGGGAGGGGGGAGCCAAGCAGGGGGAAGCCCCCATACACACACAGCCAACCAACCCACACACCCCACCCCTCACTATACACATACACACACCCCAACACCTTCCCACACACCCCACATCCCAACCACCCTCCGCCCCTACCATACCCATCCACACACTCCGCAGCCCCACACATACAACCCACACCTGTCCACACCGATCCATGCACCCAGCACCTTGCCACACACCTCACACCCCAGTCACACACCCCAGTCACACACCATACCCACACAAACCCCATACCCTCACACTTCCCACATACACATCCCACACCACACACATCCCAGCTTCCACACACACACAGTCTAACCACATACTCCCCAACCACACACCCTGCACACATCCCCCAAATATACCCCTTACCCCACACAATATACAAGAGTATGACTTTACTTTGAGCTATTGTGCAATTGCCTCTATATATCCTATGCAAACACAAATCAGGACAAAAGACTTTTTTGAAATAAATATCTACTATAACATATTTTTAATTTGATTTTTTAGCATATGGTTTGTTTTATTTTCTGGTTCCAAGGTGACAAGGAGTGCTTCCAGGGGAAGGGGAGAGAGTTCTGATGACAAAGGTCAGAGGTTAGGGGTGGGATTTCTCATCTCAAGATGGTGAGCAGGCAGTGGGGCACCAGTCAAGGCTAACCTTGCAACCCTCGACAGCTTACCAAAACTTGTTAAGTGGTCCTCCAGCCTAAATAACTGCCTAATCCTGAACTATGGTCTCTCTAACCTACTGGAGCAGAATGGATACATGTTGAAATTTGAATTTTTTTACAAGTAATTTCCAATTAGGAACCACAAGCTTTGCAGTCATGTGGAGTATCTTAGGGACAATGTATAAGAGGATACCATACATAAAAAGTCTATAGGCATTTATGTCGATGTGGGTCCAATTAGAGTTACTGTAGAGAGTTAGTTAAGAAATTATAAATATACCTAAAAAATATATCTAGAAATTATTTATCATTTTGAATCAATAGATCTTTAAATACTTTATAAATGAGGTTCATCTCATTATCCTAGTGCTCTATAAAGAATAGATTTCTAAGTTTTTTGGACAGAAGTTGAATTTTTTTTTTACCTGCAAAAAGTGTTTCTTTTTGTGCTTCAGGTTTTTTAAATATGTTTAAAATAAATCTAGGGAAAGGTTTGAAATAAATCATTTATGAAATTAAATAATTGAAATGTTTGCATAAAAAAGTCAAAATAGATCAATTGATTTTTAGAAAAATGTGAAGGTTTTTTTTAATCCAAACAATTTAAAAGCAACATGAATTCATGAAAGGTTTGAATGCCCTGAATCTTCACTTTTCAGTAAAAAGAAAGGTGTTCGGTATGATTACATTATATTATCCTCATTTTACAGATGGGAAATATGTGGCATAAAGAGGTAAAATGAGTAACTTAAGGTCACTCAGTTGGCCAATAGTAGAGTGGGAATAAAAGTTCTGTATTATTGGCCCCCAGTGAGGACCATAGCTATTAGACCACACAATATGTGAAGAGATATTGAGCAATATCAAAGATAAAGGAATGTGTTCATTGAAAGAATCATAGATTCACTTGGTCCAAGCTCAGGAAGACCAAATAATGATCAACTACGTCTTTAATTAGATTAAATCATCAAATACATCTTGTATTTAGAAGAGTGTATTAGATTATTTTTTTCACAGATGTATTCAGTATACTTCTCAAAGCAAGAAGCTGGTCTTCAAATAGGGCTTTAGATACTTTTCTCCTGTTTTTAAGTGAACAAAATTACTTTTTTGCTTAATTCAGGATAAAGCCAGAGGCCTAACTCTTCATTCGATTGCAGCTGTTTCATAGCTCATTCTACGTGTAGCCATTTACACTTGAGTAGATTTTAGAATAAAAATGCATTTGTTTTGAAATATATGTAAACTTATGGAGTATATACAGACATTCAAGGAGGTTAGTGGGAGGTTAGATCATGTTAAGAAAGGCCATTTGATCTCACTGAGTTTGCCTAGGTGCATCCCTTGCACTTAGGTCCCTAGTTGATCTAAATGGGAACTGTACAAAAAGTCAGGAAGGTTAGATTGGTGTAAAATGGCCAACCTGATCTAAGTTAATTCTGCCTCTGAGATAGTGCAATTTAGATTGGGTTGGCCATTTTTAGACTTTCGACCTGTCCTGATCTTCTATGCAGTTCCCAAAGCAGCCCCAGGGCTGGGAAAGCCCAACTGCTGGCATTAGCCCCAGGGCTGCACTTTTCCTGCCCTTTCTCCTGGCACTAGGCTATTTTTAGTCCCACCCCAGCCCCTTCCCCCTTCCCTCTTCCTCCTTCCCCAGATGGACAGCCCTCACCACGAAGACCAGCTAGTCCCCTTCACCCGACTCCCAGCCCACCAAACCCCACAGTGACTGCTCCCAGTGGTGGTTCAGCAATGCCAGGAGCATTCAGCAATGTCAGGATGTGAGGAAGTAAGTCCTGGTGGGGTCTGGATGGAAGGGATGGGGTGGGGGATAGGTTCACCATAGGGGGGAATTGTTTGTTTGGGGGTAGAGAGTTGGGGAGCCAATAATAACTCATTCCCCAAGCCTCCCCCTGCAGACCTCACAACCCCCCGATCCTGCCAAATGTTCCCAGAGCCCAACAGCCCTCTCACAGACCCCACCTGCCCTCTGATCCCTCCCGCAGACACTGTCTGCCCCACCCTTGATTTCTCAGTGTCCCTTGTGGACCCCACCTGCCCCTCCAGTCACCCCCATAGGTGCTACCTGTCCCCTTGATCCTCCCTGTGGACTGCATCTGCCCCCCAATCTCCCTGCAAACCCCTCCAAGCTCCCTTCCCGCTAGCCCCACAATTTACCTTAGATTGGGTGGTCATTTTTAACTCAATCTAATCTCCCCCTAATCTCCCTGAATGTCTGTACCCAGCCATAGAGATACAGTCATTATGCAAGCACCAGGTATAGAGAAAGCTATCTTGAGTTAGACATAGGCCAGTGCAGAGTGGAGTCTTTCAAATTTCAAGTATTCAGTAAGCATGAGTCAGCCCTGGAAATCAGGTGGTTTACTACTTAGAAAACAATATATATTAGATTTTTCTTTTCCTTCTTGAAGGGTTTTTTTTTGGCATTAACATTGCAATTACCACCACTCCCGGATCTGGGGCTACCACAAAAACAGCAGCTATTGTAAGACTTGGAATAAAGCTGCAAACAGTGTGAACACAGAGAGTCAGCAGCTTTACCCCCATCCTTGATAGGCCCTTTGTTCCAGAAACCAACCCCTGAGATCACACAGTGTGATCAACCTGTGTTTGTGTCTCACAAGGACTAGAACGTCAAGCGTCCCTGAAAGGAGTTGTTCCTCGCCAGAGCTGGCCAGAGAATAGATTTCTTCTTTGGAAGGGAAACCAAAGGTTTTTTGGAATGATTATTTTTCCCCAGTTAGGACATAAAGTAAAACTGCAGAGAGAGAGAAAGAGAGAGTGTGTGTAAGGGAAAATCCTGTTTTGGAAGAACTGAAACAGAATTTTGCATCTGGTTCCAGAATCTTGCAGTTTCCGGCTCCTGTGAAAGACCTAAGGAGCTGCTCAACTCTGGGTTACAACTGCCTAAGAAATGAGGGGATGGAGGAACCTGGGGTGATAGGAAACTACACTGACTGGCTCCTTTTCTTGCCTGGTTTCCTTGTCCCTTCTCACAGAACAGTTTGATTTTGTCAACTCAGTATTGCCCAAAGTATTACTGTGAAACCTCAACCCTACAACATGTTTAGATATCTGCTGCTTTCTCTGGTTCAGACAGATTAAGGAAAGGAACTGGCAAAAGACAGTGTGCCTACTCCATAGATCCTCCTGAGCACATTGAATGCATTTAACCAGGTAATTCCTCATAGTCAATACATTAATACATTTCAAGAGCCAAATAGTGGGAAATTGGTTATGAGTCTGAGGGGTTTGGTGCTTCAGGAAGGAGTCCTGTACCAAGTGGTATCCAGAATAGGTTCAAGAACTCACCAGACTTTTTTTTTAATATACCTTTTAAATTAGCTCAGAACACATAGTAACAAAAATGTCTGTCTAGTGTCACTGATCTGAACTAGTGAATTTGAATGAAAAATATCGTGGTACATCTTAATATTGTTTGTATCCCTGAGTTGTATTTCTCATATGGAGTTGGATATTGTGATGGGGGGAAGGGAGGGGCAATTTGCTTATTTTCATAATGCTGTATTTTTTAAACCCTTTCATTGCAATATGCATAAGATCAATCTTACTTGTTGGGTATTATTTTTATCATCACAAGCTTCTACAGAAAAAAGATTTCTTCTGTAGTTAAAAGTTTATATATCCATGCAAAATTTGGAATCACCCAGGAATCCACATGTATTTGAAGGTCAGTTGTATTAAAGGGTTAGTAGTACCAAGTAACTCTTTTTAGGATTCTCATAAAGAAACCAGATAAAGTAATCTCATCTGACTAATGTCCCAAGTAGTGTGCTCTCTTCTCACTGGGGTGGAGGCCTTTGGCTAGGAATGTTGAAGTGTGCATATGTCCTGGACTTCAAGAGTGTGACCTCCCCTTTCCCCCCATCTTTCCATTCCTCTAAAACGTATTTAATTTCAAATTATCTGAAAAGTCTTGGGATTTTTGTTGACATTGTCTCAAGCAGTTATTTTCCATTGGCAAAAAGATCCCTCATTCTTTAGTTACTGTTGTGCTTTTTTTTTATTCTGGCAGAATCTCTTGTAGAGTGAAACAGGCATGCTAGTTAAACCTACAAATGTTGTGGGCAGAGTTCTGTATGCCTGAGTTACTGCAGATGCTCTTATGCTGCTTGTATTAAATTTGGCTATTGTCAAATAGAATTTGCATGTAAACAATTCTTTGACTTCTTCATTCATATTAATCTCTCTGGTGAGATTAAACTCTCATTCATTGCAGTAATGTCACTATTAAGAAATAAACACTATTGCAAGATGAAAAGTTGGCCTTACGTGGCAAATTCTATTTGGCATCTTCCTTAGAATAAGGCTTGGCGCTGCTTCCAGCACCTTTTAAAACAGAGCGGGGAATGAAGTTAAAATTGGTTGAAAAAGGGCTTTCCTCTCAGTTTAGTTTGGCTGACTCTAAAGATTGATAAATGCCATGAAATAGGACAAAATAAGTGAAAAGAACATGTCAAACTTAATTATTGTTACATATAGCAGGCTCTGGTTTTTAAAATGGATGATCACTTACCTAGAAGGAGTCTTCAGTAACACTCTGGCTGACTCTGCAAAGCAACTTCTCACATTTCCTGCCTCATCTTCCTAACTGTAACCAACTCTTTTCCACTCTAGTAACACTAGCATGCACAAGGACAGCCTTTGATGCTTGAGGAGGATCAGCAAGAGATTTCTTCAGAGCAATCAATATAGAACTGCTTCCCTTTAGAGAAAACAAGAGGTTTTTGGGTCACCTGGAACTTTCTGCTGAAAGAAACAAGAAATTTGAGCACTTAAATTTAAGCACACAGGCCTGTGCTTCCACCTCACCACAAACACCTGATGTTGGCATGAAGTTTTCTGCCTGTGTACCTGCTCTTGGTAGCCCTACCTTTTACCACTATGGCTGCTACCTGCATTTTTTCTTTAAATGAGCAGTCACCAGTGCAGAATCAATCCCCTTTTTAGAAGGAAAAGTTTATTTGTATATCACTTTTGCATAACTCAAAAATGGGTCAACTGGTTACTCTTGAACTTCCACAGAACAGTCATGTCTGGGTTCATAATAGGCCTACAAAAGCTTTCACAAGATCAAACAAGATCTGTGGAGAAAGTTAAAGGTATGTGTAAATTCAGGCTTTCAGGGAAAATTTTGAGGTAGTTTATATATACAATACCAAGCTATATTGTCACACAGTGGTTGACAACTTTTTCCTGGCCCCAACTACATTATGGAAACCAAATTTCTCAGTCTTCAGAAAAATCATGGAGCAGGTCCTCAAATAATTCATTTCTAAGCACTTGGAGGAGAAGGTGATCAGGAACAGTCAGCATGGATTTACCAAAGGCAAATCATGCCTGACCAACCTGATTGCCTTCTATGATGAGATGATTGGCATTGTGGTTGTGTGGAAAGCAGCAGACATAACATACCTTGACTTTAGCAAGACTTTTGATACCATCTCCCACAACATTCTTTCAGGCAAAGTAAGGAAGTATGGGCTGGATGAATGGATTGTAAGGTAGATAGAAAGGTGGCTGGAATGTTAGGCTTAACCAGTAGTAATCAATGGTTCAGTATCTAGCTGGCAGCTCATATCAAGTAGAGTACCTCAGGAGTCAGTCCTGGGGCCAGTTTTGTTCAATATCTTTATTATTGATCTGGAAGATGAGATTGATTGCACCCTCAGCAAGTTTATGGGTGACACAAAGCTGGGGAGTGTAGTAGATGCACTGGAGGATGGGGCTAGGATTCAGAGTGACCTAGACAAATTGGAGTTTTGGGCCAAAATGTATCTCATGAGGTTCAACAAGGATACTTGTAAAGTCCTGCTCTTAGAACAGAAGAATCCCATGCACCGCTACAGGCTGGGGACAGACTGGCTAAACAGCTCTGCAGAAATGGACCTAGGGGTTACAGTGGACAGTAAGATGGATAGGAGTGTGCCCTTGTTGCCAAGAAGGCTAACAAGATACTGGGCTGGTTTAGTAGGATAATTGCCAGATCGACGGAAGTAATTATTCTGCTCTGTTCTGCTCTGGTGAGGCCACATCTGGAAAACTTGTGTCCTATTTTTGGCCCCCCACTATAGAAAGGATGTGGGCAAGTTGGAGAAACTTCAGTGGCAAGCAATGAGAATGGTTTGGGGGCTGGGGTATGTGACTTATGAGGAGAGGCTGAGGGAACTGGGTTCTTTAGTCTGCAGAAGAGAAGACTGAAGGGGGATTTAATAGCAGCTTTTAACTTCCTGCATGGTGGTTCCAAAGAGCATGGAGCTAGACTGTTCTTAGTGGTGACAGATGACAGAACAAAGAGCAATGGTCTCAAGTTGCAGCAAGGAAGGTTTAGGTTGGATATTAGGAAAAACCTTCTCCCCAGGAGGGTGGTGAAACACTGGAACAGGTTACTGAGAGAGGTTGTGGAATATCCATCATTGGTGGTTTTTAAGGCCCAACTAGACAAAACCTTGAACTGAATGATCTAGTTGGGGGTGGTCCTGCTTTGACCAGGGGGTTGAACTAGACCTACTGAGGTCCCTTCCAACCCTAATTTTCTTTGATTCTATGATTCTAAGTTAATGCTCCCTGGAGCAACCAGCTGTTTGTGGTTACTTTTGCTGCTGATTCCCAATCCCTGTGTGGTTTAGGTAAGTATGGATGTGGTGGAGCAGCAGACTCTGCAGTAGAGGGCTGTGCTATGGAAGGGACGGATGGCATGACACAATTGCGTGCCACCGCTTTGTGCTGACTCGAGTCAGATAGGATCTTCACTAATTAGATATGGCCCATGGGCCACAGGTTGCTCATTCTTGCATAACAAAATTAAAACATAAAATGTATTTTATAGTAACATATGCAGTATGGGCACATTAGAGTAATCCATCCAGCTATTGGATGGAGTTTATGTTAACTAAACATGCCAGTATAGTCCAGTGTACTAGAATTTTGGAAAGGTAGCCAAATTTAGTAGGTGAAAATTTGCAAAAATATTTGCAAGAATATATACATCTGACTTTCTGTAGTAATATTAGGAACAGCCAGAGAATGTGTTATTATAGCATTTGACAGTGTCTTTGTAAAATGGAAAAAGCAATGCCACTTAAAGTCAGAAAAATAGTTTTGATTCTGAGATAATGGTGAGAGATTTTTTGAAGCCTTGTTTGGTATGTTATTCATAGATTATAAGGAGCTGGAAAGGACCTTGCAAGATCACTGGGTCCTTCCCCCCTGCACAAGACAGAAAAAGCAGCTGAGGTCAGATAACCCCAGTGGAGTGACAGTCCAGTCTCCTCTTGAAGATTTTCAGGTGGTGATTGCTCCATCTCTGGAGGGAGTTTATTCCACAGTCTGGACACCGTAACTATTAAGAAGTTTTTCCTAGTGTTAAGCCTGAAATGGTCTTCCAGGAATTTGTGGCCATTATGCCTGGTTTTCCCCAAGGATACTCTGGTGAACAGCTGTTCGCTGAGCCTTAATGTATTCCCCTGATGTAGCGTTAAGCTGCTACCAAGTCCCCTCTCAGCCTTCTCTTTTTTAGACTGAAGAGACCCAAGTCCCCCAGCCTTTCCTCCTATGGCTTGCCTTGCAAGTCTCTGATCAGACGGGTGGCTCTCTGGGCTCTCTCAAGCTTTTCCACATCCTTGTTGAAGTGTAGCTGCAGTCTCATCAATGCTAAAAATATAGTGGAAGAATTTCTTCCTTGGTGAAGTGAATGTGATGGTCTCATGGTTGCTGTCACCCAGGCTATCCTCTATACTCAAGTCACTCACTAGATTGTCTCCTTTGGCCAAAACCAAGTTTAGGAGAGCATAACCTCTGGTTGACCCATGCACGTCCTGAGTCAGGTAGAGCTCTTCAATACAGGTAAGGAAGCAACGTGACTGATCTGACTGAGCCGAGTGTTCCTCCCAAGAGATGTCTGGGTAATTGAAGTCACTCATGATGACCATGTCCTGTGCATGCAGCCTTTGCCAGTTCTCATGAGAACTCCAGATCAAGCTCATCCCCCTGGTTTGAATCAGGTGGTCTGTAGTATAAACCTAAAGTTTTATCTCTCTCACCACACCTACCTCACCTCATAGTTTGACCCAGAGGATTTCAAGCTGCTTTTCTTTGGAGTCAGGGTCAGCTTCCAAGAGAGCTGCACCTCCACCTTTCTTTCCTGCTGAGTCCCTTCTGTGCAGGGTGTAGCCTGCAAGATGAAAGTGCATGTATTCCTGATCTGTAAGGTGAAAGTAAAATATAAGGTAAAATATAAGGAGGATTACCAGGAAATTACTGAGGGCAAGTATAACATAATACACAAATCTCTTAAAAACGTGCAATTCAGCAGATGCATAATACAGTACAAATATCATAAAACACAAGAATTTCGTTCTAGAGATGTAGAAATGTTAGCAATGTTCCTGTTTTTGAATTGGACACTTAAGAAATTAGTAATATATGCAGAATAAGTCATTAGGCTTGAGGTTATTTGAAAAAAAGATAGGGTTTACAGTCATCATGCACATTAAATTAGGAGGAATGTTAGTGTTGGTACAGTGCCTAAAGATGGATTTGTTCACTTTAAAAATTAGATTTTTCTGCTGTCCTTTTATGCAAATCATGAAGCATATTATGATTGCATATCATGCTGTATCAAAGTAATTTAATGGTCCTCTAAAACATAGACAAAATGAATGCATGTGCAGTTGAGGATGCTGTTTGGTTAGGTGGTTGAATTCCTGTAAGATCTAGAGTTTGCCTGGAAATAGTTTCCTTCAAATCAGAGAAATCTGTCTTGCTTTCCTCCATCTTCCTGTAACTCCTATCTATCGATCTATCGATCTATCTATCTATCTCGGTACAGCTTCCTGGGTTTCCATTGTAGCCTGAGTAGGAACATCACCACAGATTGCTGCTGCCTAGTACCCTTCTGAGTTAAGTGTTGCCAGCAGTCCTGTGATATTTGAAGGGTTGAATTTCCTATTCCTGCTTTCCTGCTTTTGGTTTTTTCCTTATTTAGGATGACCACCATGTCTCCACTATAGCTGAAACCAAAGATGCTTGCCATTTTCCTTTCATCCCTGCATGTAAAGACAGTCTGCCTTTCCATTTAAATGAGTCTGACACTGGTGCAAAGCATATTAATCAGGGGAGGGATGTAGATGAGGGAATAGTGCTTCCTTACTCCATTAGGAAAGTGTATTCTGTCCCAAGAAGCTACCAGGGAGGTCTATGTTTACCACAAGGTTTTAATTTTGAATTATGAACCTGAAATGATCACATGTTTTGGAGCCAGGAGGCTTCATAGAAAGACTCGAAATGCAGGAGACAGCCTTTTAAAATATATATGTTTAAAAATGTCATCAGTTTTGGAGGTCTTCCTCTTCATTTCTGAATACTTAAGATTGGCAGTACTAGATTTTGGCTTAAAGTAAAGGAGAAGGGCCTCTTTGATACTAGCTGCCTGTCTGTGTTAATGCCCAATGTGGAAGATCAAGAATCAAGCTATTTAGTCTGAAAGCCTAAATATGTTGCATTATGTTTTGTCTTATGTTTTCCCCTCATGCAATTTTACTCCTTGCTTTTTCCAGTCTTGGCATTATTGCCTATTATCCTTAAGTGATTTTGGCTTTGTTTTCCTCCATTTGAGCTGCAACTATCTTTGTACTCAAGGATGAGGCAAAAATGGCTGAGTCACCTCTGCAACAGCCACATGCTAACACTTATGCATTAACCCAGTTCTTGAGGTTGGCAACAGTGGGTACATCCATACGTTAATATAATCTTCTTGAATAAACTATAAGAAAGCAAACTCTCCCAGGTATGTGTCTATGGCTGTGTGTAGACAAGCGAGAGGCATATGTGCACGACACTTTAAAGTGGGCTAAATGCTTTTGTACTGCTTTAATGGTGTCGGTGTTTGTATGCCTTAGCGGCATGTTGTGCATTAATTCCAGGCACTGTAAGAACTTTGGCAGTGGAATGTGCCTTAAATTAATTGGGGCACAACAAACTGAAACTGTTTCAAGGAGTTTTAGTTTAGTGCCCCTACAGCCAGGCTCTGTGCAGCTCCACAACTCTGCAGGAAGCACTGTAGGCGGCCTGCCAGCAGTCCAGGAAAGCAGGCTCTGCCCAAGAAAAGTCGTGAGCTTGATCTTACCATTCCCACCCCTCACCTTTGGAGCATGCCTGCCTGTCTGAGCTGCACGGGGGCCTGGTGCATCCCTTCATAGCCACAGTGTCCCCCGGGACTGCCCAAGCTGGATGCCCGGTGGTGGGTGCTGCCTGGAGTGGGGCAGTTCCCACAGAGGGAAGCACCACCCCTACCTGCAGCCCAGGGACCGCTCTGCCTGCTGGCAGCTCACCTTGCCCTCCACACCAGAGAGGGAGGTAAGTCAACAGGGTATGTGCACTACATAGGGTTTTATCGGCCCTAAATTGAAGTGGTGTTTTTTAAAATACACTGCTTCAATTTAGGGCCCCTGTTTCATCTACACACACAGGACACAGGAATAGATTTTATGCTTCTAGCAGCAGACTGCACCTGCTCTGGAATGGACCCCTGCAGACAGCTGTCTTCTGGCAGGGGCTGGGATATTATTCCCTGCCCCTGGGAGATGCCTGCTTGCAGAGCAGGCTCCATCACCAGAGCCTGGGCAGGGCCAAAGTTCCTGTGCCCTGGCAGCAGGGAGCTTCCAGCCTCTGCTTTACAGTCAGGAGACCCAGGCTGGGAGATCCTTTTCTCCTAGTGCTAGCTTTGCAGTTGTGGGTCCAGCACTGGGAGAGAAGAATCTCCCAGCTCTGGCCCTGTGACTGTGGGGCACAGGCTGGGAAATAAGGATCTCCCAGACCCAGCCCTGCAATTGCAGGGTGGGGACTGGGAATTCCCTGCTGCCAGGGCAGGAGGACATTGTCTGCACCCAGGCTCTGGTGGTGGAGCCCACCCTGGTAGCTGGCAGCTCCTGGGATGCAGGAAGCAATCTCCTGCCCCATGTTGCCTGGCTGACCAAGAGCACATTTGCTCTTGGTCAGGCATCTACACCACATGAGCTATTGCGCAGTAAGTAATCTTGAGTACATTTGCTACTTGGATTTGCAGGTAGCAGCATTACTCATTAGTAGAGCCAATTACTGCATAGTAAGCATCTGCGCATGTAGATGCAGATGCTTACTAATCAGTAAAGCATCTCATGTAGATACGCCCAGTAAGTGCAAGAAGGCAGTAACTTGTGCTCAGCTATTATTGCCCGTGGCCTCATTCTAAGAGCAGCTAAGAATAGATGGAGCACAAAGGTACTTAAGCCATAAATACTCACCTCATCATGCTCATGGTGAGTCTCCACCCAACATGGTGTTTGTTATAGGACTAACTAGGAAATTCTACAATGGCTGATTCACCCAGCTTTCCTGTACAGTCTTGCCATATTCACAGAGCCAAGCTGAAGCACTTATACCATTGTCCAGTACTGGGTTACCACCTCCTGTAATGGATCTCTTTCATTAAATGGATTTCTTACAAGCATGTTGCCAAACATGCCTATCATTGGGCATACAATTTACCAAGTTTTGTGCCTGAATCATAGAAAATGAGGATTGGAAGGGACCTCAGGAGGTCATCTAGTCCGCCCCCCTGCTCAAAGCAGAACTATCCCCTCTATATCATCACAGCCAAGTCTTTATCTAGCTGGGTCTTGAAAAACTCTAAAGATGGAAATTCCACAACTCTCTGGGTAATCAGCTCCTGTGTTTCACTACTCTCCATAAAGTTTATCCTTATATCCAAGCTGAATTTCCCTTGCTGCAGTCTGAGGCCATTGAACCTCGTTCTGTCATCCGCCATACAGGAGCCAGAGCCTTGGTTATTATATTGCAATTTCCAATGAAAAACAAGACAAAAGAGGAATGCATGATGAAAAAAGAAAGGAGGGAAAAAAGGAAAAGAAGGTGAGAAAGACAGTAAAGAGAAGGAAAATAGGAAAGACTGGTGCATCTCCATTAGATGCTTTACTGCACAGTAGAGTAGTTTACTGCACAGTAAGTGTGTGCATCTACATATGCACTTGGTTACTCTGTAGTAAACTTCACTAATTGCAAGTAAATTGCTACCTACAAATGCAAGTAGCAAATTTTCTTGTGATTAATAACGATGCAGTAGCGCTCATGTAGATGCCTGACTGGGAGCAAATCTGATCCCGGTCAGCCGGCCAACAGGAGGTGGGAGGTTGCTCCCTCCCTCCGGTAGTTGCATGCTGCTGGGGTGGGCTGTACCACCGGAGCCTGAGTGGGGACCATGTTCCCCTGCCCCCCCTCTGAGATCACAATGGGGAAATGGGGTCTGAGAGATCCTTATCTCCCAGTCAGGGTGATCTGCAACCAGGGGGCCAGCTCTGGGAGATCCTTATCTCTTAATGCCAACCTCTGGTCATGGAGCTAGCGCTGGGAGCTCCCTGCTGGTGGGGAATGGGGATTCTGTTTCCTGCCTAGCTCTGTAATTGCGAGCAATTCTTGCCCAGCTGAGGACCACTGCTAGTTGTCCCACTGGCAGGTCTTTCCAAGTTTCCTACCTCCAACTAGGGAACTAGGGCCAGGTGTTCGCTGCTGCCAGGGCAGGGGTACATTGTCCTTGCCCTGCCAGTGGCAGCCCCCCAGGGACAGGGGGCGATGTCTCAGCCTTAACCAGGGACAGCCATCTCCTGGGCAGATGCTCCCTGCTAGCCCTTGCTAACATACAGAGGGAGCCTAGAGTTCCCCCCATGGTAGTAGGGGGCCATTGCAGGGCCCTAGGAAACAGGAGCAGTTTGCTACCATTTGGCAGCAGATCTGCTTTTGCTTCCCTCTGTGTGTGGGCAACTGCCTGGGAATGTTTACACCACGGTCAAGTAAACAGTAGACTAATGCACATGTAGACACACCCAATGGGAACAAAAGAGCCTTAACATTGGTGTCAGACTAATGTTGCTCCTAAAGCCTTAATATTTTTCAACATGGGTAATTTTTATATCATATCATAGGTTGAGAAACATTATGAATTGAT
Source organism: Caiman crocodilus (assembly GCA_030014935.1). Classification (NCBI taxonomy): domain Eukaryota; kingdom Metazoa; phylum Chordata; order Crocodylia; family Alligatoridae; genus Caiman; species Caiman crocodilus. The sequence goes on from JAGPOW010003316.1 coordinate 64,870,447, forward strand.
GTTGGGAATTTGCCTGTTCCGCTGTGTTCTGCTGCAGTGTACTGGGCACATTCTATTGTAGCCCTTTGTAAAAAAGCATTATTTATCTGTTTTGTTACTGTTTTAAAGTGAGACTGTGTATTCAACTAATCTTCCTTCCCTGTTCTCCAAAGGTAACTTATCTGTTGGAGGGTGGGTCCATGGCCCATGAAGATTTCTGTGGACATGCTGGAAAACTGAACCCAGGAGATTTACAGGTATGGGAAAATGGGCAGAGAAGTGTAGGTGACATTTTAATCCTACAAAGCTACTTCTACGTTTCTTCTTTTGAATTTGTGATTATCCTGCAATTCAGAAAAACAAAACAAAACACAACTTTTTTTGTTGTTATGTTAAACATTTTAACTGGCTGCTAGACTCAGCCACAACACTGTACTTTTCCCCCCACACATTTAGCATGTTTACATTCCATAAATTCTTGGCATGCTGTGTTTTACTGGGAATTTTTATATTTGAGTTATTTAAAACTTATCTACGTATAAACAGTGCTTTCTTGTGCTGTTCAACTAAATTAACAAACAAGTGCTACTTTTTCAACTCAGCATTTCAACGTTTAAAATCAACAGATTAGCACCATGATTGTTATTTATCTAATCTGTGTTTGATTCAGACAGAAGTTTCAACCATGTTCACTAGTCCTGGGTAAAAAAAAATTCCTTCACTCCAGGTTTGTTAATTCAATGGATATGTTGTGACCCTTTGTATTCTGTTCCTTCTACTTCTTCTGTCTTAGTGGATGACAGCAGGGCGGGGTATTCTGCATGCAGAGATGCCCTGCTCAGAGCAGCCAGCGCATGTCCTGCAACTTTGGGTCAATTTGAGAAGTTCAGAGAAAATGGTGGAACCCCAATACCAAGAACTGAAAAATGAAGAGATACCAAAGCCTACCAAGAATGGTGTGACTATATCTGTCATTTCAGGAGAGGCACTGGGTATAAAGGTAAACTCTACGAGGTCATTGGCATAGCTGGAATCTACATTTTATGTATTATCTATGTACCAGACATTTACAGACAAGTTTAAACATCAACTGTTTTATCAGTTCACTTAGGTTTTAAAAGGAGAGATCCACTACATTTTATAAACATTCTTTGAAAGTTAAAGGTATGTGGCAATTGTTCCATCTTGTCATTTCTAATTGGTAAGGTATGTTTCTTTTAAATGTGGTATATTATTACAGGTTGTTCCCTTATGTATTACACTATAAATCATGTGTGACAGAATTCTTCACCAAACTCTCTGTGTTAGAGAGCACATGCCTAAGCCTGGGGAAGAATATGGTTTAGCACCTGTTAAAATGGTTTTATGTAAGATGTGTTGTGCCACCCCTACCCACAAGTAGTCCATTTAAATCTCTGTAATTACTCACCTGAACAAAACTACCTACTGTAAGGGTTGTTGATTCAGACCCATCCGTATATATTCAGAGTTAAATAATATCTTTTCATTTGGCTGGAATTGTTTGTCTGACTATAAGCAGGGGTCAGTCCTGCTAGAAAAGGGTTAAAATGCATCCTGCAGACCCACTGGGCATAACTGCTGTAGACAGGATCTAGGCAGTGAGCTGAGCAGTCTGGAGGGAGGAAACCTAGGATGAGCAAGGTCAGAGGGCATGGTTTGAACTGAACTTAATACCGCTTTTGTGCCCTTCCTACTAATAAGTCATCCTTTCCTGGTGGCTTTGCATTTGGAATCCAGATAGCATGCATGCTGTTTTTTATAGAAGGCTGAGACAGCCATTCCCCTGTCCCTCAGGTGCAGGAGTACAGGATAAAGTAGAAGAAGCTCATCTCTTCAGTCAGTTTACTCTGTGTGAAGTGAGGCAGGCTTCTAGTGCAAAGGTGTACAAGAGGTGTGGTGAGAAGGCCACAGCGTGGTTCTGGCAACACTGGGGAGCCCAGAAGTCCAACTATATTCTCCTTTGTACTTTATGTAGTCATTTATATCTGTAAGAAGGGAGATACAAAACATGTGCAACTTGAATGGCAGTATTTCATACCTACTTTGCACACGAGTCAATGATTACCATAGGTACCAGGTGTTGGGGACTTGGGTCCACCATGAGTGAGTCTAGCTGGAGCCATGACTACATCTATTCATAGTGCTGCAGTGTAGCAAATTCCATTTCTGCACACAGTGCTCTTGCAACCATGCTTTTGCATGCAAGAGACTTTATGCCTTTGGAAGTCGTTATGCTTCAGGCCTCCTCTGCTTGTTAATTGGCGCAGTAGGTAAAGGAAATTCCTATATTCCCTGAACCAACTCAGCTCTATTCACACTTATATTTTATAATGTATGATGGCAAAAAAATAAGTGCATGAAGAAGGCCATATTTCCATTGCCTTGCCTCTTATATGATCATTTTAAACCTGGGATAAATTCATATAATGCTTTTCTGAGAGTGGCAGCATTTGACACCTGTTCAAATATGTTAGCATGGTACCCCAAGTTACAGAAAAATCAGTCCTGGAAAATATTCATAGGTCTTTTTCACACACTTGATACTTCACTGTCTTATATGCAACAAAGATTCATGTTCATTTTTATTCCAATTAGATTTGTAGATTTTGAAACCAGAAATTCCTTTTGACAAATCTGCCAAGCATGATTTTTCCTTAGTGTATCCTTGTAATTCCTATTAATGGAAATAACATACATCACAACAAAAGTTCTGTAGTTAAGCTACATTAAAAAACCCCAGAGAAGAGCAAAAATCCCATCACAATGATCAGATAAGAAATGGCATCAGAGCACCTATTAAATGGCTGATATTATGCGGATAGAGTCTAATATTAGGATAGTGACATGTTTATTCCCTAAGCTTTATTTTTAAGTTGACAATATACCTTATGGAAGGAATGCCAAGTAACCAACAAAATACTCTTATGCGCTGTTTTAACTTCCACTGTGAAATCATATATTTAAACAAAATAGTAATTCAGTGTTGGTAGCTATTGCAAATGAAGAGGGTTTTGGACTTTGAGTAAGTGGATTGCTCCTTTATTCCCATTTATAAATCTTATATTTAATACAAGTCATTTTAATTGACTGCTTTATACATTGGTTACTTACTGATCTAGTAGCAAATGAAGCCAGTATCCTCATATATAATGTTTTCTGGGAAGAGAGAACATGCCTTTGTGGTCTATAGGAATGTGGCTTGTCAAAGAAGACTAAGCTTTTGTCTTTGCAGTGAATCACCATGATCTTTTAATTAGAGAAGGTTACGGAGGAAAAACAAACTGCACAGCTTGCTAATCTGGTTCCTGTTGCCCACACATGGAGCTAGTGAGCCCATCCCCTCTCTTTCTAAGTTGAACTTTGGCCTCTCCATTCTGCCTCCAGATTCTACTTTTTTATGACATTGACAGTTTCCATATAGAAATTAAACAACAGAAAAGTTGTCTCTTTTCAGAAGTAATTACATATTTTCTTTATACATCCAAGGGGAGTTCAGTCTTGACGCCAGTTCAAACTGCAGCTCTTGCAAGATAGTTGACAAGATTTCAATTAGCTGTTGAATTTGGTGCATCTTTGCGGCAAGAAGCACAAAAGCATGGACTAAATCTCTGGGCCGCCTCCCTCCTTACCACATCAAGTCTGAATGTACTCTCCTTTTTTATAGGGCTCTATGTGACTGCCCATACCTAATTATCCAGGCTTCAGTGCTAGGAGTGGAACAAGGCCTGAAGACTGTAAATTTCGTAGGGCACTTTACTACTTTCAGTACTTGACAGTAAGCATTCATTACATTCTGGCACTAAGTAATTTTAAGTGGAGACAAGCAGTCTTCACGTATAACAGTAACAGTTTGTCTTGAACATCTCTTTTAGAAAGTCAGTACTTTCACCTTACAAAAGATATATAGGCTTCTAATAGCAGTGTGTATAAGTGGTTGTTTCCTAGCTAAGGAAGTATGAAGTAACAGGTTCCATCTGTAGCTTCAGACATTAAAAATGAAGAAAAGGGGGGAAAAATAAATACCTTCAGGAATGCTTAGCAAGGCATAAACATTTTTGTTGCATTTTTTCTTGTCATTTTTGTTTGCTTTATAGTAGGTTCTGTGCCTATATAATGTGATCTGTCATGCTTAGATTAAGCAGAAGCAAATTAATTTTTCTGGCATATGTGGCCAGGCACTGTGTGTGCCCGCCACTTGTGGAGAGTGCGGCAGGGCACCGAGCGTGCCTGCCACTGGTGGAGACCATGGCAGGGCGTTGAGCCTGCTTGCCACGGTGGCAGGGCGCCGAGCCCGCCGGCCGCTGGGGAGGAGTGAGCGGCAGGGTGCCGAGCCTGCCTGCTGCTGGTGAGGGAGCGGCAGGGCGCTGAGCCTGCTGCCGCTGGTGGTGAGAGGACGGTGGGGTGTTGAGCCTGCCTGCCGCTGGAGGAGAGTGCAGCGGGGCACTGAGCGCACCCGACTGCTGGTGAAGATCGTGGCAAGGCACCAGGGGTGCCTGCCCCTTTAAGGCCCTGGAGCTGGCAGCCTCCAGGTGCCTGATGAGGGCAGCCATTTTGTGGCAAGGGCTGCCTATATAAACAGGGCAGTTTGGCTGTTAGAGTTCAGGCAGCAACATTGCCTGGTTGGAGAGCTGTTGAGAGAACACCTGGAGGTAAGGGGGAGCTGTAGGGGTTGGCAAGGAGGCTCCTGGTCCTGGGCATGACCTGAAACTGTACCCTGCCAGGAGTGGGTGGCCTGGTGGGGCTCTCAGTGGTGCGGGAGCCCCCAGGAAATGCCAGGCCAGTTACCACCGGTGAAAGGCAAGTTGGGGCGCCTTAACCCCTTTGCCCCTACTGCCGGGGGGGTAACCCTGTTGGTTTGTGTGCAGAGGACCCAGAGGGCGGACCCAGTGAGAGAGAGTGAGGGGCTAGAGACCAGCCTGTGCCAGTGAGTACCCTCAACTGGCCCATGCTGGGGCCAGGGCTAAGGGAGCCAAAAGGGCTGGGGGACCACTGTGAGGGATGCCCAAAAGGGTCGGAGTCCTGGGGTCCTCACTGGCCTGGAGGTGGGCCAGGGCTAATAGCTGGAGGTCCCGGGGGGACCACACCCGAAAGGGGAAGTAGGTGCTGTGGTTGTCCTCAGAAGGTGGGGATAGCAGCGCGGTTATGCTTTTGAGGGGCTAGGTAGCCTGGATGATGGCAGCGTGGCCGCCTGACCGGAGGGATTGTAGGAGGGTCCTGTACGGAAGATTCTGGGGCCCAGCATGGGGCTGGTGATTAGAGTGAGACCTTGATGCCATCTGCAAGGCTTGGGATGTGGTATGGGGATGGAAGGAGCCGCAGATATTGCCCCCTGGCATCGGGGCATGAGTGAGCAGCCTCCCGCTTACTAACATCAGTTATGGAACCTATTAGATCAAGTCATGGCAGGCGAGAACATGTGGGCGGTTGGCTCACCAAGACAGGCGGGCAGACTGTAGAGCGTGGAGGGGACGGTCCCGGGGATGCCCGCCTGTCACAGCATATGATTATAATTTGGCACCAGCCCTTCTTTCTCAGAAGGCTGCTCTTAGGCCATAGCAAATGTCCATGCAGCAACATAATGTGGACTTTCTAAAGCAAGGATCTGCAATCCATGGCCAGCTGATTCTGATCCATGGAGCCTTTAGATCCAGCCTGTTGAGACATGGCTTCGGCAGCATTTGGTGGCAGAGGGCTTTGTTTGCAGCATAGCTGGGTGGTGGGGGCTTGGGCAGAGGGTCCCCTTTGGCTGCGCCACACCACGGCCAGTGGAGAGAAGCAGTGGCAATGTCTAGGTCCTAATACCAGCCTGCCTCACTCCAAGCTGGTTCATTCCAGCCTGCTGCCAGAAAACATTGCTGACCCCTGTTCTTTAGATTTTAATCAGTGATCATCAGTGGTATTGTAAGTGAAAGAAAGGGCTCACAGGGAGTGGCTTTGACCTTGCAAAAGATGCAGAAGGTTACCAAAAGGGCATTCACTGTAAACACCTTATAGGTTTGTCTTCTATAAACATATTTATTATATAATGTTTCTTATCTTGAGAAGTTGGCACCCCCCCAAAGAATGTCTGTACTTTAACATCCACATTCCCCTATGAATTCAGTAAACATGAAAAGAAGCAACAATATTACTTGCCTAAGGAAGCTAATGACAACCTGAGAGAGAACATCTAATTGAAGCGGGAGAGAGAACATCTAATTGAAGTGGGTGTCTCTTTTCTCATTCAGTATGCAAGTATTGCCTTTTTACACTGGGAATGATATACCAAACTACAGTGCTGGGATAAAATATTCCACTTGACATCCATCAATGCAAATATATTTAACTCATTTTTATAAATAAATGACTGTGAAGATAAACACATATCTGGCACTCTGCACCGCTGCCTAGTACTACAGCAAATTTACATTAGGACCGTGCAACTGAAAAAGCAGAAGATAGAGCAGATATATGTATATTGGAGAACACTGCATCAGAGATGTGGTACAAGAATGGATGAATGTTTGTGAGCTTGTCTTATAAAAATAACCCATTTTTCAGATCTGGACTTTGAGGTAGGGCATTAGAAGAGCTCTGACTAGATTCCTTGAGGAGACTGTAGATAGACAAGGTTCTTTGGGTGAATCTGATATCTTTTATTAGACCAACTTAAATAGTTGGAAAAAATTTGTAGCAAGCTTTTGGGTTTAAAAACCCTTCAGACTGAGAAGACTGTGACAGATCACACCCCATTTTTGAGGTACCAAAGGGTGATCCTATTCCACTATTCAAGTCTCTGAAAAAATGTCAGCATACTTATTCTTATAACATGTCATTATCTTAGTCTTAAGGCTAAGTGACAAAAAGCAATGGACAGGAGGGAGGCCCCTCTACTTTTTGTGTTAACTGTTTTGTCAGGGGCTGGAACAGAGTAAAATAGGATCATACATAGACACTTAATAGGCAAAATAAAATCTGGTCCATTGCATCATCAGAGGCCAGTTGGCTAGGTAGAGGGAACATGGGCACTATGATGTCTTAAGTGTAATTTGATAATTGATAAAGACCCTCTTAATCATGGAAAGACTGAACAATAGTGCTTTTCAGTTAGAGCAAGATGTCAGACATGGCTATCCAGCAGAGCTAGACAATCATTCTGCATGTAACCACATCTTTAAGACACATTTGATATGAACCAGCTACAGTGCTTGAACTCACCGCATGTTTGAAATTTGCCTTCATGGAGGAGAAGATTTTCAATGAAAGCCAAGTATATAAAAAAGACTGAATGGGCCAGGTTGCATGATGAAATGGTTCTAAATAAAGACATAAGGAAGCTATACCATCTTTTTAATTGTTATATTTTGTAACATTTTAAAGTCTTAAATTTAAATTCTTGGAAGAAAAGAAAGAAGGAAAAGAAAAAGAAGCCATAAGATTTATGTTGGGGGAATGTGTGTACAGCCACTGCTTTGCAAAGGATTTTGACTTTCAAAGCTGGAAGTGTTAGTGCTCCTAAGTATATGGACAAAATTTGAAGGCATGATAAACATTTCCATAACCTCCACTCATTTTTAAGAGAGTAAAATCAATTGGACAGTCTAAGATACCCTGTCTTCCAGCCAAAACTCAGTGCTGTATTTACAAATCAGCTCATAAGTAGTTGTGGAAATAAAAAAGTGATCACAAAGACAACTTGTAGGTCCTGCATCTAGTGGTACATTCAAAATGTTGGATGGAGTGTAAACTGACTGGTTGCCAAAACCTCTATATTTTGATACAAGAGCAAGTCCAACTGGAGGGAGTATCCCAAGTAGAATGGAGGAAAAACAATCTAAATCTGAAATATATTCATCTTAAAAGCAAATTTCGTACAAGTTAAGCTACATTGTAAACATGGAGGTGGTCTCTGAGCTACAGATATTCTCTTCTTGCAGTGGAGAAGTGGGATCTGTCACTTAGTGGTTATCCCCCACTGGAAACCATGTGGAGCTGATGTTGGGGAGTCATTCTGGGCATCACACCATTCACAGCCGTTAAGACTGAAATCAGTTTTTCAAGTCTTCATGGCTTAGCATATATGAAGTTATCAAAGGTGGATAAACTCTTGATTGCACAAGGGAGTAGGGTAGAAACGGGAGATTAGGAACTTGGATTCTCCCAGTATTGGAACAGAAGAGCAAGAGAACATTCCTGGAAACTGAACAGTGGCAGATTCAGAACAAAATTTAATAATTAAAACAACATGCATGATGCCTAATTGGGCAAGGAAATTCATTGCTCCAAGAAATTGTTGATGCCAAGATCTTAATGAGATCCCCAAAGGGTTTGGACCTTTGACAGGGATAACAAGGTAATATTCAGAATTGTTATGGTTATTGCTACATGTCTTTTTTCAAGGATATTAAATTTCATGCTTCAGCACTTAAGTCAGTCTCTAACTATTAGAAGTCAGGAAAAGACCTAGCATGGGGAAAGATTATCCCACAGCCCACTGACATGTTGTCTGGGTTTGCATTTTCCTCTGAAGCATCTAGTCTGGGCCCCCATAAGAAGGAGCAGGATAGCTAACTAGGAAGACCAGTGGGCAACCTTCTTTAGATTTACAACTCTCCTCTAAAAGTTTTTTGTTTTTTTTTTTCAATGTGGTGGCACCCTGGTTGATGGCACAGAGCAGTGGCAGCAACAGTGGTGGCCAGATAGGCAAGTTAATCCTTCCCATCCTGCTCCCTAGAACAGACAACGTGGGCAGCCACAATAAGCAGGGAGGGAGGAGCTAAGGTTTCGGTGAGCAGGAATCTGGGGTGCTGGGAGGGGAAGGGGGCAGTGGTCTCCATTGGGGCCAGTGGGAGGGTAGGTGGGGGGAAGTTTTTACACTAAGGTGTAGCCTAGAGTGCCTTAGTGTAACACGAGCTGATTAATGCGGATCAGAGATAATCCTGTCCTGGAAAGGCATAGCTTTGAGCTGCCTAAGGAATGCTTAAAACTTGTTTCAGGTATTAATATAAAGACAATCTAGAGGTGAAAGTACTTCAGGAGTTGCCCAAAATTACCATGCAACAAGGCCCTTATGTTACTTCCCTTAAAATAGTATTTTACATATTAGTGCACCTCATTGTCCTAAAATTGCCTAATTCTTTCAATTTAGTATTTTACTCCATTATTTCTAATTTCTATGTCTGCTTAAGATGATAAATACCAGTATCAGCAGCTACAAATCAAGAGGTAGATCTTAAAAAAAAGATATGAGCTTAAAGTAATAAAGTATAAAAATAATAATACATAATTTGAGGTCTTGTTATTCACTTTGCATCTTCCTCTTGAGGGTAATGTTGAGTTGTATGTTTAACAATTTTTTTCAAACTTAAAGAGTTAGAAATTTGTATTTTTTAATGAAAACTCAGATTCTTACAGAATCAAAATTCCAGGGGGCAGGGCTTTAGGGAAAACACCAAATATTATGACTACTGGTAATATATTTCTTCCATTGAATATTTGTAGATTTGTGTTATCATCAAATTTTGTCAGTCTTCATATTTTATCCCTCCCGCACAAAAGGTGCCTATAAACACATACGTCCCTTAATCTTTACCTTCTAACTCAGTCCCTCCATCTGCCACTCATATTTCTGTTGTTCTTTGAGTGTCTTCAGATCTGTTAATCTCTCTGTACTGATGTGAAACAGTATCCTGGGTATAAGCATGTCATTGGTACTGGGAAGGAGAAAATGTCATCGTCACTAGGTGATTCTCATAGATATGGAACCTCAAGTTGCACTGGTCTTCCTTGGTGCCATAATGCACTAGAAACTTGTATCTATTTTGCTGTTCATTGTCATTTGTTTGACTCATCCAGCTGTTCTGCTTCCCTCTTGTCTCTTCCTTATTGTGCATATGAGTTTTTCAGATTCTTTTCCCTGCAGATGTAATAGATAGTATTTTTCCAAGATGTTGTTTTTCCCAGCTTTCTTCTTGTGTTTTTGATCTAAGTCCCTTTGCATAATTCCTTTGTTGTGACTGGTGCTTGCAGTCATCCCAAAATAGTAACTGCATTAACACACTGTTTTTTTTTTTTACTATACTTGATCCTAACTGAATACATTTTAAGACCAGATTTAACTCTGATCCCCAAATTACCTGGTAGCTATCTCCCCTGACTGCCATGTGTTATCATTAAGCATTAGCATTCAATTACCTTTTTGATAATTTTTCAGATAATATAACTATCTTATCTCAGCCAATTCACATTAATTTTAAAAATAAGATTTCGTAAGACATGGTATGAAATCATTTGTTATAAGTCCAAGTATGGTATTTACTGCTTTCTCTTAATCCACTAATCTTGTATTTTTGACAAAAAACAGTCATGCAGAAGCAATGAGCATGAGTATATGAAGACAAAGTGCAGCTGGACATGAGGCGTGTTTAATCAAAAACTCACTCTGAGTAATACAGTAGAAACACTATTCAGAGCTGAGGGCCCACTTAACATGTACATAAATGTTTTGTTTCTGACCTTTATATAAATATACTTAATCTGTGTGAAGTACTGCAAAATATTGCCAAAATAACAAGAGAAATCTGTGGGGATTTTTGACTTTCACTGCCAGATGGAACTATAATCTGTTTACAGAAGGGGAAAACATATAACTAAATAATAAAACTGAAATTGCCTGGATTAGAGGGACTACAGATGTGATCACATGTGAAGGTTTCTGTGTCCCAGTGAAATGTACATGGCACCTGAGGAGGGGGTTAGGTTCCAAATTTGGACTTTATGCCAGTAGTTTCTGTTCCTACTCCAATTCTCTGTAAAGTAAAGAAGAAAAGACATCTCTGAATTCACAAACCTAATCTCCTCTTGTTTCCCAAGTTTGTTTTATAATTGTTTCAGTGGTTCACAATAATATGCATTTAAGAGGAAGCTTTAATTCTTGCAGTATAAGTCTCCCTTGGCCCACAAGCTGAAAATTAACTCAATTTTCAGTTTCAGATTCCATGTTCCTTTAGAGGAAGAATATTACTTTCTATAACTTTCTCCCACATCAAGTCTGTATGGCTGACTTCAATGATTTTATTGTGAGTATTGTGATATTTGGTATTACTCTTAGGGCTCCTCTAGATATGCAGGTAAAGGCATGATGGGATCTGATGCACAATCCAAACAATTGCGCTTCCTGCCGTGCATGGAAGCGTGATTGTGTGATTGCGAATTAGATTCCATCGTGCCTTCTTGCAGATGTAGGTGGAGCCCTGGATCACGTACAATTGGAAACCCCTGCAGCTGGGAGCCTCTTTAGTTGATAGAAGAGGATGTGATCTCCCAGCCATAGGGGTGTTTGGGATGTTCTCACAGGTGGCAGCTCCCAGGTTCAGGGGTGCACATAGGCACTTGCATCTGGGCACTCTGATCAACTGAAAGGGCTGCCATCTGCAGGAGCCCCCGGGCAAGTGTTCAATTAATGGCATAATAGATAGAAGCTATAAAGTCATTCCACATATTTTGTGGAATAACTTTTGTAGCTTATTTGTCTTTTTTCACACCATTAATTGATTGACTATGTAATTGGTTAATCATGCCTTAAGTATAATGTGTAGATGGGGTCTTAAAATATGACTTTTCCTGGAGCCATATGATTATGTGAAAATCTCCTGGGAGGGGGAAGGGTTAAAAGGAAGTTTCTAGTTTTCATGGTTGCAGAAAAAAAAATCAGCAGGGCTCAGAAATTAGATAGCAAATAATAATAAACACCTCAACTATATCATTGTTACTGCTGTTATATCTTATGCTTTTAGGTCAGTCTCTTGATTTTGGAGGACCTTGACTCACCATTGGTGAATACTTGAAGTAAGGAGTACTCTAAATAGACTTTTTGGTCACCCAAATCAGTATCAAAGAACAAGAAAACCTTTCATCCTCGGCCTGCCTCGTATCTGGTAAAAGAAGTAAGGTTGATCAGCTAGGCTTAGGTGCTACAGGTGAATTAATATTTTAAGAGATTCCTTTAAATAATTTAGGTGGGAGGAATTCAAACGCTGTCTGTGTTTTTAGCTCAAACTATGAACATGTGATATAGGACTATGCTATTCCTCAAATATGACCATCTCTATTTTGGCTGTCTTTTGGGATGGTACTCATTCAGTTATTTAAATCAACCTTTATTCTCATCCCTGCATACACTAAGAGATGTGGTGTATATATCCCATGGCTCTTCGCATGAAGGAGCTGCTGTGCCGTGTGCTAAGTACTTGAGGGGAGGCGTGGAGGAAAGATAAATGAAATGAGTGGGACTTGTTTATACCAGTGAGGCAATGAAGGAAACCACAAAACAGGCTTCTGAACTTCATATTGCTGCCTAGTGAACCACCTGTTTTTCCTCTGTTCTGGTATCGCCAGCCAAAGCTTTGAGTCATCATTGCCTTTTGTTGGCCTGTGAAACATGTTCTGCAGCTTGTAGCAACTTGGCAAATCAAGATAGTACTTTTGAACTTGATAACTGGGTAATTTTTCAGCTTGTGTGCCATGGGAGACTTCTATTGTCATCAGGTAGCTGTCATTCTGATTTGGTTTATAAAACTGCTTCTGGTGTTATCCAAACTGAATGAAAAGTAGATGAGACCATTGCAAACCAACTTTAATTATCTGGAAGATGACTAACTAATCATTGCTGAGTAATAATTCCCTAAAATTGATGCATGCCACTAATTCTGGCAGCCAATGGACTCCAGTTCTTGCAAGCCCATTGTTTATGTAGCACCTGATAAAGTGAGCTTCAGCTCGCAATATCTTATGCTCTGTGTATATGTGTGTGAATTTGGTGGTATGTCTGTATACACGCGCGCGCGCGCATGCACACACACACACACACACACACACATTTTGATTAGTTTATAAAGTGCAAATCTACCCTGTTTTCCACTTGACTCCAGACTAGTATGACTATTACATCTCTCTACAGTACTAAAATCAGTCATGCTCTTGCAGTATGTAAGCTGAGGATGACTGTTTTGCTTTTTCCTATCTGTATCCAGAATAACCTTTAGGGAGAGGCAGGAGACCAACTATCTTTGAAAGAGATGTTGTATTATATTATCTGTTAGTTTTATTGTAATCTGTTGGTTTCTAATTTTTTTTTAATAAAGCTCTTGGGCATCATGGGTATAAAGACTCTTAAAATACTGTAAAAGAAACACAGGATTCCTGCCACGCCTGTGGCTGTTTGACTTAACCCTTATCTGTTGGATAATATATTTTGAGCATGAGAACAGTTTAGTCTTCTTGACCCCTTATTGAGACTGTGGATATGTTTTCCATTTGAGGAAGTGACATGGATACTTTGCTGACTGAGAACTGGACTAAGACCACCAAATTCATGCCTCACACTCTAATTTAGGTGCTGCAATCCATTTTGGAACTAGGTATCCTAAAATTGATGGTTGTACTTGTCATTATTGTATTTTACTTGTTTCACAGTAATGTCTAGAGGCACCTGGCAGGTTATAGTACCTTATTAGGCTAGATACTCTGCATAAAGATACAATGAACAGATAGCCATTGCCACACAGTGCTTACAATGTTTGTCTTTTATATTGTGACAGTTTTTTAAAACCTAAGTGCTATTCAGTATAAAAAAACAAACAAAACAAAAACTAGCCCAGCTCTGCCATTTGATGGAGGGAACATGGAGCTACACTAGCAAAAATAAGAAAGCTCAATCTTTTGTGTTAATGATCCTTCAAGGCTGGACAAAAACAATCTGTCAGGAAATTTCAAGGTAGAGCTATAAAGGTAGCATTAATGTGGCTGCACTGCATTCAGCCTGTGTCTCTGTTTTTATAGTGTCTGTTTTACAGCGTAATCAGAAAGAAACATTTAGATCTCAATCCCATGTCAGTTCTCTGTGGTTGTATCCTTTTCTCTATGGATCCCCATTGAAAGCAATGAGTAATGATCCTGATTGCATTTAGATAGGACATAATAGGAAAAGAGAATGTCAACTATTTTCCATCTCTTCAAACTAAGATTTCAGTTGACTACCATTTTACTAATCCATCAAATTTATTCAAGATGGTCTGTTTTATCTCCCGGTGCAGTAAGAGAGTAAGGCCCCACTATTGCAGCAAGATCTTTTAGTGGATTCTCTCTATACAGAGTACTTTTGACTTTAATAAGGCTGCACATAGAAACAAGAGTCCAAACTACCAGCTCTCAATGCAGGTTTGTGGCCTGAGGGATTAACAGCTTGCTGTTGTAGTGCTGTGTGCTACCACATTCATACCGGGGTGCCTTCTGTTTGACTGGGATAGAGGACAATAGACTTTTTATTTAAAAATAAGTCTGCATAATTAATGCCCACTCAGTTCTCTTAAGTCTCATGTTCCTGTTCCCTCTTCAGGACTAAATGCTTGGGCTCAATGTGTCTCTTTGAACCAATACAAGATAAACAGCAGCTGCCCAATTCACAGGCAGAGCATAAAATCTACGAGGACTTTGGACTCCTTTACCAAATCATGCTTGAAGAGTGGCTCTTGACATTAGACTTGTGTGTATAGTGATCTTGCTGGTAGAATTAAGGATTTTACCTAAAGTGGAAGTCAGTGATAGCAAATGATGATCTGGGCAGGATGCACATTATTATTAAGTTAACTCATTCTTGGAGTACAGATCTGACCAAAGTGTAATTTCAACAGAGAGGCCAGTTGTTGGGTTTGTACTCCCAAGGGTATAGTAGAGTTGGACGATTTAATTTCAAGGAGTTGTGTGTCCAACCAAAGAGAGAAAATGTAGGAAAGGTTAGCTACCATTGTCAAATATAGTTCCTCTGGATTAATGCTGCTCATTCAAGAATAAGAAAGTATGCTAGACTTATTGTATGCATGCTAGACTTATTGACCCCAAACAAGAATTCAGCAGGGCATTATGGTGACAGATTTTTTCCTTCTTTAAATAGGACTACCTTTTCACTCAGTTTATCTATTTCTTTCATTGTTTCTTGAATTTAATTTACCTCATGTAGCCTCAGATTTCTTAGTCCAGTAGCACAAGCTGGAGAAACATCACAAATAATGGGATTTACAAGGGACATCTTTCTAACCCTGCCCCCTCCCCCATCTTCAAAGGTTGCCGAGGCTGTTGAAAGGCAGGAAACAACATGGATTATTACATTCAACATCATTATGAAAAAATGTAATATAATAGCCCTTTATTTATTCATTCATTTACATGCTATGTTAGTATAATATGAGATAATATTTTCAGGGAGGGCCATAAGTTTCAGCAACTAGAGGGGGTACTAGGATCAGCTAAGAACAGCTTTCTTCAAGTACCATCAATGTGCCAAATTCATTTGGCCAAAATACACAGGAAGCTGTTCTTGGGAGTCACTCCTCAGCTCTGGAACTCCCTTCCCCTCGAGGTGTCCCAGAGCCCAAGCCTGGACATTTTCCTGATGTGTAACACCTTTCTACTCTGGCAGGCATTTAACAAACAAGGCTAAGCTGGGATGTTGTTAGGGAGTTGTGGAGGAGATTGCATTTTATTTTATTTTATTATTTTAATTGCTTTTATATGTAAGCTTGCTCTCTTGTTTTATTAGTTATTTTTTTCTTGTACTGTTTTACTTACCTGAGCCCTTTTGTGAAAAGGCGGCATATACAAATAATCATCAATACTCTAGCTGCTGCTCGAGATGGGTCCAAATCCATCCTGCAAAACTCCCCGCAGTCTGAATCTAGCCTGTGAGAAGCCCCAAGTCCAGATCTGGGGACTTTGAAATCCCTGTCCTATTTTATTAATTTATTTATGAATTTACTTATGCATATTAAGGTCTAATCCTTTTCTTGAATTGCATTTTTCTTTGTTCTCAGTGACATCTTGAGGCAATAAGTTCCAAAACTGAATTCTTTCTCTTAAATAGTTTCTTCCAATATCAGTGAATTTAAATAAATAAATAATAGAAGTTCAGGGAATGTACCGTACTCCTGCATTTTGAGAGGATAAAAAAAATTTTTTCTTAAAGGAGGTACTCCATCATTCTGTAATTTCTGAGTTTCCCTCATCAAATTAGTTGTGAAATAATTATTTAGTTTTGGCTTACATTTTTTGATTTCAAGGCAAACAGTTGGAGTAAAAGAAACCTTTCTCTCCTGGCCACTGCTGGCATTTCTTGATGTTGGAATTTTAGCCCCAGTCTTCTCCACTTTGGTCAGGTAACCTAATCACAACCATCACATACTTTGCTAGTATTCTCAGTGGGGAAGTCAGGAATTTATTTAGCACGGAGACTAACCTTTCACCCCTTGAGATGGCCTCTTTGGGACTCCATGGAGGCACATAAGCAGATTACTGTGAAATACCTTACAATGCCAGCTGCCCATTCAACTGTATTCATCAGTACTACATTTTGATGATTATGATAGTGATATGGCTCTGTGTACAAATGAAATATTTATTTATTTTAATGCTGTTTTTGTTTTTGCATTAGCTTTTTTAATTTCCCCTAACCAATATTTTCCATTGCATTTTTACATTGAGTTCATACTAATATGATGTGAACATGATTAATGAAGAGCAGCATCCTAATGGTGTTTTAAGCAATAACAGCCAATGGATAGAGTATTTCCTGGCAGTTAATGACCATCTGAATGTGACCATCTGATCTGACCATCTTTAACTCATCTGCTCGTTAAGTGCCAGGAAGTGGTTGATTTGGAGGTTGTTTTTGCTATTATAAGCCACCCAAATTTCTTTTCTTTCCTCTCTTAACCCACCAAGTCTTCTGCATTGAAAATCTCAAGTGTTGTTTCTGATGTATGTTTTTTTTTTTCTTTACGGTGTAATTTATGATGTGCTAATGTAGTTAGAGTTTCCAAGGTGCTTTACAAAGTCATGAAACATGGCCTCTGCCTGGGAGATGGGAGAGTTTAACATCTGAGGCCTCAATCCTGCATTTGGATCCAGGTAGATAGATCTTTGCATCCATGTGAAATCTCCTTGAAATGAAGCACATTCCACCATGAGTGTAAAAATCTGATCAGGGAAAATGATGCTTGTGATAAAATATGGTATAAAAGCTTGAATGAGGATGGCTTAGTGACAGTATATTTATCCTCTTGATGTCTTTCCCTATATCTTTTTTTATATATATTTTAGTGTAGTATTTCTAAAATCAGTTTCAGTTTTTATATTAGTGAATGGTTTAAGGAACAAGGTTCCTTCAAGTGCTTCTATAAACCTGTCCTTTGTCATGATACCCATGAAAAATTTGACAATGGTTTCACTGCTGGCGCATAGAAACAACAACCTGCCATGCCTTACAATTTGTCATTGTTTTCTTGTGCTGTCCAATCTCTATTCATATGTTGTCCCTTTTGTTTATACTTGGACTATCTTTGTTCTCTGTTTCCACAACAGTTGACATGAATGGAAAGCCTAAAAGCTATCATAATACAAGCAATAATTAATAAGAAGAACTAACAAGCATGAATTAGAAGGACATAGCAAAAGATCTAGAATCACAGAGAAATAGGCCTCGTAAAGACCTCAAGAAGTCATCTAATCCAACCCCCTGTTCAAGGCAGAAACATCCCTGTCTAAACCATTCCAACCAAGGATTGGTCTAATCTGAAATAACTATCTGTAGGAGAAAAGAGCAGATAGGAACAGTAATTCTTCCTTCCCCTGAAGTCTCAAGATGGGGTGTTTCATACCTCAGTTACAAATTGTGATCTGGTCAGGAAATGAATCACAAGCAGAAATGCACAGTCATGAATTAAAAGAATGTGTCCTCTGAAATGCATTAAGTCAAAATGTCTTTTAAAATAGTGCTGTAAAATACTTATGGAAACATTTGAAGCCACATGTTGAAAGAATTTATGATTGCTTTGTTATGCAAACCCTACCTCACTTCATCTTGTCTTTCTTTTTATTTATTTCTTGGTTGAATGTGGCAACAAAGTGCAACCATTAAAAGGTTCAGTAAATCAGCTCTGAAATGTAGATGGAGACGTTAGGGTGGACTTAAATATTTTTGTCTGTCGTAGCGTTAGATGCTATAGTGTTTTCTTATTGGTGCAGCCATGATTTCATTAGTCTGTGAAGCCTGCATGTGGCAATGATTTCTCCCTGTAATTTAAAACAGATTTACAAATAAAACCCAAGGAAGGAAGGAAAGAATGTTAGGAGTGATAAAATTAAAGACTTGTGATTGAGAAGTCTTTGAAGGGTATGCAATCCTGGGTTTCAAAAAGAAAATATAAAGTGTGAATTAGTTAAAATATTTTCCCTCTAATGTAAGGAATATGAAAAAACTGCATTTGGGTGGAATGGTCAACTGCTTTCTGAGGGCCAGCTCATTGAACTACTTGTTCAGTCCTCAGCTGGGGAGATGCCCACTGAAATTATTAGTATTTTTCTGTGCAAAATAAGGAGAAAATGAAAAAGAACCTAAGGATTTAATTTTACTGTAATATATCTGCCACTTAGGAAAAGATGTAAATATTTATATGGATTTGGTAGCACCATGCAGTTAAAAGTCCTTCATAGACCATTTTTCAGGATTTATATATCTTAAATCCAGATAATTCCCTCAAGAACATGAAAGGGGAAGTGTCACCTCTGTGGCAATATTTCATCTGGATGTCTGACTCCAGACTCCTGATGCAAGTTTTCTCTCCCTGATCAGCCGAGGCATATGCTTAAGCAGAGAGAGGGCAGAGAAAGTGCTTCAGAGACATCCTCGAGGCCAACTTAAAAAATGCAGCATTGATGTCAGCTCATGAGAGACTATCACCCAGGACCACCTGAAACAGAGGAAGAGTTTGCTGCAAGGATCTCAGTAATTTGAAACCTCACAACAACAACAGGAGATGGAAAAATGGAACAGCAGAAACACCGTGTTGTGGACCAAATCAAGAATCCACTGCTACCTACCCGACGTGGAAACACATGTCCAAGCTGCAGTAGAGTCTGTCGATCTGAAATAGGCCTCATCAGCCCTCTTCGGACACACAAATAAAACAATCATGGAAGACAATGCGAGGCATTACCAAAGAAGGACTTCCTCTCATCCCTGGACCATAGTATCATAGTATCATAGTACCTAGGGTCAGAAGGGGCCTAGAGCAGGCCATCTAGTCTGACCCCCTGCCAATTGGCAGGAAACGAGCGCCAGGGTCACAGGACCCCA
>JAGPOW010003316.1:64889711-64936139 GCA_030014935.1 Caiman crocodilus
CAGCAACCCGCCTGGCCAAGCAGAAAAACACTCCCCAGAGCTTCCTCCGAGGGTGCTCCTCGGCCCCTCCTGCCCTCTTGCCGGCTCCCTGTTTGCACGAAGCACCACACAAAGGACTTTTCCTGTGTTGGTGATCCATGAATGGGGAGAGACAGAATGGAGAGGACAGAAATGGTTTCACTGTTTTCGTCTTCTCTCATCATTCCTCAGGGTAACCAGCGGTAAATTGGTTGATTCTGAGACTGAATTAGCTGTTTGTCTGGAGCCTTTCCTTCCACTTTGTGGAACCTTCTTTTAGAGGAGTTTCGGGAGGGAGATGGAGGCAGGGGAAGCCCTGTCAGCATGGTGCCACCAGAGATGGACTTCAGCAGGAGGATGTGGCAAAAGATCCTAGAATCAGAAGGATCCTAAATCCTTCAAAAGATCCTAGAATCCTTCAGCAGGACATGGCAAAAATCCTAGAATCACAGAGAAGTAGGCCTGGTAAGGACCTCAGGAAGTCATCTAAACCAATCCCCTGTTCACGGCAGGAACATCCCTGTCTCAATCATTCCAACCAAGGGTTTGTCTAATGTGGAATAACTATCTGTAAGAGAAAAGAGCAGAGAGGAACACTAATTCATCCCTCCCCTGAGATCTCAAGATAGATTTAGGCCTTAAGGAGAGTTTACACTGCCTCTGGATTTCACCAGGCAGTTACAGCTAAACCTAGGAATGGATGCAATGTGGCTTTCACAGAGCCATGCTGGAGGCCAGTCAATAAATATACCCAGAACAGAAAGCTTACTGGTGTGTACCCAGTGTCCTTCAAATTGCTACATTGTATCTGTTTCCATATTTAGCCAGCACAGAGCAAACACAGCATGCTTCACTACAGGGCTCTCTAGTACAATCTAGAAGTAGTGCTAATACATCCTAGTCCCTTTTCCTATGTACATCTTAGATAAGGAAACTCACTCTGGTTTGAAAGGCAAGCAACAGTTTTCTTAGAAACACAGAAAAGCAACTTAATAGTGCTAATTATTGTTGTGCCTTTTTCATTAGAGCTAAAGGAAGCAAACTTGCTCATTGCTATGGCCTTTTTTGTGCTCTAAATTTGGAAGCATCTTTTAAAAAGTTTACAATTTTAGGGTTCATTCATCCATATATAAAACCAAGCCCTCTGGGAGATTAATAATAAGACTTAACCTGAAACAATGCAAACAGTTTAATTCAGCATTGTGTGCATCTGCAATAAATGACATCCATAAGCATGCAAGTTCTGCTTTGGAGAAAACAAATAAGGCTATACTGTTCCCATGGTTGTCACAAATCTCAGAATGTTGAGTGATTATTTGCCATGAAAAGGGAAATCTCTGTGAAAACTGTGACATTAATAACTTCCTGCCAGGCAGGCTTTTCCAACAGTTCTTAAATTTTTCATTGGTGCTGACTGATTCTGGTATTTCTTTCTGGGTTCAATGTATTTATTTACAGCTGCCATTGTCTTCACTATGCTTTGGGTAGGACTGTCCAGTGGGTACAGCCCTTTAAAGTTGTGATGGGCCATACAGGGAACCTGAAATCAGTGTTCCTAGCCTAAAGGCATGGATAAGATTGTTTTAGGGGGATTCCAGCAATCCCCTTAAAACCCCCTTAAAAGAAGAGATAGAGAGGAGACAGTAATGAGATCTCTTGGCCTCAGTTTCAGAGCCCTAGAGCTAGGCACATTCTGCCCATGAACAAGGATGAAGCTGTTCAGCACATGCTAGTGGAGTATACTAGTTTGAATTAGGTTTAGGCAACTGGGTTCACAAACCCTGTGATTTAGGATTAATTAAATGAGCAAATGCTGAATGCAAATATGCTTCATGTTCCAACTGCACAATACAAAAACTCCTTTCACTTGGAAACTCAAAAGACAGTCAAATGGTCATGGAAATGTGACCTGTTGTTTGTGTTCCCTATATAATTAAAATGTGGGCATTTATCTATATATACAACAATACAGTGATGCCTTTGACCAAATATTCTTTATTTTCTATATGCTGATGTTATTTCATTTGGCAATGGAACAGTTAGTCATATTTAGGGACCTATCTAAATCATGATGAGACAGTGGGTTTTTCATGGTCTGCTCTCAGCATGCTGAGCTCATTTTGCAGGCATTTCATAGCAGCTTCACCCTTTGGTGTTGATTGGGGGAGAGGCTGGGGTGGGGGGGAAGGGGAAGGGAAGAGAGGAGGGAGGGCGTGGCTGCCATCTTGACTCCTGGCTGCCCTTTGTGACACCCCCACCCCTCAGCACTGATTGGCGGAGAGGCCCTAGTGGGGAGACAAAGGAGCAGCCACCGTCTTGTCTGCTGCCCTTCATGCCACCCTGCCAGCTGGTGCCTTCCCCCTCCCAGCAGTAAGGACCACTGGCTCCCACTAGGCATCCAGCATCTTCTTTTTATTTGTTTTTTTTGTTGATTTTTGTGGATGTCATGAACAATCCTGGATTTCACGATTTCTGTAAAATCTGCAAAACCATGAATTAAGTAGGTCCCTAATCATGTCCATTGAAATATATTCTAGTAGGTCTGTCTAAACTGTGTTTCAGATACATTTTCAGATTCCTGAAAATACATCAGTAATCCCACTGACTTCAAAACTAAGCATAAGCATGAGTGTTTGCAGAATTGTGGACTTCATTTTGAAACGTTTGTGGGATTTGAATAGAAAATAACATTATCCTAATCAAAACTTCTACTTGATATATAGTTCTGTGGAACTAGATTAGAGAACTAATACAATATTACATTTAGAAAATATATACTACGTAATAATCAGTTTCCATTCGGTAACCCAGGGATTGGCTGATGCTTGCAACCCAGTCTCCACCGTGGGCCACACCCCGGAACCCCATGCTAATCAGCAGATGCTGATAGGGGAATAAATAGAAAAAGGCAGGTGCTAGGGCCCTGGGGGTTCTTCTGCTGTCGTGGTTGCAGCATGCTGCTGATTCTCTGAGCCGCCACAGACCTGATTCCAGCTTTTCGTGGGCTGGATCTAGCCTGCAGACTGTAGATCGCTGATCCCTGCAGAAATCTGCTCTGTTCTGATCATATGACATGTGCATCATCATTTCTGTGCTATAAACCTACTGTTCAGTTTGGCTCCTGTCAACTTTTTCCTGACATCTACTTTTGTAGTCTTTTTTTTTTTTAAAACTTGACAAGTGTGGCGTATGTATGTATGTATGAAATATACACAGATTAATTTCTTAATCTTCCAATAAAATATAAATCATTGGTGGGTTTCTTTCCCCATTCCTATTCATTTCACAATGTCCTTTTCCAAAGCTCCATGCCTACAGCAAATACTAGTTTTGATGTTAAAAGTATGAAAATAACATTAAATTATTTTTGTATTAAATTTTTCATGGATTTAACAAAGTACTTACATATTATTTTATGTCTTGTTGGATCAAAGCCTTGTTAATATAACAGTTTAGGCAGGACTGTGAATTTGTTTCAAACAATGAGCCATATAATAAAATTTACCCAACAACAGTGGAATATTTTGGATCTGTTTCTTGCATGCTTGTGGAATTAAATCTGCTACCAATAACTTTAGAGGACATTGTTCCTGTTAATTATAAACTCAGTTTATTTTGTCCTAATATCAACAGTGTGTAAATATTATTCATGTAAACAAATGGTCTGTTATGTCTGACTGTAATAGGCAATCTGTACAAAAATGAAGTGCATGGTTTTGTATTGTGTCCTGAGTGCAAAGGTCATTGCAGTAGCTATAAAGAATATTTTATAAAAATCACAATGTTGTTGTCATGCAGAGTGACCTAGATGATCCATAGCAGAACAGTTTTAAAACAAAATACTGCACCCTGTCTTTGCATTTTATTATCATTGTTTATTCATAGATTCCTCATAGTGTACCCTGTCCTGGCCAACTAGCATAAAACCCAGTCCTTGTCCCAAGAATAAAAGCTTGTAAACATTTACTAACAACTGTAGCTGTCATTGCCAAGATGGTCACTTTGGGCATGTCTGTATTTCAAAACTTGATTTATGGACAGATATGCATATGAAACATTAAATTGTGTTGCAATGCAGTGCATACCACGGAAAGTCACATTCAGAATCGATCATGATTTGTTTACACAACATATCCATAACAGCTATCTGCAGATGTTAAACCCCCCCCCACAAAGCAAAACAGTATTTTACTTTAAACTCAGCACGTTCCCACGCTGAACCCTGCGCATGCCCAGAAGAGGCAGTGCCTTACTTGGACCTGGCTCACCCAAGTCTGTAAAGATCAGGTGCTTTAGTGGGGTTTTTTGATGCTTTTTATCTAATAACTGATGAATCAGCTTTACCTAAAGCACCAAAAAGCCTGATCTATACAGATGCTGCAGAGCTAGGTTGAATTAATGCACTGCTTCTTCTGGTAAAACACTTTTTTTTTTTTTTTTTTTTTTTGCTTGTTTGTTTTAACATCTTCAAGCAGTCTATGATGCTGAACACCACAATTTACCCTAGTCTACATTGGCCAGCTGATTAGAATCAGCTCTAACCATCTAACACAGCTCTTCCTGTTTGTGTTTGAACACAATAACTTTTTGTAATACCCATTAAGGTCTGTAGGGCTACTAATGATGGAACCCTTATAAAAATGTCATACAGAATTTAATGTACAAGCAACTAGTAAAGTTATATAGAATTTTCCTGGAGACCTTTAGAACAACTCGCATTACAATGTCATTCCCTAAATATTTCAGAGTGCTGTAGCCATGATAATCTCGAAATTACGTGAGAGGCAAGGGTTTTTTAGGGTGATATCTTTTATTGTAGTGAAGCAACGTCAGAGGGGGCGTGGATGTTCTGTGAGAAATGTGCTCCTAATGTTTGTGCTCCTAATGCTCCCAATGTATGTTGTTTCTGTCCTTTATGTTGTTTTCTGTGAGAATTCATTCTGGTCAGATGTCAATAAAAGATATTACCCTAAGAAATCTTTGCCTAGGGAATGATCATGTTTATAGCTTTTAAACTCTTCTGTAAAGTTCTGAAGCAGAAGTATCATTTTTATTAAATTCTATAGGATGCTTCAAAAACCCTATCATGGTGCATTCTGTTGTGTTTAGATTTGTTCTTGTCTATTAAATCCAATAGAACTTTTGCAAAAGGCCATTAACTGAGAAGTAAATGGATCTGGAAATAAGCCCTAAATTGTTGAATGTGATGGGAAAAAAATTGCTAGACTTCAAGGAGATTAAATCCAGCAGTGCTCCTTAGAGGTGATAGAAAAGTTGAAAGAAAAGTGTTGTCAGCATCTCGGCATAAACAACATCTTTCTTGATACATACAGACATTTTTAACCACATTTATTCCAAATGAATGACTTTATAATGCTATGATTCTTTATTGTGGCTAATATAATGTGGCTAGTATATAACTGTATTTGGCCAATTATTTTGATACGTTTAGGAGATACTGGTGAAGTGATGTAAGACTAGTACAAGTTCCAAAACAATGTATTTACTTTCCACCTTTGAAGAAGTGCTGTGCATTTTAGAGGACTTAATGGTTTGGCATGTAAACTGTTGAGAGTGATGGGGGAGGGAGGAAGAGCTTTTCTCATGAAAGTTAGGATGTGCCTTTTAACTAGAAAGATTTCCAAAAAAGGGTAGGCCAAATAAACACCCATTAGAAAGAAAAAAGGTTTTATTATTGTGGTATTTCCAGTATTACTTCTGGTCTAGTAACATCTATTACATGGGTGAAATTTCATCATTTTTACTGATTTTCACAAGGAATGTTTTTCTACAAAGCAATAGGATGTAACATTTAGAACTCTGGCAAGACTGCCAGATAATTGGAGGCTAAGAAAGGGGTTTACTTCTGTGATCCTGAAGTTTCTAGTGGGCAAATGTAGTATTTTGTGGGAAATGTAGAGGGTTTAAAACACTGAGTTCTTTTAATATTGTTTTGATTTTCTTTAGAAAAATGTAATTGGTAACGGCATTTATCCAGCTTACCTGATTATCTGAAAACCCAAGTCAACTGAAAATTAGTTATGCCTCGCCCAGCAACACATGCTCGGAATTTCTGTTCTGCCTAGTAGGGATGTGTGAGGCTTTGAACCACGCTTCGGATCCAAAAAAGATTCAGACACTTCAGACACCGAAGCAGCATGTTCAGATCGAAGCGCTGGCTTCTTTAGGCTTTCCGCTAATTTTCAAGAATTTGGGGTGCAGTTCCCCCCAAACCCTGTATCTGTCTTCTTGAAACTTGGCAGACTTCATGCTGTCAGCCGAGGCTACCACCCCTGCAAGTTTTATCCAAATCGCACAAAAAAACCAGCGAAGATATAGCTATTTCATTGATTCCCCATTACACCCTATGGATCTGAAGTTTCAGAGCCAAATCAAGGTGGGAAACCAATCCAGAGCTCCAGCTAGGATCTCTGGCATCCAAAGCGGCTGGTTTTGAAGCCAAATTGAATAGCTGCCTATTCACACAGGCCTACTGCTTAGCCAACCTCTTGGTTATCCTGGAGAATATGAACATGCAAATGCCTTAAAAAATATGCTGCAATTATCATGCAGAAGGAGGAGAAGTTACTTTTCACAAATTGTCTCTTATCTGATGGGCTGGATGCTTTCAACAAACATAGACTATCTGTGTTTGAAGGAATAACCATTTTGATGAAACATGCAAGTGTAGGGAATGTTTTAAGTGTTAATGAAGAAACTGTTCCTCCTCCTCAGATTTTCCACTTAGTTTTTCTCTTTGCAACCTTGACATCACCTTTCGCTCTGAACTTTTCATCATCTCGTCCTCCATCTTACATGTTTGTACTGCTGCCACTATGCTTTCACATAACATTGTCAGGACTCGTTCTCTACAAACATCTTCACCAACTGCTTAATCTTGAGTAGCTACTCAGTTCAGTAAAATGGGGCAAGGAGCAGAATTTATATTGAGAGAGCTATTGTCTGCTGCTATCACCATACAAAGAAAATCTTGCATCCTCACATACCATTACTGCTATGCAACTGGATCCAGTTCCAAAATTTGAAAAAAACTTTTTCAAGCCTTTCCCAAGATTTTAACTTGTCTGTACCATTACTTTTTCCTAGTATACTGCTAACACCCAATCTCTGTCTCTCTGCACAGTCTGATCCCTCTGGAGTCAGCACCATCTCCTGTGTCAATCTGATTATGTGGAGCAGCCTGCCTGTGTCTCATTAGTTCATTGAGTCCCTCAAGCATTTTGGATCTCAGCAGAATTTGTAGTTCTGTCTATACTTTTTTATCTCTATATTTATCTGTGATGTACTTATTATCTAAGGCCTCACAAGGCATTCAGTTTCACCTGGGAGAGTCACATTTCTCCCCAGAAAAACCACAAGTACACAGATGTTCAGGCTTTTTCTCCTGAGGTAAAAATGGCCTCTCCAGGAGGAAAATAACCTGGGAACAACCAGGATTAAATCAGTCCCTGGAGAAGTTCTCCTGAGGGAGCGACCTATGCATACCATTGCTTTTATCAAAAGAAAAGATAGTTCTTCAGCATCTTGCTGTCTCCACAGGGAGGCAGTGTCATTCACTGGACTTTGCTGCTCAAGCCAGAAGCAAAATCTACCCCCTTCACAATGCCCACATTATGCTGTAGGGAAATACAGGCTGCTTATGGCCCAGTCAAAGCTGCCCTATGCATCGCTGCCTTCTGTCTCCAGGCAGACTAAGGAAACCTGTAAAGCACACTAAGATGTACGCACAGCCACCTCCCCATAATCATAGTGTTAGCACTGCAAACTGTCCACTCTTCAGGGCCTTAGCATTTGAATCTGTATGCATGTGGTTCTGGGTAAGTTTCTCTATCAGGAGAACAAACCTGGGAGAATTCTCCCAGATGATTACAATGTGTGTACACATCCGTATTAAGCCTGTAATGGAACTGTGTATCTCTGAGGAGTGGTTACTATAAACAATGCTATAAAAATCAATTCTATTAAAAACCTGTGTAGTGATGAAGTAATCCTCAAATAATATGCATTTTATACAACTGAATGTTTTTCCTGTCTCATAAAAATGATAATTGAGTAGCTTGTTTAGTGATGTTTTGTCTTAGCTAAAAATCACTGTACAACATACAGGTACATTCTGTGTTGTAGAAATGACATTTTTCTCCCTACTTCTTTCCTAGTCTAAGGTATATACTCGTACACCAACCCTGTATCTGGACTTAAAGTTGGACAAGGGAGCCAAGCATACACAGCCAGTTCCCAAAGGTAGGAATGCTTTTCCTTTCTAGACAAGAAAGGAAATTTCCTTCAGTTGCTTTTCTTCTAATGAGTTAAATATGAGTCTCCCCACTAGTGTACTATTGTGGAACAAAAAGTTCATCTTTCAGGAAAGTTCTGTATAACAAGAAATCTATAACTCAACATATCGTAACAAGTCGGTTGCTCTTGAACAAATCCTGCTCCCAAATAGAGAGGCAGAGCCCTGATGAATGGGAGTTGCTTCCATAGGTACAAGGGAAGAACATCTCATCTTGTGTCTAAATTATTATTCTATGTTATCAAGCCAAATTCTCAGCCTTGAAAAACATTAATAATTGAGAACTGTAAAATTAGTTTGGTTGCTGTGATTCTGTGAGATTGGGTAGAAGAAAGGTTAGAGACTGGTTTAGTGAACTAGAAATGATTAGCATGCACAGCTGACATGTGGTTTGTAGGAAAAGATTTGATAATCTCAGAATAGGATTAACAACATCATTGTCAGTACATTATTCTCCTTGCGGTTGTCAGTATGGAATGTTAGAAGTGTATTAGTAAGTAGGCAGTGGAGGACTGCCGCCCTTGACAATGGTCTTTACCAGGTCAATGTTGAGAGAAGCTGGTGAGAGAATTGCCAGAGGATTTGCTTGTAGTATGTCTTCTCTTAAGATAAATAGGCCTTCAGTCTTCAGGAATGTCAGTGCCAGTTGATATCTGGTTCTGCAACCTGTTCTTTACCTCAGAGAATGGACTACTTTTTCTTTCAATGGCCTTTAGCCAGCTATCAAACAGTTCCAGCACTAAATTCATTTTAGATGGCAAAAAGCAAAGAAAATTAATGAAACACCAAAAAAATCTAAATTAAATGTGTTGTGTGTAGTTTTGGATGACAGAATTTTGCAGAATCCTTTACAAATCAAACATTTCACTAATTTGATGGTGGAGGACTGTTTAGATAAATGGTGGAATACAGTTAGGGCTAGACAACTTGCTCTATATAGGGTGGGAGGAGGAGGGAGAGGTTCTGTGTTGGCAGGGAGAACTTAAACTTTTTCTTTCATTGTTCCCTTTGGGCGCGTCTACATGAGACACTAAGTTGCTGTAGCAAGGAGCTACGGTGATATAGCTCATCACTGTGGCAACATTGGGTTGGTGACACGACTTCTACTGCACAGTAGCTTGTTTTTACTGTACAGTAGGGTCAAAAATGACCCGTGCATCACCAGGACTGCACAGTGCCTAGAGGTATTGTTCAGTCATTTAGTAATTGCTAATGTACTAAATGACTGCACAGTACCAACTGCACAGTCAAGGGCCTGTGTAGACGTGCCCTTTCAGGCATATTTAATCTAGACTTTGCAGATGTGTTAATGACTAAACCAGTGGTTCCTAAACTGTGGGTCACAATCCCAAATGGGATTGCACATCAGCGGATATGGTCATGTGGGTGGAAGGCTGTGGTTTGGGTGTAAGGGGCCTTCCTGAGGAAATGGGTCATGCTAAAGAAAAGTTTGGGAAGCACTGGACTAGACTATCTGTATTTAACATTCTGTATTTGAATGGCAAATGCAATACTACTCTGAGAGTTTCTCCCTCAAATGTACTGCAAACAAGCATGAAGACTGTGTAACATTATAAAGATTTTCATGTATGTTTATCGCACCCTACAGTAGCTAGTAAGATATTTACATCTTGTTATAATATTTTTATAGTTTGGGAGATTCCTTCAAACTAGATGCCTCTAAGAGTTAAGCAGCTGATCATTTCATTCTTACAGAAAACAGATGTTTTTGTCCAGTACTTGCACAAGAGCAGCTGAAACAAGTCAGTAATAGTTCAAGCATTACACTACTACCTCACTTGTAAAGAATCTAGGGCCTGATTCTCTAGCCTTCACTTATTTGGTAACTGATTCTCAAGCATAATTCCACTGCCTTTTTACATGAGTAAACATTGGCAGGATTGGGCTCAGACTTAGTAAAATTTCCAGCCTTACAACATTGCTTCACATTTGCAACACATTTTATTGCCTATTAACTTGATGAAAAAGAATTCAGTGTTGCTCATTGCTAGTACTGTTTTCAACCCTTTGCGTAACAAACTGATTTTCCTTTCTGGAAGGCAGTACAGTATAGCCATCAGCTGTCTCCACATTAGAGGGCAGGAAAAAGGAGATAATCTTTGGATTTAGGAGAATTCAGCACATGCAGGAGGACATGCTGCCTTCTCATGCATTTGTCACGGATATACTTGCTCACTATAAGAATAAGAAATGTAACAAGTGTGGCCTAATATGTCATCTCAAAATACATCTGGCATGAAGAAGGCATGCATGTGCATTTATGTAAACATGTTAAACATTAAGGGCTATATTCACTCAGCTGCAGTCAATGGGCCAGACATTGGCCTCTGGGAAGATGTTTTGTACTACTAGAAAGACAGCTGTGGGTAACCTCAGTATGGGGGGATGCTTGGAGCAGTATGGTTAGGGCAGGCCAGGTATGGGAGGAGGATGGGCTCCCCTGACTACACAGTGATCTCTATAGGTAGGGCATCTAGACTCCAATTTAGCAAATGGGTTAAGGACCTGCTAATACCACGTTCCCACTCAAGTACATGGTTAAGTACATAACTGAACTAGAGCTGCTAACATGTCCAATAAGTGAACATAATAAAGCCATATTCAACCCGCTATAAAGCAAGTTGCTTCAACTATTTTATAAATGGAGTTACATGTCACAACAACATGGCTATTTACAGTGAACACATCTGTACATATATGCCTTACTAAACTGAAAACCGCAACCTTGTCCTGCTTGTTTCTCTGGATGTTACCATACTGATGATATTAAATAAAATATTGTGAATGGAAGAGCAGGGGGAATCAGTTGTGCCTTAGTACCATGTCTCATCCCAAGAAAGACAACCTGAAAATGGAGCAACTTACAGGTTTTGGCTGCTGCATTCATTTTCTTTTATATTTCTTTGCCTATTCGAGATGATACTATTATTCATTTACTGAGAAGTTTTGATATTGCCCTAAAAAAAGTCTTGTGTTAACCTTTTAATATATTGTAACTTAACAGAAACCTTTTTTGTTTTTTATCTGAGCCTTTGGTCTTTTTGCCTTATAGTTTCTGTAATATAGCTTGCATGCTTGATGCTTTTATAGCTATGGGAATGAACAAATACAAAATTGGAGTGGCTTCAGAAGAGAAGGGGGAGATGTTGCTATGGATCAATGAGAAGTATTATAAGATATAATATTTTTGCTGTCTATTTGAGCACAAATCCAACTCCACGTTTAGACACACAAATTGATGTATGGGTGCATAATTGATATTTTGGGCCACGTGCCAGGGGTGGCAATTTTTTTCAAGCCACAGGCTGAAACAACCCAACAAGGTATCAGAAGTTTGGGGCTTTCCCTGCACCCATGTTGGGGCCAGGTAGCACTGCTGCTACTTCTCCTAGCCCCTTAGTCCCCAGATGTGCATGGATTGGGCACAACCTTCAGCTGGTGGGAAGCTGTGTTAGGACCGGGTATCTGTAAACTGTGTTAGCACTACCACTGCTTCTCTTTGCTCCCCCATACCTACCTCACCACAGCTGGGCAGAATTGGAAGCTACCTGGGCCCAGTCCACTGTCTGGAAGTTGTACCCACACTGCAGCTTGGGAAGGGGAGGAGGGAAGCAGCTGCAGCACAGACAGAGCTTGCAGATGTCAAGCCCCAGCATAACTGCCCACAGGTTGGACACTGCTCCTCTACCACAACCACAAAGAGCTAGGAGAAGTGGCAGTGGTGCAAATGCAGCTCCCAGTTGTCTGGTTCTGGCACAGGCAAAGCCCCCCACTGCTGATTTATTGCTGACACCACCCAGCCCATGTTGCACAGATGCTGGGAGGGTGGAGAGATGGAGAAGTGGCGCCAGCACAGCTGGAAGCCATTTGCCTTCAACACAGTTCCTTGCTGGTGCAAAAACAGGAAAAGCCCTCGTACTCTGTGGGCCATGTCCATTAGCTCCATGGGCTGGATCAAGCCTGTGAGCCATATGTTGCCAACATATCACTCATGCAGATTTTAGATCTTGGGAAGGTGTATAACTACATGAAAACTGCAGGAAAAGGAGAAGGTGGAGGGCCCTTACAGTTTTGCACTAGTAGCCTAGCGTCCAGGACATTTGCCCAGGAAGTAGAAGACCTAGGTTTTAGGCCCCTCTTTGCCCAGTGGACATGTGACCCCCTGAAATGGTACAAGCCTTAATGCTTGACATGGTTACCTAAACACACATGCATACACACTTCATACATATTTTGAGATGATTTATTAGGCCAAATTCTCAGCAAAGTATCTTAACTACCAAGCTATAGGTTAGGCGTAGTCAATTATACCCTACACCCACTCTGTTAAAGGTTGCACACTGAACAGCCAACAGTGGAAGGTATGTGGAACCAGAAGGAAAGGATTCAGGGGGAGTGTGACTCAATAAGATAGTTGCCACCTGGGAAGGCAGGGACCATGACTTCTGTTCTATACTCCTACCGATAGGAGTTGGGTTAGTGGACCTGTTAAAGTCAGTGAAACACTTCCATTGGATCAAACCTCAATCTGTTACATGCTTCACAAGGCTGTTGTGAATAACAGGGTTTACACTATGATTTGAAAACAGGAGATGTAATTACTAATTATTAAATGAATACTAACAGGACAAAGTAGGTCCAAAATAGGAGATTTTGTAAAAATCAGTATTGTAAAAATCTAAAACCAAAGTATTTACAAAATTTAAATATCATCATGACACTTTTTTTTTAAATTCTGGGGGATAACATTTTCTTATGCAAACATATTTTGTCATGGTTTGCAACCGAAATGTGATGGCATTAAGTTAATTTGTGGAAATCTGAAATTGTAAATGACAAAAATAAGTACAAACGAAGATGAAAGGGACTAATCTACATTCATTTCCCAACGTAAGATAAAATGCAAATTAAACAGTACCAATTAAATGATCTTCACTGAGGTCTTTCACTTTCTATATTTTAAGGTGATGTATATGATGTAGGTAAGGAAATTGGAAAATTACGTTTTAACTTGAAATGACTCTCTAAGAATAAAGCTTGAGAGAGAGTGGTGCTGTTTGATAATACAGTACCATCTGCAGAGTACAAAACTGAATGAATGTTGTTCGTACATTCTGCAGAAACTTAGCCAGAAATGCTGTGCCAACATCAATAGTGCCTGAAGACATTTGCTTGGGGAAGGAGTGTAGCATCTAAAACTGATTAGCAGAGTAAGCAGATAGGAAGTGGATTTAGACCTGGGGCAAATATATTATGGAGAAGAGAATGGATAGATGGATGTAGTCAGTGGTTGAGAGCCATGCTTTTTGGCAGTGCTAGTTAGGATTCAGATCACAATGTGGGAGTTAGCTTGGGCTGTTATTCTGAGAAGGTCATAAGGGTTTTCCAAAGTATGCATTTTCTATCATTTAAAAATGTGGGACTTGAAGAAGGAGATAGAAGTTTGGCTGTTGATAATGAAGAATCAGAAGAGGATTCATGAAGGAAAGAACTAGGGATTTGGAAAGCATGCAGAAAAAGAGACTGAAAAATGTTCAATAATCTAAAATAACCAGAGAATCAGCTGCCTTTTTAGTTTATATAACAAATGTTTCATGGACATTGCAGACATGGCATATTTCATATCAGGAAGTTCAAGGGGTGCTAACACCATAGGAAATATCATCCAAACTCTTTTATAAAATGTTATATAAATGCATCCCTGTAAATCTTTTGCCATTCTCAAGTACATGTTCCTATTATACTGAGTCTTCTCTACAAGATAATTCAATTTTTCATCATTTCTACTCTTATTACTGGTGGATCTGGAGATAAATACATATGAGGATATGCATAGCAGGCCTGTTTCCCCAGGCTAGTGTCATTTAGCAATGTCACATTCCAGATGTTGGCTTAAGAATTTATTCCCTTTGTATGTATCTACATGTGCAAATGCTGCTGGATGGGTTTACTCCAGAGTAATTTGGGTAAAACCCAGCATGGGGGTTTACTCCAGAGTAATCTACATGTGTGCCCTTTTGGGAGCAGATTTGCTGCTTCTGGAAGCAGTCTGCTCCCATCCCCTCCAGCCCTGCACCAGCCCCCTGCAGCAGCCAGGGGGAGCTCTAGGTTCCCCCTGGGTGCTAGCCTAGGAGCCACCAGGGAGCTGTCTCCTGGTTGTGAGCTGGAGACTGCTCCCTGCCCCCGGGAGTTGCCTGCTGCCCTAGCAGCAGGGAACTTCAGGCCCTGGCTCCCCAGTTGGGAGCAAGGGGCTTGGAAAGAGCTGCAGGGGAGGGGCAGGCTCCAAGTTCCAGCAATACCTTGCTGCTAGCTGCCCTACCAGTGGATCAGGGCAGGAGTCTGGGACCTGCTTCTCCCCCACAACTCTGCCCCTGCTCCAGACCAGGCTGTCACCACTGCAAGGAACTGGGGCAGCATTGCAATCCCCTACCTGTGTGCCCCTGCCTAGAGCGTGCAGGCTACAGATCACAGCTCTGCCTGACTCTGGAGCAAGCTACCCCCGTCACAAGATCCTAGCAGCTCTGAAGCAGGCACCTGCTCTGGCCTGCCATGCACCCTACCAGTGCAGCTGGGGCTGGCCTCCATGGCAACCCCAGCCTTCCTTAAGCTTTTACAGAGCAGGTGTGGCTGAAGTCTCCATGGAGAGCAGCCTCAGCCATGCACAGGGGCAGCTAGGAAATGGAGTTTGCTTCTGACTGGATCTGGCCCCCTGGCTGGACCTTGCCCATGTCTCTGTTAGCAGAACTGTCAAGCCTATGAAGGACATAACAGAAAGATAGAAAACATCAGTAAATGAAACAAAATAATTAAGGTAGTACAATCTAAGTGTTGTGTTATCTCCAAAGGCCTCCAGATTCTGACTAAGGTATCTTTCTAAAGCTTTTGGTTTAGGGAGAAAGCTGGTGACGCTCTTTTAGAAGTGAAAGGGCTATATTTTTCTGGTGTAATGATGCAGTAGCAGGCCTGAGGCTCATGCCCAGGTAGTGGGGAGCATATAGATGTTTACAGCTATTCTTGAAGTAGGAGACAAAAAAGTACTATTAAAACCTTTTTGTTCCACATTGGAAATAACAGGGAAAATCCCAAAGTGTGCATACTTTGAAACAATGCTTCAAGCCTAAGGTTCCAACCTAGATAAAGTAGATGTACCCCCTGTATAGTTCTTATTTCCCCGTGTCCACTCATGTGCACTGTCTCTCTCTGGTATACTTGAGAGCAGCTGCAGATGTTGCTGCTGGAGTGGCTTCACCACTCATTTTTGGGACTGGCATATGGGAGTGGGAATGGTTGGTGGAGTGTACCCAAGAGTACACTTACATCACCAGATAGGTAGTGTGGACATACCAGTAGTAACTGTTATGTACCACTTTCAGATTTACACTTCAGAAAGTGAATTATCACTATACCTTTAGCAAATAGGGAGATGGAAAGCACAAAAAAGCGAAGCGGTTTACCTTTCAGGATCATACACTAAGTCAGTGAAAGAACTAAGAATAAAGCTTTCATCTTCAAACACCCCATTGGGCACATTAAACAATGTAGCAGACTATCTTTTATGCAATGTTCAAGGAGGAAAGAGTGGTGTTATAAGACCTGCATCAGACACAATGGTGGCTCAGAAAATGAATCCCTCTGTTTGTTTGCTTATTGGAAGTGATGAAATTTGTGTCATTTGCAAAGTTGTTGTTACAAATCTTTGTTTTAAATGTGAACACACAGAAATAGTCTAAAATTACAACGTTTAAAGTTTTAATAGCAGTGTTAATTTGGTTGCAATACAGATAGTAAAATATAGGACAATATAGCAGACATCAAGTACAAATCAGACCAGTACATTAAAATATAAACCTTTTTAATTCCCACTAATGGCTCAGAAACTCCTACATATTGCATTTTGGAGGTTACTATGCATGTGCATAAACAGGACCTATTATAATCTCTGCTGAAGTGCTGCACATCTCAAATGAGAAACTACAGCTTCTATTAAATTTAATTATTTCCCCCAGCATAGATTATAGGTTGTTACAGAACAAGAGCTGCTTTCTTAAATTTAATTACATTCCATTGTGACTTACATGGTGAAAGTGAGACTATAAAACAAGTGCAGTTAATAATGAAGAAGGTTTCTAAATTGAAATATGTGGCAGAAGACGAAAGTGATATACCAAATGACAGATATAGAATCAGGAAATAGGAAAAATATTTGATAGAGGTAAACCTAGCTTTATATGTTACAGAAGAGAAACAGACAGCTATGAATGCCTTGAAAAAAAATTGTAGGTCTAGTCTTTTGATGTTATAAGTTAGGTAACTTGTATTGAAACTGCACCAGCTGGCCCATGCTCTTTAAAAGAATTGCACAAAGAAGAAAGTCAAATCAAATGTTAATCTGTCAATAAAAATAAGAAAAGTATGTTACTAATAGATAAGACTGAGAAAATCTGATGTTAATGCAATAGAATTACTGCACGGACAGCAATAAAGGAAATAGAATATTGGAACTGGTATTTCGCAGCCAGAAAAAGTAAACTGCTAACTGCCTCCAATGAAAGGAAAAGAGGGCACACTTGAGTACTTTTCCTTCAAGGAGATTTACATGGAATTTGGGGTGTTTTCTCAAAACTTTAGGCAAAACAGAAGTAGAAAAGTGCTTTATTGAAAATGATTTGAGAGAGGCTATAATGCTTAAACTCCCAGAGGACTTGAAGGACATTTTGGAAGACCTAATATCACCTTGAAGGGAGATGGACATGGAGTTAAAATCTTTATTGTTAGATGAAGCAACAGATCAAAATGGGCTACTTTGTGAGCTCCATAGCAAGTTAAAAAGCGATCTACTTGATTAAAGAACCAGTCAGGATTTCTTGAATGCAGGACTGTGGGATTGTTCCTACAGAGAATAGCAATTTCTCTGCGTATCAGTGATAATGCACAAATCATATGCAGGATTCCTTTGGACTGGAAGAATAGGAGTCCTGATATGGAATTCTGATGGAGATGTGGAAAATATCCCTTTTTGTTAGAGACAAATAAACAACTGTGATCCCTGTGGATGCGGTTTACGTTGCATCTGCAAGCATTAGGACTGCTCAGTTTTATGGCTCTGGGAGCTAAAAAAGTGCCCCAGAAAAAGAATATATTTTCTGGGTTTTTTTAAAGATTTTTTTTTCTCTTGCCTTTCTGTGCTAGAAGTCTGTACAAATAACTGACAGATCACACAGGAGAAACTGTGAAGCTGACCACACACCGAGCATTTGTTAAATGCACAGAATTCAATAACAGTAACTGTTTCCAATTATAGTAATCTTAGGAATTACTTGTAAAAATAGGAAGCACAAAATTTTCAGATGGAAATCTTAATTTATGTCACTGTTGTCTCTTTAAGCTAGAACATACTTACATAATTAAGAAAAACCTAGTATGTTTACATAAGAATGGAACATGCAATATTTGCATAATTTTGTGCAGTATAGGTACTAGCATATTAAAACTGTCTCAGCTAATCTTTAATATTCCTCAATTGTGTTTCAGGATGGACTGCCTTTATTTACACAATATCTGGCAATGTGTATGTTGGTAAGTTGGTGACGCTTTTATTTAAGTTGTTCATGGAAAGAATTCAACATCTCAAAAATGTCTCAGCAAAAGAAGGGAAGATCTGACCCCAAAATATTTAAGAAGTTGGTCTTAAAAACCTAAAAATATCAAAACATAGTGATCTGTTAGTGCAGTTGTCAACTATGCTCTTCTTGTAAGCATCAAGATTTGGGCTAGGTGATATTTATGGTCCCTCTCAGCCCTATGATTGATACTGTTGGTACTATCCTGTTTTAACCAAAAATCTTGTCAAGAACAAATAAAGAGATGATACTTAATTTTTCAATCTTCCTCTTTAGATTCATTTAACAATTTCATCCAATGGATTTAGACTCTATTCCTGCTGTCTCCTTTGTGTAGGCCTCTACAGAGCCCTGGTGGACTCCACACACAGGCAGGGGGACCAAGCTGGGAGAGCAACTTGCAGGTTAAGGGATGTGCTGATAAAATGCATGAGGCAATCATTTCTTAGAGTTATATCTTTTATTGGAACAACTACATATTTGGGATAAAGTTAGACAAGTATGCAAGAGATTCTTCATCAGGTCCCTGATCACAGGAAACTAGGCACAGCATAGGGAAATAGCAGAGGGGACGGGCTAAGAGAAATTATGAGGGGTAGCAGACATAGAATCAGAGGCTGATTACTGGGATATCAAGGCCTATCAAAACAGGGAGTAGGGTCATTCTCACCTTCCTTGTGTAGAATTGGATAAATTATAATGTGCCATAAAACTAATATTGGTGTTTAGCCCTTGGTTCTCAGGGTGCTGATAGACATGCAGGTCCCTGCTCTAACTCATGGTGCTTCATATAAAGTACCATACGTTAGAGTGACCATTTTTCTGTTGGGCTGGGGTGGGACGGGATCAAGCTCCACTTGGAGCCAATCCAGAGGAGGAACTGCCTGCCTGCAGCCTTTCTGCTCTAGCCCTGGTCCTGGGCCCAGCTCCAGTGCAGTGTGCAGGAAGGGAATGGGGAGAAGGGAGGGGGAGGGAGCTGCAGGCTGGGGTTTGTCTGACCTGAGCTGCAGGGGGATGGAATTGGGGGAGCATTGCATGGTGGTGGGGCTCCAATCCACCATCCCCACCCATCCTGTTTCCTCGCTCCATCTCTGGTCAGGCAAACCCCAGCCCATAGCTTCACCCCCTCCCTTCTCTCCACTCCCTTCCTGCAGCCAGCATGGCGGGCAGTCAGCCCAGCCCTGATTGCACTGACAAACACATACTAGGTAACAGATGTTCCCTAAGATTCTCCACTTTGGAGTGCCTTCATCTGATCCCTCATTAAACGAGGGCTAATTTATCTCACAATAGACTACTTTTAAAGTGCTGTGCAGCCATGCATGTAAGTCACAGCATGGTCGTAGAGTGCTTTCAGGGGGCCAATCACATGACATGTCACTTCTCTCAACTTATGGACTTTGTTCCCAAGTTTCTCTTTTAAACATGTTAGGTACATTTCCCTTGTGCATGAGAATAGTGACGTCAGAGAGAGAGTGGTTGGTCTGTAAGAAAGGTGTTCCTAATGGTGTATGTATATCAGGCATTATAGTAAAATGACAGTTAGGTGGTGCTGAGCAAATCAAGAAATGCAGGTAGAGGAACTCCCTGTCCCCATCTAACAAAAGACAGATACTCATAACTGATGGATTAACTGCTTAGCAGGGGCTAAATTGAGTAGTTAACACAAAGATGTGTTACCACAGGAGCAAAGCAAAAGCGAGATAACAGCTGACAATACTAGTTTGGTCCCAACTTAAAAGAACAGCAGAAGTAACCTGTGCGAGTCTTAACCTAGTCCCTAGTGCAGAAGCTGAGCTGCACTGAACAGCATGTAGGGGTGGTGTAAATGATTCCCCCTTTCTTTTTTTCTACCCATGTGTGCAAGAAGTTGAATAGTAGCCACTTCACAGGCTTCTGTGTCCCATGTGATCTTCCAGGTGGGTAGCCCAGAGGGGGAAGTATGGGGGCATCTTACATCCCTTGCCCAACAATTATCCTTTCTATGAGGGATTACATAAAGTTTACAACTTTGATCTGGACTTGCATCCAGAAAAGAACAGGACCTATTTTATTATTATCCTGGGCAATATGCCTCAGCATACTAGGAATTACAACCTGTTTAGCTCTACTACAAAAGAACTAGATCCATTGGGGAATAAACAAACAGTAACTGATAAAGTAATAGTTTATGAAACTACTCTGGTACTAAATTAGAACCAAGTTTTTCAGGTAGCTTTTCCTGTGTTTTTACAAAGGCTTGGAAAGCCAAATCTAACAATATTTGCAGTTGAATTCTTTTTAGTAGGAATTTTTTGAGGTTTACTATTATACTTAGCGTTCCTGGTCAAGGTTAGCAGTTCTTATCTGGAAAATAGTTCTTATCTGATTTCGCTGGTTTGAACTGAAAGCTATTTAAAAATATGTTGTCCTTTGAGACATACTTTATTTGCAGTAAGAAAACTAGGTAATTTAACAAAATAACAGAGAAATTACCTGTGAACA
Source organism: Caiman crocodilus (assembly GCA_030014935.1). Taxonomy (NCBI): domain Eukaryota; kingdom Metazoa; phylum Chordata; order Crocodylia; family Alligatoridae; genus Caiman; species Caiman crocodilus. Next base: position 64,910,169 of record JAGPOW010003316.1, read on the forward strand.
TAGATATTGCCCTCTGTACTGCTGCTCTGCAGTTCCTCTGTAAACCATTCATACAAACATTTTTTTTTGGAAAATAAATCTAAAATGTTGCAGAACTGGATGAAGGGCCTATCATTCAACCATGAAGACAGAATTGCCAGAACAGGAGAAAAACATGGGTTAGATCTATTCTGTACCTAATATGAAGTAATTTTTCAGACTATGACATTATAACCTCTGTCCATCCAATACAAATGTTTTAGGGAAGTAGAAATGATCCCATATAAAGTCAGAATCTCAGTTTCTTGGAGAATTTGTGCTGACATTGTCTAAGCTTAAATTTTCTGGAAGGACAATAGAATAGAAAATACTTAGGATGTGTAATAAGTTGTTTTTAAAATAACCCTGCTGATTTTTGCAGCATATGGACGCTTTTTAAACATTATCATATTATTTTGTTAAGTCCAGTTAATTGTTTTTAAATGCATCAATGTTCTTTCTTAATGAAAAAACTGATTCCAGCAACCCTGTTATTCTGTCCTACCCTTGAATATTCATTTACAAAATGCACATAGAGGTAGAGTGCTCAGCTTGGTCCCTCTACAGCTGGCCTTTCAGGGATACTTGGTAACATATGGCTAAGTTTAGTGCTCTACTTTCATCTGACATGATGAACACTGATCATTTTCCCATTATCTTGTACTCTTGTATCATATAAACGGTCCTGAAAGAAGCTGCACACGAATTCCAATTAAAAAACAACAGTTTTTTTGTCTGGAAAATATTTATTAGTTTCATTTGTCCAGTTTTGAAGGGCTTGAAAATTTCACTTAAAATTTAATAAATAATTTTTTACTATATCATTACTCAGAGTGGTAGTATCCTAAATTATTCACACCCTGAACTGGATAGCGACCTAAGTGGTACACAGGGAAAGAACTCGGAGACTCCCTCTCCCAATATTCTCACCCAGAATCAAGTAGAAATGTGTAGTCACATCCTGTTAGTCAGTGACCAATAGTAAATAATGGTGAAGAGTTAAGAAGGCTCACACAGGGCAGTATGAACCCCCTTGATCCCTCTTAAGAAACTTTAGTGGGGTCTATGTGAGCAATAAGGCCTTAGGACAGATTTCTTCTCTGAAAATATAAAAATCCTATCTGACTAGTTTCCAGAACAGTTTGAGTACAACCACTCAAATTTAGGGATTGTCTTTGAATTCTGTATTTCTTTTATTGTAGAAGTATTGTGCAGTTTTATACCAAGACCCTAAGTTACAACATAAAAAGGTGTTGGGACTCTTTGTTAACATCCCTTGCATCTATCCAGAAAGGGTTAGAAGTTTTGCACCCTCATAGATCTATTTGCAACCCCTATACCAGGAGCTTGCCTATTAGTATTTCACATATGTTAATTTCCGTCAAGCCTCCATTCTCAAATGAAATGTTCTCAGCTAATTCTTAATCTATTGCAGTTGTCTTGAGAGGATCTTGAGAGAATAGGAGAAATGGGATTTGTTTATCTGGTGAGGAGGATGTATATATGTGGAAGGAGCAAACATATTAGGGAAAAGTTAATTTTTGTAAAAAGCACATTGAGTACAATAACTTAAGGGCATTTTTACATGTGCTGTGGGACACAGCACCAGGCACTTTAGTTAGTGAGCCGTGCTAATTAAAAACATCCATGTGTCACGTGTATCAGCATCCTAACACATCCCTGAACTGAAAAAATGGAAATGGGGTGCTTTGAACTAAAGCTCATTGAACATGTTTTATTTCAAAGCACCCCACCACCATTTTTTTCAGAGCAGAGATGCACTGGGACACTGATACACATGATGAAGAAGGTTTCCAGAGCACATCAATTTCCGTGTTCCAGCAGACTTGATTAATTGAGTCTGCTCCAACACACTAGATTTCTAGTGCATTGGAGCAGGCTTTGAGCACATGTATAGGAGCCCTTATCACAGATGTTTGGAAAGGAAGGAATAACAAATTCATAATTTGTAACTTTGATCATACTGTTCATTTTCTTTTTTAAATATGTTTTTGTTCAAAGGCCCTGATGCTGCCAAACAAAAAATTGAACCCCACCACACAGTGGTGTTGGATGATGGTGACTGTGCTCAGTTTGAAAACAAGGTACTTCTGCTTCAATGATTGTAGCTTAAAGCACACTTCTGTGAAAGATTTCAGGTGGGAATGTGTAACATCATTTTTGTGATTGTTAGTTTCTTTTTTCCCTTTATTCTCTCTTAATATACTGCATGTACAAAGATGCCATCAGAACTTCACAAGCTGAAAAAAGTCAAACACACCAGCACACCTGTCTTTTTCATAAACAGACTTAATGGCATTTTGTTACATTTTGATCATGCACACCAGTCCCTCTGGAAGCATATGTACATAAGGAGGTGAAATCCTAACAGGGGAGACTTACCATTACTTCCAGGCAGTGAGGACTTCATTCAAGGTGTTCATTTAAGCTCTTTTATGAGTTCTTTATTAATTATGAATATTTTAAATAAGTCAGTGAACAAGTACTATATGATAATCCCTTTTCCTAAAGAAGACAAAGGTCTGCTTCATTAACCTTAACAAATTAGTTCTAGAGATTAAATCTACATATGCAATTAGCATGGAGCAATAAACTCTGGTGCAGTTTGCACTGGAGTCAACAGCTCCTGGGCACAGCATATACATGTGTGCCTGAGACCACAGCAGTTGGAGCCAGGACAGAGCAGTTGCAGGTGGGCAGCAGGCTATGGGGTCAGCCCCAGGCTCCGGGTGCCAATTTGGGTGGTGGTGGAGCTGACTGGGGCATGAGGGTGCTACAGTGCGGGATTAGCCAGCAGGCAGCCCCTACACAGTAGCACCCTCATGCCCCAGGCAGCTCCAGTCATTGTCTACATGTGAGTTGAGGGAGGATGAATTACTCCACAATAGAATAGTACTTGTTCAGGACAGTACTATCTTACAGCAGAGCTTTTTAATTTCTTGCAGACAAGCACACGTGTAGACGGTGATGGTTTGCTGTGGAGCTAATTGGTCAACTCCATAGCAAAGCTCACATTCAGATGTGACCAGAAAGTCTGAATGTCTTTTGGAGAAAATGGGAAATGAAGTGAGAATGTGGAAGAGAAAGAAGTGCTTTGTATTTCTTATAGATTATGCTGCTAGGTACATTATCATGATCTGCGTATTCATTCTTGAGCCATCTATTATCCATGTCTATATTGCTATGAGGATACAAATGTCTTAATAGGAAGAGACATGGAAGCATTCTCACCTTCTGGATTAAAACCTACATCTAACCCTTAATCTCTGTCATAAAGAAATGGCAAATCCTTTTTTGGAGGGCATTTGCCATACTGCTGTCACTGACAAATGTAAAGGCGTGGTCCCAAGTTTGAAGAGCTTGCAGTTGAAACAGAGGTATGAAAAGGCAAGGGATATTAAAGGAGGAGTAGATTGTTGGCATGTCAAGAAAGAGATGTGGGGATTTCTAGGTAGAGAAGGATTGGACATTTTGTTTGTTTATTCTATGTCTTATTTAAAAACAAATTGTAAATATATTTTGTTGCTTGGGATTAACACATTTTACCCTGAACTTCTCTACCTGGTGACACCTCTGAATTTGACCTCTGAAAGTCCGTGGTGGCTTTTCTGTGATTCTGTGATAAACAGCTGATACAAAGGACTTCAGCAGATGTGTTACATACAATTTCCATTTTGAATTCCACCTAGTTACTTTTCTTCAAGAGAGTGTACTATTTACAGGTCACAGTTTATTTTATTTTATTACCATTACTCATCACAGTTTTTCAAATTATTCTAAAGTTTACGAAACAACTGATGTGAAGTTCCAAGAGCTGTTGGATCTGTTCCAAGATGTGTTGTATTACTCCTATCTTCTCCCCTACGACCTCTTCCTCTGTTAATTCTGTTTGCTGTTTTTCAGTCACAGTCCTCCAGAAAGTCTGGTGAAATCCATTACTGTCTTTGCTCATGACAAGTAGCAGATAAACCAATAGCAGGAGTAGTGGTTGTACAAGTTTCCCCATGTTTATGTGAGCGTTAGTTCCCCATAATTGGAGTGCTGTTCTGGGGGACCATATCAAGGGCTCAGATAGGATATTGTGGGTACCTATCCAAATCAGAAGTAGGTTTGTCTTGTGTCTGAAAGCAGCAGGCTCTAGGGATGGCTAAAGGACATCTCATTCTCCCTGTTTCTTTAGTCCTTATTCTGTCCACTCAGATGCCTTGACAAGGGTATTAGCTGTCACCAAGCCTTTTATACTAAGGTCTTATGGCCAAGAAGGGCCTAGTTTTAAAAAATTTAGTCTCATTTCATGCAGGCCAGTGACCAGTCACCAGATGATAATGCCTAGAAATTACTGATATGGATCCGAGCTTAAGTGCTGCAATAGCACTGTCTGGATTTGAAGTGGTAATCCAAATGTGACAATCCCTTTGCCACGTTCCATGAGCCAACCAGTTCTTCTGCTAGTGGCTTTTGAAAAGGAAATTCAATGTAAAATTTTAATTGTAATATCTAGGAAATAGTCATGATGGTGACAAGATAAAATACCAATTAGAAGTATGCCAAATACAATCTTAGAATAGATTTGTTTGTCTTAAGTGTGAAAAATCATAGTAGGACCATAAAAAACTTTATAATATATACACTTCATAGAATACATTTACTTCTCTGTAAACAGCCACAGGAGAGAGGCTATTAATTCTCTCCTGTTGATATCAAAGAACTGATTTACCCTTTCATTGACCTGAGATTTGTAAATGTTAAATCAGTAAAACCACATGTAAATAATAAACATTTCATCCCAAAATTTCAACTTGTATCATATGGATTTTCTTTTCAAGTTAGCATGTTGTTATTATAGATGTCCCTCAGATAGATGTGGGGTCTTGATGTCATTTTAAACCACTTTGTATTAACTTTCATGGTTTATACTGCCAGGTGAATTATCTGTGTATTCATTCTTGAACCATCCATTATACATGTCTATATTATTATGTACATACAAATGTCTTAAGGGCAGCATTGGGCAAACAACTTCTGAAAAATCAATGCATAAATGAGTGTCCTCACCTCAGCCTTTTGCTTCATACCTAGCATAGATCTAGCTTTAGTTTGGATGTGCTAGGTACCAATCATTCTCTCCCCCTTTATCTTCTATCTCTCTCTCTCTGTTATCTTTATTATACCAACTATCTTTTCTTGATAATATCACCTTGCTACTCTTTGGCATGTTCCATGCTGAGTCAAACCAATTGCTGTTCTTGGGTCTCAGTTACTCAGTTTTGGGCAGCAGTGATGGGAGTTGGAGAGGGATACTGTCTGGTCAGGAAATTTACTAATGCTTCCTGTACTAGAAACACGGTAGCCATATCTCCACAGATCTTCAGGCTGGCTAATTAGCACTGCTGAGTGACAGTGCCGATTAGCCCATCCCAAACTCAGTGACGTGGACAGGGCTACACAGCTCTGGTTTAGGAAATAGCCTTCCTGGAGCAGCACAATGTGCTTGGGAGTACGTTTATTCTGCACATATAGCTGGAATAGTGATTACTTTAAGCCACTGTGAGCACCTTGTCTGGCATCTGGTGTTAGTCAGCTTAAGGGCTGCTCTAATTTATACTTTGATTCACATTGTCCACTGGTGGTTCTGGAAAGTAGAAAATTGTCATACTATACTCTTGCCAAATAAAAGGCAGGATGTGGGCCACAAGAGATATTCAGGGGAATATTTTGCTCATTTTGAGAACTTTTAGTTTGATGAAGCAGCATGACAGGATTTTAGCCCTAGGACTTTGCCAGTCAAATGGACATGGGTATTCTGTGTTCGTTGCAACTAAAGAAACATTAGAGTACAATAAAGCTTCTAAAGGCAGCCAAAAATCTCAGCATTTAATTTACATTTTATGTAATCATGAGGGATTCACATATCAGATGATTTTGTGGTTTTGTCATGATGGGCTGACTCATGCATGTAGTCCCACTGACTACTTATATTGGTAAGGCAGGGCTGGCACAGTGTCTAAAATGGTAATGTGGGAACCAGTTTTGTATCTTCTACTTTTATTGTCAAGTCCATCACTTTCCAAGAAATGTGATGGTTTGGGGAATCTGTCTGTGTACGACTTAAGATTTCTAGTTGATATTATGAAGTTGTTACAGTGAAATTTGTTGTCTCTTGCAGTGTCACTGCACGTACCCACTTTTGCTGGCATATTCTTTGCCGCATTCCCATTAAACTAGCAAAAATAGAGAGTACTTAATTTTACCTGTCACAACCCAAATCAAGTAAGTGTCCCTGACACAATAGACCACCCCTCCATATGATTGGCATTGAGACCACCCCTCTGTATGATTGGCATTGTTCTAAATTTGGTAAGTTCTGCCTGGTTAAGTATTCCTACTTGGCAAATTTTCATTGGCTACTCTAAAGGTATAAAAGTCTGCACAGTTTCTGCCCAAATTGGAGCGGAGCACATTCTGACCACGTTGCAGGAAAGACCTCGCAGAGCTCTGAGCACGCTGTGAAGAGCTCTGAGCCCATGGCAGGGTGACTTTGGCAGACTGATCACCCACCAATGGCTCCCTGTCAGCAACCTCCCGATGTACCCCTTCCCTGCTTACTTTCGTCTGTACACTCGATGCGGTAACCCAAACTGTAACTATGCAAGTGAGCATACAGCCTGTGTCACAGCCACCAGCGGTGTAAGTAAAATCTATTTTAAACCCAATACGCTGTTCCGCCTCTCCATCCGCCAGCCCGCCTGACGTCTGCTTGATTAAACACTGTTTCCCTCGGTTGGCTCTGACCGGTCGGCCGGTCGAGACATTACCAACTGTAGTTTTGTCCAGGAAACAAAATAGCAAGGAGATTGGGGAGGAAGGAGGTTGCCAGAACTAGTTAATTTTCCCCTCAATAAGGGCTTTAGGGAATAGAGATCACTGAAGCAGAACAAAGGGACAGAGGCGACAGAGAGATAGACCTAAGGAACTTTGGGCTTGAGAGGGAGAGAGATAAACATGCTCTTGTAGTCGGGAATGGGGATGTGTTTAGCTGTGGGACCAACCTAGATCTGGGAAGTAGTGCTGAGCTATAAGACTTCATGGTTCAGAAAGCAAACTACAACATTCAGAAGAAGAATCCTGGATCTTCCCAAAGGACTTGATTCCCTACCCAAAGAACGCTTTAGAGTGGTGAGGAAAATGAGGCTGAGAAATGTACACAAGGTTTATTATGCTTGTCTAGATTTGTGTATTTCCTATATCACTCAGTGAAGAATCCTTGTGTTTTAGAATAGTATGCCAAGCTTGTCTGTGGTTCTGCTTTTACCATCATAGGCCCCTGAAGAATTAAACTGTAGGTCAAAGTGCCTTCATGCCACTTCATGTCTAACACAAGGAATAATAAGGTATACTCTTCCTGAGGGAGAACCAGGTGAAAAATTTCCTTGTAATCCAGAGTTTGACAACACTTTGATTTTTCTGCATTATTTGTCTGTCTAAGTCTCCTGCTCTGAGATATGTCTGAATACCATAATCTGGCACTCTATATACATAAATTTTTGATCCTTGAGTTCATGGCTAGTGTGATTCATATTTGCCAAAGCTAAACATCCATCCTGTAGCCAGGTAGAGTTGTGTTCAAAGGCATGGCCGCAGCTGTAGCATGTGTGGATGTACCTGAGTTAGCTGTCAAGTAACTACTAGCTCAGGTACTGCAAGAGTCATCATGGCAGCACAGAGCTTAACTTAGGCCACCTGCCCATTTATATACTCAGCTGCTCAGGTGGGTTTGTGCTGCTTGGGCTGTGCTCGGTGATGCTGCAGCTTTACCCTGTTATCAGTTCCTGAACTAGGTAACTTAAAACTGTCTCAGGTATGAGCGCCATGTTTACAGCATCATGCCCTAATGATCAGCCAGTTGATCAATACAGATGAAACCTTAAACTGGCACACAGCCCCACTGATTTTGCTAGGATTCAGACTCTATCCAGGCGTTCTGGATCAGGGTCTGAATTGGTGGTTTGATGTGTACATATGTATGTTCTTTATATTACTCATGCATAGCATATAGCTGTACATTTTCAAGTCACCATTCCAACAACCTAAAGAGAGATTTCTGCCCAAGAAATTCACTGTATTTAAAACCAGCATTTTTTCTAAAATCATCCTTTCAAAGTTTAACAATTTTATATAGCCTTTTAATTGACAAACCTCAAATTGCAGTTAATTTTTGTGTTATAAATATAGTATTAAATCTAAATTAGATCCTATTCATGGGACAATTGAGCTAATCACACCATTTTTTTTCTTTTTTCCTTGAAATTATGAGAACAAATGTTCTCTCTGTTTGTGAATTAGTCATAGAGAATGTGTAGATCCCCTTATACATCACCCTACAAATAACTACTTAATGATTTTAGCTGGGAATTATGTTAGTTTCCCAAACATTGCTCCATGCTGAGACTTGAATTAGTGTGAAATCCTGTAATGAATGTCCTCAGATGCAAAAAAAATGCAATGATGTAATATGTTATATGATGATAGGGTTAATAAAATTGCCTTTATTGAGCTTGAGTTTTATTGTTGCAGCCAATTTACCATTTTAATTGGAAAAAATTTAGGGCCTAACCCAAAAATGCCTCTTGTATGTGAGAAATGCTTTCTTGTATGTGAGTAACCCTTCTGACTTTGATGAATTATTTCTCTCATTAAAGCTTTACAGTACCATGCCCTTCGTGCTTTGCTGCATGTCTCTAAATGAAGATCACTTTTGTTTTCATCGTTCTCCCTCCCCCCCTCCTTTCTTTTTTTGTCGAGTGCATGAAGTTCTTGGTCTGGACCTGTCCTTGGGTTTAAGTTGACTTAAAAAAAAGGCAATTTCTTTTCTTACCTGAAAGGGTTTTATTGTTGAAGTATACAAGTGAGCTAATATTGTACAGAAAATTCCTCCAGTATCAAATTGCAGCTGTTCCTTATTTTGTCTGCTAGAAATTCTCTAAACATGTTCCTATTTAATGCATTCCATTAATCAATTTAGGATCCTGAAATAAGTCATTTTGTCTTGGTCGCTGGTGAGCCGATTAAGGAGCCTGTCGTACAACATGGTAAGCATTTCTAGTAAATGAAGCAGTCTTGACATTGTTGTTTTGTCTTCAAAATTAGTAGAAAAAATTAAAAGGATATATTCCATGTATCCCACCTACCCCCTAATGACACTTACCTAATGACATTTTGACACTCTTGTGTTCCTCTCCATTACAAAAACAAGGATTGAAAATTAGTGATTCTAAAGTTCCCTAGCCAAAATGGTATAAGTGGGATCATGTGATTGAAGTTAAATTCCGCTCTAGCAGCTTCCAAAATAGGGTTTATAACCCCAGGTGGAGGCACAGAACTTAAGGAGCCTCCACAGAGAGTCACTTATAGCTGCTGGACAGGAAGTGTAATATTGCAGGCTGACCAGAGGTGGGCTTACCGTGGAAAAAAGAATTAGAACTACTAGTCTCTGAGCTCTGTTTTTTACATTTGCAGAATTATGTATCTTATATATATATAGTCAGCCAAGTAACTACCCAACTACATTTCAATGACCTGTATGAAAATATCTGCCAATCTGGCTATGCTGTTATGATCACCCAAATTAGCTAGATTAAAACTAATTTGCATAAACCTAAACAAACTGCAGTGACACCGCCATATTGAAGTTTAGCTGCAACCTGAGTCTTCTGAGGGAGCAGAACTATGTTAATTAATATAAATAATGATAAATTAAGCCTTTATTTTATATGTATATATAAATACACATGTATATAAAATAAATACTTCATTTTTATGATGCTTCCCATCCACATGTTTGAAGCATTTTTAAGTAGGGGAAAATACCACTGTATCTCAAAGAATAAGGCCAGACCAGGATATGGCATATAGTTATGCTCCTTCAAAAGACTCAGGTTGCAGCTAAACTGAAATATGGAGGTGTTATTGCAGTACGTTTATTTATATGCAAGTTAGTTTTAATCTAGCTAATTTGGGTGATCATAGCAGCACAGTCGGATTGACACAGCTTTTCATTCAGGTGATTAAATTAAATTTGGGCAGTTACTTGGTGGACTGGCCTGTGCTGAAGCTCACAGGTATTTGCTGCTGGTGGTACCTCAAGTAGCTATATTATAGTTAAATCATGTCTGTCTACCTGGACTGTAATTGTATCTCTGTTAGCAATGGAAATATAGTCTCAGAGTCATGCTTCCATTGCTCTGTGGAAGTGGGACAAGAAAAAAAAACTAATTTATGCATACCCAAGGCCTGGAGCAAATTGTTTCCTCTTGTGAATAGGCTCTGCTTTGCCTGGCTGATTTTACTGGGAAGCAAGGAGGAAGGGAAGACATTGGGCAGAATCTTAATCTGTCCCTCCCTGCCTATTTCCCACTCATGTGGGCTGACTGGGGAGTAGTACACTGCTGTGGCTATTATCCTTCCTCAATCCCCACTTTGCCTCCCATATCACAAGTAATGGCCCAAATCCAGTCTCACCATCGGCTGCCAAAAGGTAGTGTCACCATATAATTGTTAAGGATATCTGGGCTAGGGTAAGGAAATCTACTTCCTTACACATGCACGCACATATACACCACCCTGTAGCTCCCAGAAAATCTGATGGCGGGCAGGGACAGTGCGGAGGCCTGCAGCCAGACTTCATCCCCCACATGCATAGGCTGGACCTATCTAAGAGTGGTCCCTCCACCTGGCCACTAGTAGCTGCCTGGAGCTGTCACATGCAGCCCAGGCGGCAGCAGCAGCTGCAGTTGCAAGGCATGGTGCTGCCAGAGGCAAATGGCTGTCCCATCTCACCCCACACAGGTGACAGAGCCCTGGCCCCAGCCCACCCTGCTTACCCTGCCCCAACCAAGCCCTGCCCCAAGCAGGAGGAGCTGTGCTCAGCCCAGTCCACCCTTCACCTCCACCCTCTGGTCAGCAGGAGCCAGGTCAGGCATGGTAGATGGCAGTGGCCTTTGCCACTGCCTGAAGCAGAAGACTCCAGAACTTTTCCTTCAATTTACACCAACCAGCCCCAGCACAGGGACAACCTACAGAATCCAGGACTGTTCCAGCCTGTCTGGGGGATATGGTCACTCTATTTAAAGGCCAGGTCTTGATTCTGTTCCCATCAGCCAGTATAAAGAACCATTTATTTTTATATCTTTTCCATTTACTTTAATGGTACTAGATCATGAACACATGAATCAGTTCTGGTCCTTTCTCCACACTTCCCAATATGTCATCCAGATACAGCCTTCCCTTACCAATCACATTTCTTGTTCTTTATCTGACTTATTCCCCATTTCTTTCAGCCTCTACTGTTCCTTATCTCCATTAATTATATTGAGCTGAATTTATTAGACTGAACATTGAATATTAATGTTATATTGAACTGAATGATTGACTTGTAGTGAATTTAATTTAATATATTGAATGGCTGCTTGGTCTTTATACATCATGGAGAAGACGCCCATGCTCAAAAGGTATAAAAGGAGAGAAAATTGAATGAGAGATGTGGATGGCTTCCATTAAGGACTTCATTATTGTTATTCAGTGATTGTAGAGGGTGCTCAAGTACTACATAAGAATGTAGGATATTGGAATGGAAGAATGATTTCCCAGTCCCTGAGTCCGTACCACTACTATTTCTGGAAACTGTATCATGTAATCACAACGTAAACTTACCAAGCTCTATCTTAAAACTGTATGGGGCCACAGCATGTCACCCTAGAAATGGGAAGTAAAGGAGAAGATCTGTTCCATGATAGGGTGCAAGATGGACCCAAGATAAGGTGCCCATTACCCAATCTATTCTGAATAAGGGCTATAATAGAGAAAAAAAAGAGGATCAGCACCCACTGATGTAGGCAGTATGGACAAACTTTTTCCTAGAATATTAGTTAAATCAGAACTTCTGTGCTTCTTTATTTGACTATCTTTACTTTGTCCTTGTTCATTAAGAACTTAAAGCTTGATTCAGAGTCCATTAAAATCAATGGGAGGCTTTCTTTTGTCTTCAGTGTACTGAAGTGTCCAAAGTATCTGCATTAATGCTCTGTTGCTACTGTGCATTGTTTAGTACCTCTGATATGACATACTAAGTAAATGTGCAGTAGCTGTTGCTACTGTGCAGTAGCACTGGTGCATGGTCTTTTTGTGATGCTTAATATGCAGTAGACTAATTCTACCGTGCCTTAGCATGGCTTTTGCTATGATGTGCTAATGCTCAGTAGAATTAGTTTACAGTGCATTAAGCATCTCATGTAGATGCACGCTTTGTGTCTCACTCTTCAGGGACAGGCTAATATTTTCTTTGCTTGCAACATTTAATGTTATTTTTAAAATGTACTAGATTTCATGCCAGGCACATGGTGTCATATTTTTGTACCATATTGTATTGAAATAGAGCTGGATGCAATTTGAACTTTTATTGCTTTGTTTTGTTTTTCACTGAAAGATGTGGTTTTGGTTGGCTCAAAACTATGTTTTCATTGGGTTAATTTTGTGAATGGTTTTGTGAAATAAAAATATAAACTTTGAAAATGTTGATGCAGTTGTTGTCATTTCCAAAGCAAACAGGTATTATTTTTTAATATAGTTTCAGTAACGAACTTAGATGGGAGAAGTGCCAGACTCATTGATAGGTTGGTGGTTTCAAGCATTGCTTGGGATGTGAGATATCAAGTTTGAATAACTTCTTTCCCTGCTTCAGAGTAGGGACTTGACCAACAGTATCCCAGTTTTCTGGATGGTGTCTTAACCACCCGTGTGTAGGACTCCGTGTCTGTCTTACTCCACCATTGTTGTTGTTCTAATTTGTATAAATACCATGGGTATAAGCCAACAAAAAAAAAACTGTTGTGAGGTAAGCCACAATATGAAGTTATCCTATGGTATATGTGAAGTAGCTAACTCTACCCTCATTGAAGGGTAAATTGCCTGGCATTCCTTGCAGGGTGAGGCATGCACACAGGCAGTTACCTTGGAATACCACCTTCCAGACCTACTGTAGCTTTTCTTGCAGTAACTTGTTCATGTGCCCAATACTCTTTAAGTAGTCCTGGGACTAGAGAGAGAGTGATTCCAGTAGCCAGTGATTAGGCTTCATTGATTACTTTTATTCACTGGATAATTGCCATAGATGAGATTATGACACCCAAGTTTCCCTAGCTCAGGGGTCATGGGAGACTTGGGTTCAAATAGTAGCTCTAACTGAGGTAAGAGTAGATATGAATGTAGCTTTCCTGTAACTCAGGAGACCATTCTAATCTGAGGTACAGAGAAGATCTTAAATGAGCTACAGGGAGGGTCCTAACCACTGGCTCATATGGCATGGACCCATCTTTCAAATGCCATCTCGGTGGTTTTGTTAATTAATCCCAAGTCCCCTTGGGAGTCCAACCTGATGCTCTTATTGACAATGCCTGGAAAATGAGAGGATTGGATTTTCCAAATATTATGAAATAATCTGAAAAAAATATAGTTTGAGTTCAACATGAAATGCAGTTTTGGGGGGTTTATTTTTTGAGAGGAGGGGAACAATCACTGCACTGAAACAGGCTTTCGTATTCTCCCCACATCTTTAGTGGGGAGAATAGGAAAGCCAAGAGGATCTCAGCTTCTGTACTTGTGATGGGAAGCTGTACTGGAAAGAGAACAGAAAAATTAAATGAGGCATCTGAGGTTAAAATCTCTCTATATTAAACAACTAAATAGTATAAGAATTAAAATGAAGAGTTAATATGTTGATATACTTTAGTGGAAAACTGCACTGTTTGTGCAAAATAAAAGCCCACATCTGACAGTTCTGTGAATCACTCTGCACGTGTGTGCAGAGAGGTGAATGGGGGAAGCATGGTCAGAGATGGGAAGACTCCAAACCCTGCTTGAGAAAGCTAGCTTCCTGTTCTCCCTTGCCAGTGCTAAGGAAGAAGCCAATCACAGGGCAAGTCAAAGGTGGAGAGGAGGAACGTATTCCATTAAAACTGATGACAAAAGAAATAAAATATAATAAAAATAATACAATGGAAAGAATATAACATAAATAAAATGAAGTCATATATTTTTCTGTGAAGTAACAACCTACAGCTGAAAATATTGAATTCGAATTACATTCTGTCTTTAGGTCCCTTTGTGATGAATACTCAGGAAGAAATTATACAAGCCTTTGATGATTACAGCAAGGCGAAAAATGGCTTTGAGAGAGCTACCACATGGACGTCAAAGATTGGAAACTAGTGATCTTCAATGTTAAGAGGCTGACTGAGTTATATATTAACATTAGTAGTCTGTGATCATGCCAACCTTATGAAAATGAGTAGTCTGGTTGATTTACTGAAACTTGTCTCTTAAATGAAGTTTTACTAGGGCAGATCAGCAATATATACTTGATATACATAAATATCAAATTTTGTAACTGTAATTAAGCTCCTGAGTGTTAAGTCTGCATTTTGGTGTACTGTCTCTATATTTACATATATAGATGTAGAAAATGCATTAAAGCTGTTTTTTGTTTTCATGCAAGAGCATTTTTCTGCTCTGCTCAAAATAAAACACATTTATTCATTTTATAGCTGCATCTTCATAGACTTATTTTTAAAAAGCCTGTTTCTTTAAAATATATTTAGTTACTTTTCTTTGTGAAACTCCATCCAGCAAATCCCATGTCACAAAAGATATAAAGGAGTGTATGCTGTCCCTTTTATTCTTTTTTTTTTAAAGGACTAGCTTTGTAATGTGTGTGCTGTGTAAGAACATGTGCTGAAGTTTCATGTTTCAGGTAGTCTTCTTTAAAATAATGGCAGTCTATATTGCATCAGTTAGTTTAAAACTGCTATGCTATTGGTGGACACAGAATGGAGTTAGAGCCAAAATTTGACTGTGTTTCTGCCAAAGTCTGTATCAGATTTAAGACACATGCTTCTGCAAGCTTCTATGAAGGTTGTGAAAAAAGTTTTAATACAGAGTTGGATTACAGCACTCTGTAGCTCAAAACATTGGCCGTTATACTACCATCTTAACAGGCTGCTGTAACACAGAGCACAAATAAAGCAGTTTTCTGGACTATAAATGAATTTTCAATACTTCTGTGGGTCCTGGTAGAAGATACATTAACTTTATTAACTGGAACCTGTACTTTGATTTCTTGTAAGAATAGGTATAATTAAAATAACCTTTAACAATTTATTTCAATTGATCTAAAAATACTCTATAAATTATATTAGCTAGGTAAATTATAACTGTGTTGGATGATAAGACAGTTATTTACTTCACCCCTGCAAATGTTGTTTGGATTTAAAACAGAAAATCTGGAAGCTTTGTTAAAAAACTATTAATAGAAAAATGCATTTCAAAACAGACTCCTCCAGCTGTACGATATCAACTGCGTAGTAATTGGTGGATCTTAAACATCACAATGTACAAACCGTGGACAACTGTGAATATTTTTATGGTATCTCTTCTGCATTTGCTTCAGGGATCTGATTATGAGTATGGATCTGTGAAGGTAGGTGGATTTTAATTGGCTAATATAGTGAACATGTTGTATGAGAGCACATGGATTTTATTGTCTGAAATGTTGTCATAATTATACCTTTTTGCTTCTTTAAGCTTTATTTTATTGCTGTTCAATTGCATTGACATAGCAACCAGGGAGGAATCAGTACTCCATATTAAATATTTTAGCCCAGAGTCACTGATTTGTAGTTTTGTCTTTTTGTCACTTTTAAACTGTCTGCCTCGAACAAGTTCTTTAATAGAAACCTTACAAAATAAAAAGTGAGATCTAAACTAGTTTGCATGACAGAAAATGTAAATTAAAAAAACCCCACAACTTTCTGTTTTTTTTATTATTAATATATCTTTTAGAGAATTAACTACAAAGTACTGAAAGTTTTCTTCTGAAGCACTTGGTCATGAATGATTTTCCAAAACAAATTATTTTCTGTAATTTTGGTGAGCTTTATCCAGGTTTTTAAATGAAGAAGTAATCAGTAATACAACATATAGACTAGGAATTAACCTTTCTTTTGATTGGGTTTCATATGGCAACAGTCAAGCTAAAGTTTCACTTTGGAAGTGGGATTTTTAGATCTGACTTTTTGGGAAAATAAGTATACTGCTAACAGTAAATTCTTAAGGAAAAAAACCTGTATAATTAGATTTCTAGTTTATAGTATATCTAAATCATACTTGATCCAACGTGTGGTCATGAGTTGTTAGCAAGTGCTTATTTTTTCTTTCATGGAGCAAAAAGTGTTAAAACTTGTTTTCACTTTTTTGCTAGGAATGACCACATGCTAGACTATAAAACGTGCTCACTTTTGAGCTTTTTTTTAAAAAGTAATGCCAAGTAACATGCATTTAAATGCAGATATCCACAACAAGAATGATGAGTTAACATTAGTGTACAATGAGTGTTCAAAAATGACAAAAGGACTAACCCGTCTGCATACTTGTGGTACAGTGTTTTAATGTCAAACATGAGCAATCTGTTCTTGGAAGAAATTAAGTCTGTTAGAGTCAGCCTGTTCTTTTCCTTAACATGTGACATCTCACTGGTTTCCTACATGTAGATAAGTTTGTGTACATCAAAAAACACTTCCTAATTATATTTTAAACCACTTTGTGACTAGCTATGATGATAACTGTGTCATCAGCTATAGCACAGAAGCTTTCATTCAGTATGTTAGTAATCCATTAGTTAGATTAGTTGACTAATGACTTCAACTGCATTTTGTAAGTGTCCACTTTTCCTAGTATGCATATAATATTTTATATAGCTGTGACACCCTTATTATTTATTCCACATATTATACATGCTATGATGACACTCTTTTTTCAGCATTAGTATAGCTGTAGCAGTTGACATTTGCCTGAGCTGTCAAACAGTCATAGTCTAGCCATAGGGTATTACTGCAGTATAATAATAAAATACCAATTACTATCCCTAACTAAAATGAAGATGTAGCATAGGTCAGTTTAAATGAAGATCTGTATTGCCATGTAGTCATCACTGCTTGCTGAAACAAAAAAGTTAATTCCTCTACTTGCTCTGACTTGAAGTATTTTTCTCCTTTGTAGAGAGATTTTTGATGAGTTATCAGTACCTGAAATGTATTAATATTTTCCTGAATATGGCAAGATTTTGTGTTGTTTGGGCATTTGGGTTTTTGAAGTCTTAAAATGCTTGCACATTTTACAGTGATTCATGTAATCTATAGGTTTACAGTCATAAGCAGTGGGAAAGGGTGTCTGGCCCATCTAGTTTAATTATCTGACATTCATGGAGCTCCTCTCTATGGCATTTCCAATATGATCTGATTTCACTCATTTTAATGTTATCAGTGATACCTCCTCCATGGGTATTTGATTCTTTTGCCTGGTTGGTCCTCTTGGGTCAGATCACCTTTTCTGTTATGCAGCAGAGAAGTGAATGTGTGGTTTGTCATGACCCCATGCTGTGGCCTGTCTAAATAGAAAGGTGATATTGAGTTATGTAGTATCACAGTGTAAGAGATCTAGCGCTCTTCAGCTGCTTAGTTATTTCTTCTGCATCTGAGTGGCAGGTTTGCTGACCGAGATGGCTGAGTATATAACTAAATGTATAGCGCAAAACATTGCTGTGCAGAGATACCCAAGCTAGGTATGTGCATGCTGGCTCTAGAACTGGAAACAGCATATCTGTGTTAATACTGTCCTCTGGCTGGGATGCTTAGCTCTGCTTTTGGCAGATTATATTACTTTAGTTGCAGAGTACGAAGAAGTATGTAGTCATACCTTGTACTAACCTTTCATACCATCATCTTTTAAATATCTTTAATTCAATGAGAGTTTTGCTGCAGTAACAGCTACAAAATAGAGGCATGTGTAGTATATAAATAATTACACAAAAAAGCTGTTTAGGAACATTTAAGGTTGCAGTTCAAAGGTCAACCGTAACTTCCACATCTCCTGACTTTAAACTGCCTGATTTTGTAACCTTGATAATGTTCTTTTGCATTGTTTTCTATATGTAATTATTTACATATTACATTCACCTCTGTCGTCCTTGTGTTTAAGTTCGTAGGTTTTGACGATGCTAACTATACACCGCTTCTCCTCTTTCCCCCTGTCCCACAGATATTTCATCAAATGACATCACACTGACACTCACTTGAGGAGAAGAGCCTTCATTCAGATCCACCACGCGCGCGCGCGCGCGCGCACACACACACACACACACACAGTCTTTTGCTAATTGAGCTGAGAGCAGCAGGGTGGTTTGGACAAGGCTAAGTGGGAGTAGTTACTTTACTGGTAGGTTTTACAGATATTTGCTGAGACTAGAGGAGTGGTGAGATTCAGGGATCTTGGTTTCTATTACAGGCTCAGGAGAACATGCTGTAATGGACTCAGCCTCTTCTGCACATTCCCCTCTACCCTTCACTTTTGCCCCCTCTTATCCTGTCCCACTCCCGTGGCCCTGTCTCTTACATATCCCTGGTAAGGCTAAATCCTCCTGCAGGATTTTTATAAGATACTGCAGGTGATTGTTAATAAGTCTATAATTTAATCTTTCAAGCTTGATGCTTTTTAGATGCTTAAGATTTCTCTCATGATGTTATCCATTATGTAACACTCTGCATGTGCAAGACACTGCATTGCATGCAAATAATGCCTTCATAAAGCTTATCAATTGTAGGCTGCTGGTATACCGACATCACTGCCTGCCATGCCAACTAGTATTGCCCCTCTGACTATCTGCATTCATCATGTTCTGTCAGTGTCCTTTCCCAGCCAGCCCTGGTATCTTTTCCATACTTTCCAATCTTTCCTCCAACTCCAGTCTTCCTTTACCTGTCCGGTAACTTATTTTTTTCCTCATCTACTATATTCCCCATGCCTTTCAGTGTCTACTTGCTGACTCCATTATCCCTGTTCCTTATCTACACTTGATTCAGAGACTCAGCTTCCCTATCTGGGCTCCCTCTCCAAGTTTGCTGCATCCCTGCTCACTCAGCTCTTTGCTTTAGTTTCTTTGACAAGTTTGTTTCACATTTTGCCCAGACCTTGGCTCCTCATCCAATGGACCCCCTCCTCACTTCTTCCTTCCCTCACCCTACTAATTTCCATTCCTGTCTCGCTGCCTGACCAGCAAGCTTCTTTTTTGCTCAGGTCTAGCTCTTGTCCACCTTCAGATCAGGCAGCTACCTTTTTCACATTGCCTAAGCCCAGGCATGTAAGATACAGCACAGAAAAAACATACTCCTTGTTTTTAGTTCTGGTGGCTGGCCTACAGCCACCCAGAGCCATGATTACAGGGATAGATGCCCTCACTTCTGGACTGGACCATGCTTAGTGCAGGCAGAATCCCCAGAGAGTTTAGCTAGTACACTCCAAGATGTTTCTCCTGACCCTGGGTAAGCTTAGCCTTCTCACAGGAAATGTTGCCAAACTGTTTTAGCATAGGCAAAAGAATGAAATTTTCTTTAACCTCATTCTTAGAAATTGCTGGACCATTTTGTCTGAAATTTTCCAACAGGAAAGAAAAAAATCATCCTGAGGCAGACCTCTGGTATGAAAAGCTTCAGCCCAAGTAATTCAAGTTTGGTAAAATTATAAGCAACTGAAAACAGGGTGTTAGGATGGGACAAATGTTGGGCAACCTTGATAATAGGCAATATGACCAAGCAGGTGTCATTTGTGACTCTCTAACCAAAGTTATGTGAAGATAGGTATTGAAGAAGACTTGGAATTCCCTGTTTCATCATGTAATTTTTGGACACTGTCTGCAAATCTGGCACAAAAACTCTGAAATGGACAACACATTTTTCTATGTGACTTCTTTGAAGATTATGTATTAACTTTTTGGAGGCAACATTTTAAAATGTTCCATTGGTGAAACGTTGTCCTGTTGGTCTCATATTTTTTTGGAATCCTCTCTTGGTACAGCCGCAAACTTCCACTGTCTCTGTTCCTGTCTTTCTCTCCCCCACACATTTTTCCTCTTCTCAAACTTCACAAATTTAAGCTACTTTTTCCAGTATTTTAAAATTAAAGACAAAAAGCTATTCTTCCTATTCATTATAACCAAATTGCTCTCTGCCAAGAAAAGTCAGTGAAACTGCTCTCAGCTAGTTCTGTTTTCCAAAACTACCAGTTTTTTCTTTAACCAAAGTAGAGGTTCTCAGTCTCCATTGATTTTAAGCCTCAATTATCCACTGGCCTTTCCACCTCCTTGTCTTACTAATAAAGGGTCAAAGAGAAGATTGGGATAAAGGAAGAACTGAAGCCCAAATTGTCAGACTAACAAACTACCAGCTCTTCTGCACAAGTCTGCTCCCTCTAACAAACTTCTGTTCATCATACCTGACCTGACAAATCTGAGGAACACGTTGTACTAGAACGGTCTGCACCTTTGCTTAACAACTGCATGTGAGAAGGAGGCACCTCTGATTTTTCCCTGGCCCAATGCCTTTCCTGAAAGTTAAGCCTCTAGAAACCTGCTTTACTCCCACAGACTTACTTATACACATCTGCTTGGGATTCCCATATTAGTTTGGCCAGAGGTAGAAACTTCCTATAGAGCACAGCTTGTATTCTTCACTCCTGAAGTGAGTTCCTCACTAGCCACCAACCCTGTTCTGTTAGCCATTGTGGAAGTGGTGCAGGTAAATGGCCTGTTCATTCCCCTGATTGTCTCTTGATTGTTTCCTTATGGGTACAGGCCTGGAATATGCCTTCTTACCTATAGAAGCAAAAAGACTGTATTTATGGTTTATTTTCCTTTGTAAGAACCAGTTATTCTCTGTCACTTCCTGACTGCAGTGGTATTGTCTTTAAGAAAAACATACAACAACAGATATACAATATATCATCCATACCTATGTTGTGAAGAGAAAGGCATCAAAGCTGGTTGGCAACTAAATTCTGAGGCTGATCTGCTCAGAGATGTGGCATCCGACAGAACTGATCTGCAGCTGATGAGATGTTGCAAATGTAAGCTGTATCATCACAGCCCCTCCTTTGATCTTTAATCTTATGTTTTACATAAGATTTTGCCCAATTAAAAAAAGAGAGAAATCAACAAATCTTGTACCAGGTCTGGCTTTCTCTTTTGAAGGTCAAATGCAAAACTTTGAATTTGGCCACGCTATGACCACAAAGGGGAACTTAAAGGCTGCTGAAAATCATTTCCCTCCTTTTACAAGGCATGGCTGCAGTTTTCCATATGCCAGCTTTCTTTCCCGATTAGCAAATAATTAGAAATGCAGAAAGGTGAAGCAGTGGTTCTCATAAATACTTATTGCCTTTAGTATACCACTGCTAATGTCAATTTACTGTGACTAAAATCATTGATATCCATGATGAGCAGCAAGTTTATAAAAAAAGGTCCCAATATTTCTGCAAAGTGATCCTGGGCTGTCATGTTTACCATTTCCCTCCAACACACTATTCTGGAAGCCAGCTTGTTCCTGACTTTTACCTATAACGAGTTTGGAAGCAACAGAACAAAAATAAAGTAGAATTTTGCTCTATTGCTATTCCTCATTGCATCAGTCTTTTACTCTTTTTTTTATCACTGAAGAGGAAGCTGGTAATACTGTTACCTCAGAGTACAATTCTTGTTCATAAGAGACATCAGAAAGAAATTCTCCTTTCCTGCTACCCCATGCTTGCAGAGCTTCAGTAGGAAAGGTACTGCCTGGATGCATGGCAGACCACTCAGAATATGACACACTGCTTAGACTGATCAGACACAGAACTTGGGAAATGCATTCTATCAATCAGTTGTTTGGAATGAAGACAGCAGCAAATTAAACTTTGACATCAATCTTGCATTTAGCAGCCCACATCTGGAACTTGACAGAGCAAGTTGTGAGCAACAGAGTGCCCTAGGTCAGGTTGGAAGATGCATGGAGAGCGTCATGGATCAATACTCTGATGGTTTGTGATTTGAGCGAAATAAAAATAAACCACGAACTCAGAACTCAGCAGGCATTGCTTCTTGGTGGCTTGATTCCACCTCACTCACTGCAGTTTTGTGTAGCTTGTGCTAAGTGCCTGGGTCCTACATTTATGTTGTAAAGCCTCTTGAAATGGCCAGTGAGTGCATGTATTAAAGCTATCCATTTAAAGGAGGTTTTAAAATAAACATAGGCCAGGTACAGACCATTATAGCTTTTACCAGTATAAGTGATTGTAAACCAGTCTATACCCGTAACAAAACAGAGGTCTGGCACACAAAACCAGTCTATACCCACAACAGAACAGAAGTTTGGTACACATAGACTGGTTTAAAAATTGTGGAACCTGGTGTACGATTTCTGCCTCCTTCCCACCGAAGGGCAAATATGTGTTCTGTTTGCTGTCCATCTAAACTGCATCACTTAACAGAAAACCATGAACTTAGATCAATTCTACCTCAAGCTGGTTGACCATCTGTACCTAACCATAGTTTCTGCTTTTTAGTCCAGTGTAATTAGCAGTGTTGTTTCCCTGCTTCTCTGGGCAGGGGCATGGTGGGGGAATTTGCTTCAAGGAGGCAGAATACTGTCCAGGACTCTCTAGAAGAACACCTGCTATTACCATCTTCTATTCCCCTGACCCCATGCCAGTCCCATTGCAGGCTTGTGTATATATGACTCTGTGTTTTCACCATCCCCTTAGGGATACTATGTGCTCCCTACATGCAAAGTTTGCACTTTTGCTGAGCTCTTGCTTGGACTGTGTGCAGGGGATGACAGAAGCAAGCCATATCTACTGCTCCGGCCTACTACCTCTCCCGCAATCCACCAGTGCCTCCTGGGGCACCATGCACCCCTATAGGGCTAGGCTGAATTTATCTTTTATGATAATTATACATAGATATTCAGTGGTTTTCTGTGTCAATCAGTAGCAGAGCAAACAAACATGGTCTACTAGTTTGTTGATGCTAAGTGCATTGAGTTTCCTGAAAATACATCTATACATCTGTATGTTGCTGCCCTCAAATTAAGATCTCTAGTTTTAGACTTCCCTTTCACAGCTGGTGATACAGCACCATCTAGGGACCTTGATGCAGCTCTGCTTTGATCTCAGGTATACGGTAGGTCACAGGGCTGTTGATTGGAAACTCTTTTCAGTACATACAGGCATCACATTGGGATTTAGAAATAGAAGATGGTGTTTTATTTAAGCCATATCTGTCTTTATAGCTACAGATTTGAAATGTATTAGATTTCATTCTAGGTGTCAATCACCACTGGCTACAATGGTACTGTTTGCATGCAATTTGAATGTGGCTCATATTCAAGCACAAAAAAAAAAATTGTCTCATGTTGCTGTGCTGTTTATAGCATTGCCAGTAATGAGCAATGAACATTTTCCATTTTTATTAGAAGCATGACTCATAGGCCTTCTTCTTAGGATACTTTATTGAACTGCTAGGGAAGTATTACTTAAGAAAAATTATAATTCCAGGAAAGTGTGTGCATGTGACTGAGGTAACATAAGTTCAGTCAGCATTGGCAGCAGCTTTGCATTATAAAGTGACATTTAGAAATCCTGCTTTTTGATTGGCTAGTTACAGTTCCAAGCCATTTATTAAGGCTTCACAGGTCAGAACCATATTCTGACAAAACCACCAAACAATGAAATCTTTATTGTATTAAAAAAATATTTGCAATACATATTGCATATTTGTGTCCTCTAACTTGCCTCTCCATTCTTGGGACATTCCCCAGTTGTTGTCCAAGTGTCAGTGCCTTTCAAGTGATGGACAATTATCAAAAGAAAGTGTCACCACCCTGGAAACATTATTATATACGCATATGCTACAATACTTCCTGACATGCATGTCCCATCACAGCTATAGACTAGCACGGAATTCTTCCTGTTATGCAATGATTTGTTAATGAGGATAGCAAAATGTTGTAATATATCACGTTTAATGTTATCATGAATAGAAAATATTATAGCATCACATGGAAATACAGGGGATTTGCAGAAATACTTACTTTTTCAATGAACTGGAAGTCTAGGAAAAAAAGCACATTCAGAAATGCCAACACATGGTATTTCCAAGAAATTTGCTTCCCAAAATGCCAAATGTAGCAGAGTCTAGCTGACCTTCTTGTTAGGTATATTGTTTCTGTGAAGTTGTTAAAAATGCAAATTTCACTCAGGAACTTCAGATGCCCCCAGGACAGTCTGTCAGGGAGACTGTTAGGACAGGAAACACTAGGGCTTCTTGGCTTCCCAGGCCAACTGGCTCCCAGTACAAGTAGGCAGCCCAGAGGATTTTCGACCATTGGCAAGAAGTAAGTTTTATGGCCCAGGTCAACCAACAGACCCTGAAAAAAATCTATGCTCTTAGGGGCATGCCGGGACCAAAATCCCAGCTGCGCTTTAATATTACATGCAAGGAGGGTTCCCATGAAACAGTTCAGGTTTGACAAATCTTGCATCAAAACTGTATTTTTGTTTTACTGAAAAAATGTACAATATGCTCTATTCAGAAAGCTGGATGTGCCTGCTGTGCAACACACTACTTGGATCAGGAATGCAGTGCTGCATCATGCCCCTACTTGCTAATCTCATTTTTGCTGTAGGAGCGCAGTATTCTGGATTAGCCTCCAGAGTAGCATATGGTTTGTATTCCCTTGGCTGGCACTGCATTTCTGTAAGGAAACCAATAGATCTAGCTTCAAACTGTGTGGAATGCTTATGCTGCTGACTCCAAACCCTTACAACTTCACTGAGAGCTTTATTCTCTTTCATGAACCTTGCAAGCAGGGATGGATAAGACAAAGCTGTGTTGCCTTAATGGGTGAAAAAAAAAAAAAAAAAGATTCCTTAAACCCTTGTTCACTTATTTTTGCAGGTGCACATTCACTGTTCCCCTTTTGATATAGAAATTACTAATAGCCATATGGGAGGTATGTGTAATCAACTTTATGGATAAAATAGTAGTAGGCCATTACTATAGCAGGCATAAACAGAATATCACTTGATTTTGATGAAAAGCTATAAATCAAGTAATATTCTGTTGTTTTTACTTCCTTATTCTGAAGTAGTGGTCTTATTCATGCTAAATGCGAAAGGTGAAGTCTTGACGTGGGAACCAAAATGTACTACCTTGTCTCTGAACTTTGACAACATTTAGGCTGCTAAATGTAAGGAGTCTAGTTTGCATTTGCTATTGAAATTACATCTTTTGTAATGCTGTCAAGCAGGCCAATCAAATGTATAAAAGCTACACATTAAGATCTCTGAATAACCAATACAATTTAACAACACAATCACATGACCATTTTAAGACCATTGTGTGGCTATGACTGCTCAGTTAATTAAGATAATAAAGCTCTTTCACTAGAGTGGAAGTGGTAGTCTGTGCAAGTTAGGAATTAACTTTTCCCTCATGCTAAGCACCACACTGTTGGAGCATTAAGGGGATATCTTTAGGTATTGGTCCAGTGATATGCTGCCAAAATTTTAACAGGGGGCTTCTTAAAATGTTCTAGTGGTGATACATATAATTGACATTCCCAGAGTAATATACCATATTGTCATCCAAGCAACACACATACTCCCGCTGCAACAAAACAAAAAAAACATCTGCTGGAAATTGTAGTGCATTTTATATACAAGATATATTATAAGGACAGTTTCTGCCAGTTAGAGGCAAAAGTTAAAGTAAAATCTGCACATGACTCCTAGGGAATAGAACAGTAAGTAGGCTGTGCTCCCTAACTGATGCTACTACTCAGTTACCTACTAAAAGAAAAAATCATTTTTCCCCTTCAAAATGAATGTGCGTATTATATTCAAGGGTGGGTTATATAAGAAAAGATGGTACCCCCAAACAGAAATTCTGTTCTAAGTCTGAAAATCATTAATGTTATTGTTTTTACTCTTTTCCCCCCACCCACCCTCCTAAAAAAAAAA
>JAGPOW010003316.1:64936239-64984434 GCA_030014935.1 Caiman crocodilus
CCCCCCCCCAAAAAAACCAAATAAATTACTTAAGCTGTACATTACAGATTGATCAATCAGTTCTTCTGTTCCTACTCACTGGCTAAGGGCTTCACAATACATAGTCTTCCTTGCAGTAGTGGCAGCAGATAGGCTGTTCTTCCACATTCTCTCAGCAGCTGTGATGGAGAGGTTGTCCTGAAGTTCCTTGCTGTGGGGTGATTGGATGAGTGGAGAGCAGGTCCCTTCTGGTGTTAAGGTATATATTTATGGAAATATATATTCTTTACTTCTTGAGGTAGGGCTGTTGCCACTGACTGTGAAAAGTCTCCTCATACCTTGGTACAGGGAAGGACCAGCTTTCCCATGCATCAATTCTTCAGACACTGGGACAGAGCTAAATAGGTAGAAACTAATGAGGACAGCCATGGGTGGCAGCACTCCAAATTCATACAGGAACACTGTGGCCATGTATCCTCTTCAAACATTTCTGAAACAACTGGCAGGGAATTGCAGAAAAAAAAAAAAAAAGACATGTATCCAATAGCATACATACAGGTACTGATGAGACATGTCAGAAGTTCCTTCATCCTTAACTGCTGAAGTGATTGCAGGAATGGCTACTTTCAAAGAGGGCTGAAAACTTTAATAGGCAAAGTCATCCCCAACATTTTGGGATGGGTTTTGAAGCAACTGCTACTTTGGACCAATCTTCACATCACTATATACAGGGCCAGCTGGAGATCCTTTAATGCACCTCAAACTTCATTGACTAATTTAGCTTAGAAGCAGAATATAATGACCTAAAGAAGATATTTTTAGGTCACTTCCAACCTGCTGCAGAACTTAAGCCTAGCAATATATGCCTTTCAATCCTAGCCATCTCCATTTGTGCATGATAGCATTACATTTTCAAAAATATCTTTACAAAAGGAGCTAGAATTTAAAAAAACAAAAACAAAACATACATACATACATAAATAAACAAAGGATGCTTCTTTCCTCTTAAGATCCCCAGTGCTGGATCAGGCAGCAAGTTCACCAGTGAATGCTCTCTCTAAGCATGATGATAGACTAAATGGACATACAGGCTTCCAAATCATATAGTCCAAATGCAAAGGAATACTTTAAACTTGCTTCCAAGGTATTTGAG
Source organism: Caiman crocodilus (assembly GCA_030014935.1). Classification (NCBI taxonomy): domain Eukaryota; kingdom Metazoa; phylum Chordata; order Crocodylia; family Alligatoridae; genus Caiman; species Caiman crocodilus. Next base: position 64,937,372 of record JAGPOW010003316.1, read on the forward strand.
GCACAATGAGCACTTTCAAAACTAGAATAACGTATATTATAGTTTCATGAGAGTATACTGAGGATTCTTATAAAGAGGTCATAATTGTCATTTAAGGAAAGAGAATCTATAAATCATCCCACCAGCTTTCAGACACATCCCACTACTTAGCAGAAAGCACTAAAAAAACCAAACCAAACCCAGAACGATATTAATAAAAAGCTAAAATAACCTAATTGTTTCTGTCTACCACAACATTAGTAATTAGCAAAGTACCTGATTTGATCACTGCTGTTATTAATGATGCCAAATAATAATTTTATAGCTACTCTACAACAGGTAGGACTACAAGTAGAAATTTGTCTGTCAAGAGTTCATATCTGATACAGAGTCAAAATTATTACTCAGCAAGAATTGTTGACAACTAGTTAATTCTACTCGGAGCCTAATTTCTTATATACATGCTAAGGTTAAACCCTCCTGCAGGATTTTCATAAGATACTACAGGTGGCTGTTAATAAGTCTATAATTTAATCCTTCAAGCTTGATGCTTTCAAGATGCTCAAGATTTCTCTCATGATGTTGTTATCCATTATGTAACACCCCACATGTGCGAGACACTGCACTGCATGCAAGTTATGGCTTAATAAAGCTTGAGAATTGTAGGCTGCTGGTGTACCAACACCACTGCCTGTCATGCCAACCAATATTGCCCCTCTGACTTTCTGCATCACGTTCTCTCGTGTTTTATACTTGGATTACAAACATCAGAGCAGTGACTTTCTCTGGTCTGCACATACATCCTGGACTTTAGTTCTAGGGCTCCTAGATGGATCAGTATTAATAGCAGTTACAATAATAAGAAATATTGATGAGATGACTTCATGTTGCTTCAGAGCCACAGAAGCCAGTCATCGCTAATACGTCTCCACTGGAACCTAAGCTTCACATTCTGCGCAGATTTTTGTGCTCACTTCTAAGGTACCATCAGGTCTGCCTTCTGCCTGATGTTGCCCTATAAATTCAGTGCAACTGATACCGTATACAATTTGAGTCGGCATTTATATGAGAAGTAAATTAGATTATTTTCAAGTAAAACAACACCAAAGTTATAAGCTATTTCAGTATTGTGGTGAATCATACAGAAGTTATTTTAAAGGCTGGATAAGGCACAATTCTAACAATAGTTCAGGCAACATTAGAAGCTATGAGGCTGATAACTCGTGACAGAAAGTCCTCTCCATATCATCTCAGCTATTTCCATGTGATTTCTCATGAATTTAACTGACAGACACTCAACATACGGAGGAAGAAATTTATATACTGTAACAGGGGGACAGACACTGTAACAGTCACTACTAACAGGGGAACTCCTCAGGGCCAAACTCTATGGCCCACCCACCTGTTCTTGGGCAACCATCCATCTTCTCGCCCCCCACACCTTGATGTAAATTGATTCACTAATTAATGTCAGTCAAGCAGGAGGCTGCCCATTTTGGTGCCCCAATGCCAGGGGGTGCTCTCTGCGGCTCCTATCCTCCCCAACACCACAGCCCAAGCCTCGCTGATGGCATCTTGGTGTTCATTTCCTCACTGGCCCCCACGCGGGGCCCAGAATCATCCAAACAGGACCCCTCTATGATCCTCCAATCAGGCAGGCTCTCTGCCTTCATCCAGACTACCTAGCCCCCCAAAACCATTTTCTCCTCTCTGGTGTGGTCCCCCCGGGACCTTCGGCTACTAGCCCTGGCCCACCTCCAGGCCAGTGAGGACCCCAGGCCCCTGGCTCTTGGGCATCCCTCACAGTGGGCCCCTAGCCCCTTTTGGCCCTCCTGACCCTGGCCCCAGCATGGTCCAGTCAAGGGTACGCTCTCATCCAGGTCGGGTCTCAAGCCCCTCACTCTCTCTTAGGGTCCGCCCTCTGGGCCCCTCAAACAAACTGGGTGACTCACCCAGTGGTGGGGACTAGGGCTTAAGGCACCCCAACCCACCTTTCACCAGGGTGGTAACTGGATATAGGCAGCCCTTGCCTCCAAAATGGCTGCCCTCGTCAGGCACCTGGTGGCTGCCAGCTCCAGGCCCTTAAAGTGGCAGGCACACACAGTGCTCTGCCAAATATACAAATCCTTGTTGTTCATTTTGTGTCTTCAAATATCAAATGTACCATTTGGAAATGTCCAAATACCCATGGTAAACTGTTTAATTTTAAAAAGAACATTTTTCAAACTTATTTTAAATTGTTGGTAACCCAAATTATTATCATAACTCTCACTCAGAAATGTAGCATTAATGTCAAAGCCATCTATAGCTATTCACATATCACTCATAAAAATAACATGTATGTCCCTGATTGAGGAAAGAATTCCCAGTCATGAAAGCACTTAAACCACAGGTTTAGGTTAAGGTCCACCAATGTTAGGTGTGGCCTGAAGATGCTGAGAGTAAGTATGCATATTATGAGGCCTTTCTTGAACTAAATACAGATAGAAGTGTACAAATCAGCCCATCATGGGACTAATCACACTAGAGCTTTATTTTCAATCAGATATGGTCTGTAATGCTCCACTGGATACTCTTCACAGCTGATGCATTGTCTTAAAAGAAGATTAATTTTATGGCAGCCCTTGTGAAGATTTATTTTGTGACAGGCTGACAGATGATTAGTCTGCTTCTTCACCCTATCAGCTGGGGCCAATCCTGCTGGGAAACCATTAAGAGGTAGTGGTAATCTATTTTTTTCATATAGATATCTGCTAACTCACCAACTCAGATATCTATATGAAAAAAATAAGGTGAACGTTCATTCCAAGGCAGGAACCTTAGGATTTGTAAAACTTGGGGGATGTTTTGAATGTATGACCTCTAATTTGTTTTGTCAATAATGCCAAATCTCAGGAAAGGGCTTAGTTTGGAAAGAGAGAAGGGAAAGAATGCAATTTGAGCCAGATCCTCAGCTGGTGCCTGAATTCAGGGTCTGATTTAAATCAGCCAAGGACCTGTTTTTATGTTTAGAGAGTGGGAAAGGCCCCTCAAGGACACTATCCCTTTTTTCACCTTTCCAATGTTAACTACTTTAGGGGCTTTTCTGGCATCTGAATTATTAGAGAGAAGATAGACCTTTGTGGTTTCTTTTGGAAATACATAAGTTATAATTATCCAAAAATCACAAAGTTGACCTGAGGAATCATTTTCTGATGGCAGCAAGGTTGTTCTTAGCTAAGTGCAGGAAAACAGATTTTCATCTGCTAACTGAAGAATAGCTTTGGAAAATATGGGAGGTCAGTGTTATGGAAAAACATATGACTTGATTTAAGTACAAATATAATGAATACCTCCTGGCATGGTTTTCATTCTTATAGTTAGAAAAATAATATTAAAAATAGCAGCAAACCCAAGGGCTTCAAATGAGTTATGTAAACAAAAGACTTTGTGATTGATTTTCTTTGATATTTGTTACTGATATTTTGCAATAAAACCTTCTATTGCAGTTCCCAGCATATGTGCTTTGTCATTGGTAGGATGTGGGTAGGATATCTGAAAGATGTCACATTTGTTAGAGTCACAATGAAACTATTTGAAAAGTGATTTTATTTACTTTGCGACTACGTATATTGGTCTGACCTGGCTGGTGTGACATGGCACTCTCAAAATGTGTTGTAAATTGTGAGCTTTCTAGGGGATGGATCATCAGTAATTTGTTATCTGTGTGGATGGTACCTAGTATGATGGGGCCTTAGTCTACAAGTTGGTGCTGACCATAATTCAGATAAATAATACGACTAAGAGCAACAAAGAAAAGGCAGAGCACCTTAGAGACTGATTCATAGAGGCGTATAGGCTTTCATAGGCAAGAGCCTAGTTCTTCAAATGCTGTCACCTATGAATGTTTATGCCTCTCTGAACCAGTTAGACTCCAAGGTGCCACTCTGCCCTTCCTTCTGCCGAACTTCAAACTAACATGGCCGACTACTCTCTCAACAATAAAAGAAGTGACAGATGTTTCCACATCTGTCTTGGATCAAGCTTAAAGAAAATGAATATGTGAGTGAAGTATCCCTCAGCAAAAAAATCTTCCTTTTTGACCAAACCACTGGAGAATGAACAACTGAGTCACAGATGGGTCCAGGGAGACTTGCACAAGATTTACTTCCTAAGGTAGAGTTCTGGTGGAAGGAATGAAAGAGAAAGAGAAAAAGAAAGTGAGTATCAGAGCAACATTTGATGGAAGGAGCAAAATGGAGATGGTTTCAGGGTAGATTCAGCACAAGGCAGGCAGGAATGGGTTTGTTTGGCCCAGAGAGGGCTATGGAATATTGAAAGGAAGGAACGTCTGTAACAAAGAAAGCAAGTAGAAGGGGTGGGATCGGATAATGAAAAGTTGGCAATGCCCGCTATCGTGGGCGACTGGTGCCTCCTGAGTCGGGGGGGGGGGTACTTGCCCCTCCCCGCCCAGCGGCCAGTCAGCGACTGGTGGAGGGGTCTCCCCAGGGCCGATCGCAGTGACTCAGAAGCAGTGTTTCCTCTAAGCTGGCTGTAAGAAGGAACACTGCCCAGAAGTGCCAATAGTGCACCTGGAAGGGCCAGGGACAGTCCCAGAAGTGCCAGTGGCACTTCTCTTGGCACCCCCACTCCACAGCCGACACTCTCAGGGGAGGACCAGCTCTCCTGCCTGCCCCCACCTGCCCACCTCTTAAGCAGGGAATGCTGCTGTAAGGGGCTGCACCGGTGCTCTCAGGGGGTGCATGTGCACTCTGTACATGTCACCACTGCTCACTCCCTTCCTTTGTCAAAGTACACAGGAGCTACACTTTTTGGCCTTCACCTGTTCATTGAAGACAGTGGCAAGCCTCCCATGGTTTTAATGTAGGATCAGAACCCTTGCACCTCTCCCCCTCATCTTTAACTGTGCTGTGAAAGGTCCTTTCCTATTATATTTTAATTTAACTCCCCACCCATGCAGGTTGCAGTTCAGGAGGGATAAGGCAAATTGTAAGTTCTGTGGGATGCTTTCAATAATTCAACATTTTTTAAAAGGTTTTTTCCCCTGAGCTGTTTCAAGGCAGGGCTTTCTGATGGGTGCATTATTGCTATTGTTTTACATGCCATGGGGTCTTATGGAAAATATGAAACAAAAAATATGACAGAATCCCTGAAAGTAGATTAAGATGCCCTGCACTCTGAAATGAGTATACCAGCTTTTCTGACTCTCATTCCAGTAGTCAGACAGCGTAGAGATCCTATCTCAGAAAATCTGATGAATTTCCAGTCTTGACTGGTACATTCTTGCTGTTTCCTATGAAATGGAGGACTCCCATTTACTGAAATCTGTCTTGTTCCTGGCACTCAAGTTTAGCTGTTAGTCTGATGACTTTGAAAAGACTAGTTCCAGCTGCACCTCAGCTAGAGAAGTGATGTACTACAGGGTGCTAAGCACTCTGTCTGTGATCTGGCAAGGAGCTAATCACATGTATTTAAAGAAATACATGTGAGAAGTTTGCATGAAGTCAAAAGAAGTATTTAAGGCTGTTGAAGTTAAGCATGTGCTTGAATGTTTTTCTAAACTGGGAGGGGCTTAATTGTGTGGTCAAAAGTATCTATCTGTGTAAGTGCTTTGCAGAATATAAGACAGTTGGGAGAGAACCCTGGTCAACTAGGAAAGTTTAGATTATACAGGGCACCTGAAGAGGTATGTCAGTATTGAGTGGAAATGGTTATGGAAGTCAAAATGGCATGAAGGCAAAGGCTTCACATCGTTCTGATTCCCTTAGCTTTTGTGTACCATCAATCAGGTACAAACTTTGACTAGACTCAGGTATGTCCCTGAGGCATGAATGGTTTATCTACCTTCACAATGCTGTTGCCTTTGAAATGAAATGCCTCAGGAGAGAATGGATCGTGATGGGGATTGTAGGGGAGAAGAAAATGGCACTCTCTAGAGCAGAAGTAACTAACCTGCAGCACAGGCAGCCTGTGTGTGGCATGTGGCAGATCAGGGAGGGGGCAGGCAGCATAGTGGCAAATAAAGCAGGAAACAGAAAGCAAAGCAATAAATCAGGCAGGGAGCATAGGGAAGAAAGCATAAATGTCAGTAGGTCATCAGGCAGAAGGTATAAACCAGGGAACAGAAAGCAGAGCAGTAGAACAGGCAAGAGCAGAAGCTCAGAGTGTTACCTGGAGAGGATGCAGGGCTAATCTGTGGCCCACCTCCCAGAAAGATTGGCCCATCACTGCTCTAGCGAATCAGATATATGAGAAAAACCAGAACTCTTCCAGCAATGTGCAGATATGCAGCTAGCTCAGTTCTCACACTGAGAGGGAAGAATAGAGGGGACAGTGGCTGCACTCGAAGCTTACACGATCTAGCCAGCATTGAATAGAGTTGGTGCTGCCTCATCTGGCATGATATAACTCCAGGGGATGTAGCCAATTTGGTTCACCATGGTTCATTTAATGAGGGCAGAGGCTGCACTTTATATTCTTCTGATGACTACAAAAAGATCTCAGCTAACAAATATTGGTTACTTAATTGCTACCGGCTCATACTTCTAAATTATAGTGAATGAAAAAGGGGGGAGAGACTTAGAAAAATTTAGATATTTGGGCAGCTCTAACAGGAATGGGAAACCAAGGTTTGTCTATAACATTACAGAAAAATCGCTTAAGAGTGTTATTTTTTTGCTGATACAAGTATTTTGGTAATCACCCAATTACGTTAGCAGGCAATTACTCCAAGGGACTCTTATACCATCTTGGGGATCATGAAGTTTCAGACTTCTCAAGTCATGATGCTTATGCAGGCTGCATATGACTTTAAGTTAGCCTTATGACACCACCAGATATGCATGGGATCTTCTTGTTTCATGGGCTCTAGAGCTCCTGTGAAGCCTTGGTGCACTAGAAAGGAGTCTTAGCACACAGAAGTATATAAATCTGATGTGACTCTGTGATTATAACCATCTTCTCAGGATAAACTAATCAGGTTAGGCCATTCTCCACAGAAATCCTGCAGCATCTGAAGCACACCTATTTCTCAAAGCCAGTTATGAGCAGGTTAAGCTGACTGCTGGCTCAATATGTCTCTCTCAGACCTTGAGTGGCACTGCCAAGGTCTGACTGTCAGGCTCCTGTCCTGGTGTTTACCTAACTTTGCTTCAGGCTCCTGAGCAGCCTTATCTCTGGCTCCCTGATTCCTTTAAGGCATGTTTCTCTTAATATTTGACATGATTTTTTGGACTTTTTCTGGCCCAGATCCAGAGGGATAATTTTGTTCTTACCATTTCTCTGAATTTATACTCTAACTGAGAAAAACACATGATGTAGTTGCAGGTATACTGAAGCAAAGATGTCCTTTATAGAGATAGCTTATTTCCCTTCTTGTAAGGGGATAATGAAGTTGGTATCAAGGTATCCACACTTGGGGGCTTTAACAATATGGCCTTAGTCCAAGTGGTACAACCTTCTAAGATAGAAAAGACCATAAATCCATATCCATAGTGATCAGAAAGATACAGCCATGTTTTTCTGTATGCTTTGATCTTTGTGACATAAGCCATTCTGATACGTGCAACAATTTTTAGGAAAGCCTTTGGTATACAGTTTGACAAAGACAAAAAGAAAAACCTCAAATCAGTGACCCTCATACAAAGTACAGGGATATGCCTTCTAATTGACAGAATGTCCTAGCCTCGTTTTAGAGGTTCTCTTTAATTTCCATATGAATTTAAAGTCCCAGACACCATTCACTGAGCTGGAATGTCTTGCTATAATAAAAGGCATTGCAGTTGTGTCTAGTTGGATTTACCATGCTATTTAGTTTTAGTACACACAAGCTACATATCCTTTAACTGCTCTATAATTGGTCCAGTGCTCTTAGCATCTGTTGGGTAGAATTAGACAATTTGCGAATCAAAACATAAGTCAATTTCTTAGAATTAAATATCTATTACCAATCATTTGCTCAGGTCTTCTTTCAGATTTCCTACATCAGCAAATCTTTCATTGGGAGTTTTTTGTAGAGCTTCGTTGCAATTCAGGATAAGTAAGAATGATTCACACTTATATTAAACTTTTTGCCTAGAAGGTCTGAAAAACACTTTCCAGGATTCACTTAGTATGAATTAATAAGAAATCACTTCACTCACTAGAAAAATATGGCCATCTCTATGGTAAAACATGACAGTTGGCCAGAGCACAGAGCAACATTGCATATGGGCTTAGGGAAGGAGTGAATAACTTATTTCAAGTGAAGTGCACAGGGGATGTTAGGTCAGTGGAAGGTAATTAGTGAAAAATGAACTTGGCCAGAATATCCAGGCTAACATCTGCACGATTGCAAAATAAATACCACAGATGTTTTAATAATGAATAACATGTGAGATCAGTGCCATGGTTTTACATCTGATCCAAAAGACTGCTCCTTCTTCAGCATGCTGTGTGGAGCATTGACTTAGTACTAGTTCAGATCACAAAATCATTCTTATGTTTGTTTTCAAACTTATATGTTGTGGCAACCTGAGGTCATCTTAGTGTTGTCTTGTTCATAAGGACTGGTGTTTTACTTAAGGGAATTCATGGGATAACAGCCCATAGAGGGCAATTCTTCATCATGTGGCAAAAAGTATAACCAAGACAACCCACTCTACTTAGTACATACACCCATTACAGGGGTAACAAGTTACATAATTTGGAGCTAATAGCAGCCACTAATCTGATGACTTAATAGAAATAACTTTGTCTCTGTGTCTTATGTCAGGCTGAATCAGAAGAACCTTACATTTCAACATAGGGTCCAAGAACAGCTCCCTGCCTTGTCCCAAAGAGTGGTTTTTATTAATTTTAGAACTGACTAAAACACTGGGCATGGTAGGTTATAAGACTCTAAGCAGGTCTCCAGAAAGCTTCGGGACTCAGGAAGGTACCATGTCTGCTGGAGCTCCTTATCAGCAAGGGGAACACGGTCTTAAAGCATACAATGTGGACTTGCCTCTGCCCAGCCAACTTTTCTGACCATTGTGGAGGAGGACAACTACATGAATTCGCTTTCTCCTTGTCTCCTCTCCAGTTCACGTGGTCATAAAGCCTGGAAATGCAGCTGATTTTCTGTCACAGTCAGATAAAGAGGGAGACACCCACATAGCCTTGTACATGCATCTCCAGGTGTGCCATGGTGTTCTGAGGAGTGTGCTTTTTTCTGGGTTTCTTCTATACAGCATTCTACATATACTTCAAGTACACCGCGCTCCTGATGTTCCTTTCTTTATTTTAGAGGACATCCCTGTCAGCATTAGAACGATCAGAACAGCAGATCAGGAAAGCAGCCAGTCTAGAAGAGCTGCTTCGAATCACTCATTCAGAAGACTGGAAGCTGTGGAAATGCAGGCTAAAACTCAAAAGCCTGACCAATTTTGATTCCCGATCTGCATCACATCGCTCCACTAGATTTGCTGCTGCTTTCTATGACATCGATACACTAAAAGGTAGGTATATTGTTGTACCTGAGTTCCCTGTCACCTATTTCACTATGAGGATTCCCAGCCATTGGTGCAAGTAGGGGTTAAATAAACTGGCATTCTTAGAAGAGACCAACGTCAGAGAGAAAATGGTGGATATGGAAAACAGCATAAAAAGGAGGAAAAGATTAGGCAACAGCCTGAATACATCACCATTTTATGTGCAGAGCTGGTTTATTGTTTTCTGTACACAATCCAAAGAAAGATGTGTTAAGTATGGGCTTGTCAGTCAACAGAACAAGAAAGGAAGTAAACAGGCAGGAATAGCTTGGAATGGCTAGCTGCAGGGACTGCCAATGGCAATATGCTAAATCTTGGAATTTGCTTGTAGGCAGAAACAATGGACTTTACAGCTAGCACTGAAATTCCTAGTTTTATTAGGTGTGTTTTGATGTAAGGCATCTCATCAGCAGCTACATCTGGGTAGGACCTGATTCATTGGCTTCATGCTGTTGAGCATGCTGGGAGAATTCTGGACAGAAAGAAAGTATACAAAAACAATAGATGACACCTAGATGAGAGAGAGGGAGTACAAATCTGTATACAAAATAGAATGAAAAAAAACCACACTGGGCACAACTGCATGAGGCTTTTACTACACAATTGACTAATTAGCTGCACTTTAAACATCTCAGCGTCTACACATGCACCCCTGTTAGGCTGGAGTAAACTAATTTACTCCACAGCAGGATAATACTTGTACATTTACAAGTAGTAATCTGCTTCAGAGTAAAAACTCCACAGCAGCACCCATGTAGACTCTGGAGGGGCTGGCTGGGGCATGAGGGTGCTTCAGTGCAGGGGCTGCTTGCTAGCTAGTCCTGCACTGAAGCACTCTTGTGTCACAGCCACCACCCCCAGTTGCACGTTGAACCAGGGGGAGCAGCTTCAGGCTTGCAGACTAAGCCCCAGGGCCGCCTGCCAGTCAGGGCTGCTCCACTCCAGCTTAACATGCTGTACATGGATAAACTATGGAGCTTATTGCTCCTGGGTGCATGTTCAAACATTGTGCCCAGGAATGATAAACTGCAGAGCAATAAGCTCCGCAGTTTATTCATGCACCGTAATTGCATGTGTAGACATGCCCAGTGCCTTCTAGAGGAAAGAATCAAGGTTTAATATGAGCTCACTAAAAGTAAACCAGGAGCTAGTTATCATTCCTTGATGAAGTGAACAGATATTATACAACAGAGCCTTGCTATACAAGCTGTGACCTAAGCAGATGTAGAGATCCAGTCCTCAGGTGTGTGTAGACAAAATGGGGGCCCTAAATTGAAGCAGTGGGTTTAAAAACCAACCGCTTCAATTTAGGGTGAAACCCCCCCCCATGCATGCACACACCATTCTGACTTACCTGCCTCTCCAGTGGGGAGGGGAGGGTGAGTTGCCAGTGGGCAGAGTGGTTACTGAGCTATGGCAGGTTGCTGGGGCTTCCCCTCGCAGTAGTGGCATCTCACCCTAGGCAGTACCCACCCACAGGCACCTGACTTAGGCAGTCCAAGGGGGCACTGCAGCCACAGAGGGAAGCACCAGGCCACCATGCAGCGCAGGAAGGCAGGCTCTGGGGACAGGTTGGGGGGAATTGAGGCCTGCTTCTATTCTTGGATGGAGCTTGTTCTCCTGGGCTGCTGCCAAGCTGCCTGCTGAGCTTCCTGGAGAGCCCCTTCGCTCCACAGTTGTAGGGGCAACAAACCAAAACTCCTCAAAGGAATTTTAGTTTGCTGCGCCCCAAGTCATTTAAGATGCATTACATTGACAAATTTCCTACACTGGCTGGAAATAATGTCCAATATGCCACAGAGGCATGCAAACACCAACATCATTAAAGCAGTACAAAAGCATTTGACATGCTTTGAAGTGTCATGCACACATGCCCCTTGTTTAATCTACACATGGCTTTTGACCCCCAAATGATGGAACTCAAGCCAGAATATTCACTTCTCTGTTGGGAAACTAAGAATAAATGATCCTATTGTGATAGAGCTTTTAGAACACCCACAACCACTCTTTCATACATTTGCTTACTCTTTCACATCATTTGATTAAATATTTTAGTTATCTGGCTATTTTTGGCTAAACTTGAATTTTAATCTCTGAGAAGGACCACAAAGACACAGACATAAAGGCCAATGTGAAATGCATCTGTATACAACTTTATAGAATTCAAGAAATTGCATAATTTATTATAAAGACAATAATATTCTAGCAGTGCCTGATGCAAGAGAGACTGGTAGAGAGAGTTAAAAGAGATGGATTTTTTTCAGAATATTTGCAAGAATTCTGTATAGAGGCATTAACTGTCTAGGGAACTATTTGCATCCAATATAAATTGCAAGGTTTTCCTGTAGAAATCCTGAAAGCCAACTTTTAGTTTTCTCATGTAGTGAAATATCAGTATTGCAGAAAATGGTGATCATTCATTTGTCTATATAACAATACAACAAATGACTGCATCACATGGACTAAGGCAATATTCTATAATATGATTTATTAACACCAAAAAGAATATAATTGTTCATGTAACTAGAGCACAGGAACAAAAGAGACAAAAGTGTAAGTGGATGAATCTGTTCTGGGAAAAATTCTTTAGTTCAGCCATCCATAGCTGGGGTGTTAAATGTGTGGATCCAGAGAGGCATGGCTGTGCAGTCACATTCCACTTTAGTTGTGCCACGTTAGCTTTTGATCTGGGGTTCAGAGCCTGGGGAATGAACGCTGTAGCTGCTGCTCATCCCCTCCTTTCCTCTGCTGCTGCATTCAGAAGGAAGGGGACAGAGAGGAAGGGGGAACAGCAGCAGCATTCATTCCCAGGCTCCGGAGCAATGTAAAAGTAGGAGCTCCAACCAGAAAATGCTCCAATCAGTTGGTGAGCTTGGTGCTCTTTGCACACACAAGCCTCTGGCAGGAGCCTCCACTGACCAGACAGTGAATTCAGAGCATATTGCACAGCCAAAGTAGAGGGCTGCATCCACCATTTCCTTGTTTCTGGATCTCCTACTCATGTCACACACGCATTCAGAGGGCCAAATCTGACCTGAAGGGCCACATCATCCAGATCATAAGGCCAGGAATTTGGGAGTGGCGTAAGTAGGGGGTGGGGCCACCACCAAATGTAAAGGTATGGAGCCTCACAGGGGACAAGCAACATCTGCATTAGCTGCCACTGCATACCTTGCTGCCAGGTCCAGCTCATGAGGAGCCCTACAGTTTAGTCCAAGACTGGGGGGAGGGGGGGGTAGATCTAAACTGAGTTTGACACCTGTGAACTATAACAACTCTTAGCTAAGCACCTGTTGGGATAATGCCTGTAAAAATGTATTTCTTTCCTTATTTTCTCCCAGTCAGTGGAGGAAGCCCTTTGAATATCTGTGAGTTTTTATTTAATGTGGTGTTATCATAAGAAAGTGAGGTCAAAGTGTAAGGTGCTCCTTACTCTGTTGCTTAATTACTCTTTCCAGGCACCACCAGCCAAACTCAAAGTTTTAGTCCTCATCTTTGAATGAGCTTCCCTTTGCATAATCAAGACCTCTCACAAACAGCCAAGTTCCTCTAGAATAATGCAACTCCCAAGTGTGTGTGTGTGGGAGTGGGTTGGAGATGGGTTTCTTGGCAGCTGAATTACAAATATATAACTCACTTATGGCTAAGATCAAAGTGACCATGAACCTTGGTGGTTTAAGAACAAAGTGTAAAAACCCATTCAATTCCTTCTTCTAGCCTCCCTACAATAGCTCTACCAAATGACTAAGAGGGGGAGAATGAAAAGGGAATTTCTGTTAACACCCATGCAACTGACATTGTAAATGATTATGAAAGGGCCATGTGATGCCAAATACAAAACCCTTCTGGATTCACTATGCATATATGTAAACCAACAGCACTTAGTGTGGGATACTTGACATCAAATTTCCTCAATGAATAATAATAATACATAAAAAAATTAACCTTTTTATCATAATAACAAATACAATAACAAATAAGCAGCATGAAAACCTTACAAAGAAAAATATTAAAAATCACAATATACATATGTATACATCATATTTCTCGTTGATAGCAAATAAGCTGCTAACCAACTTCACTATCCCTGATACTCTTCATATTCTCAGCCTGGTGACCAGCAGATTGAATCTACCATCTCTGGGATCTCTGAACTGATCCAAGGTGTTGGTTGTATCTGTGTTGGTCTAATGTCATTTAGCTGCTCTAATAAAAGATATCACATTTACCCAATGAATACCCAATTGATTTAACACACTTGTGTTATTTCTCCTTCCCAGCAGGCTCTCAGAGCAGGATGCATGCCTCTCTGGCTGAGAGAAAAGTCATCCAAATTTCCCCTTAACCTCTTTCAGTTCCTGGGACACTGAACAGATTTTTTTTAACCTCTGTACCAGCAGGAGCCAGAACTCACCCAACCCCAATTAGTCTGTGTTTTCAGTAGGATAGTGTGCTATAGTCTGCCAGGTCCTGTCCCTGTTCACAGACAGTTCTCTCAGAACACTTCCTTCTGGGGCCACACACCCCAACTTTGGTGGTCAGAATAGAATTGATTTTCTCTCTTCTTGACCCCAGTGGTACTTGCAACATGACCACTAGCCATCATCACATCCCCACTGAGGAAGCTCAAGGTTTCACTCATCTTCCAAAGATGGATGCATCCCAAATTCTTGAAAGCCAAACTCATGTCATGGCTGTGTGTTACAGCACAGGGAAGTCAAAACTGCAGGAGTGGTAGCTCTTACTGAGGCCACAAAACCTGTCATGTTTCAAGGAGATAGGTGCAGGGGTTTGGGGGGAACTGCACCTCAAGCTGCGGACAAGCAAAACTCTTGCCATGGGTAACCCTGTATGTATTCAAGTGCAGCGGGGTGACAGCTACAGGGATGGTAGCCCCTGCTGAGGCCCCGATGCCTGCCAGCTGTTGAGCAGATAGGTGCAGGGGGGTTCTGGGGCCCTGCACCCCTAGCTGTTGACAGGCAAAACTTGTGCCAAGACTGTGTCTTTCTTGGGGCAGTTGATTGTCTGTATTGAGTCTTTCCTCTTAGCCTGGTTTTGTAGGTGCTAATTGATGCTCATTAAGTCATTATGTAATAGCTAGGTCCTGTGTATTGAGTTCCTGGTCCCTGAGTGAATCATGATTGATTGATTGATTGGTAAGTGGTAACACAGTAGCTTTGTAGCCAGGCCCCCAGTAGTGTCTCCCCTCCCAGCCCCAAGACAGTCCCACAGCACCCATGGCACCAGTTTTGCTTGTCCGCAGCTTGAGCGGCAATTCCTCCAAACCCCTGCACTGATCTCGAAACTTGGCAGATGTTGAAGTCTCAGCATAGGCTAACACTCCTGCAGTTTTCACCCCACTATGTTGTAATGCCTAGACCTGACATGAGTTTTGCTTTCAGGAATTTGGGGTGTTGTTCCCCTCAATCCCTTGTACTGATCTTCTTGAAACTTGACAGACTTCATTGTCTCTGCAGAGTATTTTCATCCAAACTGGACAAAAAACAACAAAGTTACAGATATTTTATTTGTTCCCCATTATACCCTATGGCCAGATCTCAGAGGTGGTTCCGAGGTGGCTCTGAACCACTTTGGGAAGCCAAATTAGGCCAGTGCTTCAACCCGGATGTGCTGCTTCAGACTCCGAAGTGTCTGAAGCTTCTCCCAATCTGAAGCTCTGTCCAAAGCCTTGCATAGCCTTAGAAAATAGCCCCTGCAGCCAAGACTTGCAAATGTGACAAGTGACTTGTGGACCCTCAATCTGAAGCACTTTGAAAAGGCCTGATTGTCAACAAGCACTAAGTACACTCTAAGAATCAGATAGCTTTTGAGTACCTGAAGGTAGGATAGAGTCTACCTAAAGTATTCATAGATTCATAGATTGTTAAGGGCTAGAAGGGACCTCATAGATCATCAGGTCCAGCCCCCCCGCTCTAAGCAGGAAGACAACTGGGGTGACCCCTGTGAGGTGACTGTCCACGTTCCTCTTGAAAACCTCCAGGGTAAGTGACTGCACCACCTTTGGAGGGAGTTTATTTCACAGTCTGGACAACCTGACTGTGAAGGAGTTTTTACTCGTATTAAGCCTGAAGTGGCCTTCCAGGATTGGTCCTTTTTAGTGTTGTAGCCTTCTGGTAAAATCCTAGTTCTACTAAAAACAATGGAAGTTTCACCCTAAATTTAAAGACATTTAAAAGCATCTTATTTTTTGTATCTTTTAAATTATTATCAGAGGGGAAAGAATAAGGATAATTTAAGGGGAAAACAAAACTTTCAAGGACTAAATGAAGATCCTCAGTGACCCTTTTTTAGGAAATGGTTTATATAATAGAAAGGTGTAATAAAAGGTCTAAAAGAGAAATGTGGATGCACATCTGAAGATAAACTTTAACATTTAGGGTTAAGAACAGCATTTTGGCATTTTTTTCTTTAGAAGTTTCTGTAGGACTGAGCTCTGTTTCATATTAGAGATTTTCTTAACATGACAGAAGTTGCCCTGGACCACTGCTAAACTGCTAGAGGTAAGCTGCTAATGGAAAATGCTTTTCATAGCTCTACAAGAACACAAAGGCTCGATAACTCTTGAGGGTCTCTACATGCTTGTATTAGGTAGTTAAATACCTATGAAAATAGAGGAAGGAAAGAAGACCGCATTTAATGATACAAGAAATCATTTTGATATGTAATTATGACAAATACCACCAAGCTGTTCCTTTCTCACTCTCTGGGTAACTGAAAAGTTAAAGCATTGTTCTCTCTCACAGTCAAAATTTGAGAGGTCATGCTAAAATAAAACTGCCAGTCTGCAAAAATTCAATATTTGAAAGCTGACATGATGTTTTGAATAGATAAATCATACTTAAATTTATATTTTTGTTATTCAGTCTTTAAACTCCTGAGAACACTAAAGTGGGAGTGTGTTTGCCTTGGATTTCAGTAGATGGTTTGGAATCATTGCTCCCTGCCTGGACCCCAGTGGACCTATTAAAAACATCTGACTAGAATCTCATTACTCTGTTTCTCCACCTGAACAGATTCAATTTTATTCTGCTCACATTTACACTAGAGTAATTCGAACCACCTGTGTACTGATAATAAGACTTCAGATTTACAGTGTTGTAAACAAGGGTAAAAATTGACTCTACTTGTACAGAAATAGATTATAGACCAGATCCTTGGCCAATGTAAATCAACACTTTTCCATTGAAAGGAGAGGATCTGCAGTCCTTAAAACCAGGTGAGTTTCCAGTTCCATATGTTTCATAGTTAAGGAAGAGAATAAACCTCAAAAAGCAAACCCTACCAAAATAACCTCTTAATCCATTTAATGGTCATGATACTTTTGTTCTCAGCCATTCTTTGGTTCTTGATCAAAAATTGTCAACCAACATTATCAGATAACCTGTAAATGGCCAACAAAATTCCAAGTACACGTTATTTATCCAATACATCGTTAAATCGAGCATTTAATTTTTTCTTGTTTTTGTTCATGATGATGGTTCTTTTTGTAGTCATAGATGAGGAGTGGCAAAAAACTCAGTGTGTGCCAAGGGAAACCTGCGTGGAAGTTGCTAAGGAGCTGGGTACAACCACCAACAAATTCTTTAAGCCTCCCTGTGTGAATGTGTTCCGATGTGGAGGCTGCTGCAATGAGGAGAGCCTGAGCTGCATGAATACAAGCACAAATTACGTTTCAAAAACGGTAATGAGACTATTCATCTTTTTTCTATTTTCTTACTTGGAGACTAGGAAGGATAAAAGGATGTTGGGTCTCTCCAAGGCTGCTATGGATCTACTTGTGCCTAAGAGTCAATCTCTGCATTTTCATAACCATAAAAAAATTCTTAATTTTTATTTACTTAGAGTGAATACAACCTTGGGAAAGGTTATTTAGCTTGTTTTCTATACAAGTATGAATGACTAGACGAAGTCTAAGACTGGAGAATCAGAACCAGTGTGCATATCTACATGAGACACTACATGCGCAGTAGACTAATTGTACTGCGCATTAGCACATCATGACAGAAGTCATGATATTGTGCTAATGCACAGTAGAGTTAGTCTACAGTGCATTAGCATCACTAAAAATTCATGCATCGGCACTGTTGTGCCATAACACTCGTTACTACGCATTGGGTTAATACCCGTTATTACAGTTACTAAATGTAATGTGCCGTAACTACAGCCCATGAATGCACATGTAGACACACCCAGTGAATGATGATGTTAATAAGCTTAATTATTGTATTCTTAATATTTATTGTTACCTAGACCCAGAATTTCCTGATTGCTCTTGGAAACTCCATACTACCAAGCAAATAGATTCTTTTGGAATTTCTGATGTGTGGTGCCTAAGAATTAAGACTTAATTTTTCACAGCTGTGACAAAAACCTTGATTGGTAATTTTGGGTGTCTAGGTTTAGAAGTCTTAAAGGTTCTTGAATTTTAAAAGTGCAGAGTATCTGCTCTCACAGAATCACATATCTTAAATTAAATGCTCCAATTTTGAGTTGTTCCAAGTCATGAGTCACTTTTGAAAGTGTAGACTTAAATAATTAGTCAGGTGCAGCAAAGTAGTAGCAGACAGCAAATAACTTAAATGTAGTAGTTGCATCTACAAGCAATGCTACATCACCATAGCAATGAGCTAGGGCAACACATCATCTGTGGGCAAAAACCATGACACTGCCGCTACATCGCTGTAGCAATGCACTACCTCAGTATAGCATGTTGCTATGGCAATATAGCATCTAAAATAACCATATGGCACTGCATAGTATAGTGTGGGCTGTTACTGCACCATCATTTAGTACTAACAAAAGAAATACAAAATGAAGGCACAGTAACAATGCTGCTATAGGGACACATATAGACATGCCCAAGGTAACTGAGTTTTTTCTGTCATGTGACTTTATAGTTACAGCTTTAGTTCTTCTATAGCAACATATTAGTCCTAGTAATAGAAAGTTTTTCTACTTACACTAGATTCATAGATAATTAGCTGGAGCATTCCAATAGCAGTGTATCTGATTCCTAGCTGTTATTCTAGTCCTGTATCAGTGTGCTTTCACTGGTTTCAGTGGAGTTATAGTAGAATACAACGAAGTGTTGAAAGAGTGAATCAAGCCTAATACTTCCTATGTAGATGTTCATTAATTGATTCCATTCCATGTCAGGAGGAGAGAGCTCTTATTAGCTGTTGGCAATATACCACAGATGTCTTAGCAACTCAGAGGTCTGGGTCAGGCTAAAAATATTTTATGCATTTATCTTTGAAACTGTTTCTCACAAGATTTAAAAAATAAATAAAATACATTTAGTTCTTTAGAGTTCAACATTCTTTTAATTTTATTCAAAATAACCATTCTCAAAAGACTTTGAGCCAAATACTGCTCTTAGTTTCAACAATAAAAATCCGGTCACTGAGGAAAAAACAAATAAACAGTGGACATACTCCAGAGTTTTGCCCATGTTACTGAAAAAAAACATTTTTTTTTGTTAAAGATATTTATTTCCTTTCAGAAAAAACTATAGGTTTCTCAGTGTAATAACCAATGGAAATAGTGGCAGAGAAGATCAATGAGTAGCTACATAAATGACTAAGATTAAATAGACTATGTATCTAATAACAAATTCCAGTTTTCTGCATGATTTCCAGATTTGCTATAAAATAATGATGAAACCATTTGATGTATTTGCAAAGTGCTTTCCCAATTCATGGCATGCTCATTAAATAATATTTATAGTACTTCACTTTCTTAGTCCTGAGGCTGCCATACTAAGCAGTTTGTACTTCAGAGATATTGTTTACTTTTCCCCTTTGATTAACTTAGATCATACCCATGGTGGCTGCCAGAGGAGAATAGGGAAGGTGAGGGGAAACAAGGGCAGAGGGTAGGAAGTTAGTATATAAATTATTTTAAGTAAAACTATAAAGTAGAAATTGAAAAGCATGTTTTATCCTTTCAGCTTTTTGAGATTTCAGTTCCTTTGACAAATGTGCCAGAGCCGGTGCCAGTCAAAATTGCCAACCATACTGGTTGTAAGTGCTCATCAAATATTCAGCGTCCCCCTTATACCATCATACGAAGATCAGTTCAGTATCCAGAGGAGGACAGGTAGGAAACTCTCTTTACAAAATATTATACACAGATTATACAGCACTAACAGCTTTTTTATTATACAGCTTTTTCCTTGTCACTCAGTCACTGAAATTTTTCTTTCATTTCTTATTTTCCTACCTGTTTCCACATATCCTGGGTTCCCTTCAAATTTACAGAGTCAAAACCAAACCTGAGTTAAACAGATTTCAGTAATTTAATGGACATCTGGTGTCTGGCATGCTGATTAAGGTCCAATTCACTAAAGACCAGATCCAAAAAAAAAGACTTAGGCACCTAAAGCACAAGAATGAAATCTACAAAAACCTGTCTTAATCCTTAGGGCATATGTAGATGAAATAGGGGCCCTAAATTCAAGCAGTGGGTTTTAAAAAACACTGCTTGAATTTAGGACTGTTTAAACCCCCACGTCATGCACACACCCCACTGACCCACCTGACTATCCAGTGGGGAGACAAAGGCAAGCTGCCAGTGGGTGGAGCAGTTGGGGGTGTGTGAGGCGGGGGGTGAGACTGCTTGCCTCTGCAGCAGTGGCAACCTCTGCCCCAGGTGGCACCCACCCTCAGCTATCTGGTTTGGGCAGTCCCAGGGAGCACTGCAGCCACAGAGAGAAGCACTGAGATGCTGCACAAGCTCAGGCAGGCAGGCAGGCTCCAGGGGAAAAAAAAGAAAAAAAGATCAGACTCACCACTTTTCTTGGGCAGAGCCTGCTTTCCCGGGCTGCTGTCAGGCTGCCTGCATGGCTTCCTGCAGAGCCACGAAGCTGAACAGAGCCCAGTGCTTCATTCCATGGCTGTAGGACAACCACCAAACTAAGTCTCCTTGAAGGAGATTTAATTTGCTGCACCCCATGTCATTTAAGGTGCATTATGCTGCCAAATTTCCTACAGTAGCTTGAATGAATTTGCAATATGTCACCGAGGTGTGCAAACACCAACACCATTAAAGCAGTGCAAAAGCATTTAGCTGGCTTTAAAGTGTTGTGCACACATGCCTCTCATTTTGTCTACACACCACGTTTGGCACTACTATGTCATGGGACTGTGCATGACCTTGTGACTGATCTGAGCATCTCGGCACCATTGGCACTATTTTACACAATTTAGTATTTACAAAATAGGTATGTCACTGTACCTAAGGTTTCTGAGGGGTCTTATCATCATTGCCAACTGTCTATAAATTATGGAAGTCTATAAAAGCAAGGCTAAAAATGCTTGTCCATAAAGTCCATAAAAAATGGAGCTGTCCATACAAAAACTAAGCAGTCAGAAGCTTGATGGACAGACAGAGTATAGCAGGAGCACAACACCCTTCAAGGAGCATTTTTTCAGGGTTTTGTAGTCCCCTAGCCCCCAACCACATGCTGCTGCTACTGCCGCATCCTGTTGCCTGCCTTTAATACTTCTGGATCCTAGGAAGACAAACAGTAGTCTTTTTTTAGGTGTTTATGCCCAGGTTGGGGGCAAGACTAGTGAGGGTAAGACTAAGGGATGGGATGGGTGCAGCAGCAAGGTGCAGTTAAGGGTAGCAGGATGTAGGGTGGGTAGGGTACACTTAAGGTGAGTAAAACAGTTCCTGCAGACAATCAGGGCTGCCAACTTAAGAAAAAAAATACTGATAATTTCCAAAATTTTTACTGACAAACTTTTTTACTACCATTTGTGTTAAACCCCTAAATTTGAATTAGATCCTGGCAGAATAAAGGCCTAGCAGAAAGGTTACATTTATATTATGTAAAACATGTCAGTAAAGAAGTGTAAATATCAGTAAAAATGTTGTAGATTGTCAGAAGCAAAATTGTCCTGGGTTGACAACCCTGGGCCTTATCTTGTAAGTATGCTCATAGAACATCTAACAAATACTGGAAGGACAGATTTCAGCACAAAGCATATCATTCCACAGCCTCTTTCATTCACAAACATAGCTGATGGTGGTACCAGCACTGCCTACTTTTCATAGTCCAGAAGTTAAAGTATTCACCCAATAATTAGGAAACTTGACCCTGAAGGGATTCAATTCTTCAGTTTCCACCATCCAGAAAAGTGCCCTAATCACCAGGCCATAAATGAGACTGAAACCGGAGAGAGGACTTTTTCCATCCATCTCATTGAAGCTGTGCCACTCTGCAGCTACAAGATAAGCCAGGAGAGAAAGCAAACCAGAGGGAACATGTATCAGTGATCCAGGAAGAAAGATGCCCATCTTGGAGGAGTGTTGTGAATTCTGGTCCTTGCTCTCAGGTCTACTCACAGTGTTTCAAGAGTCACTGGATAAAAGCCACAGACAATGTTGGAAGCAGAGAGAGGAATCCAGGACTCCCTTTAGGGGACTGACCCCATCTCTGAGTTACAGTTAAGCTCCCTCTTCCTTTCTTTCTCTCAAATCTTGCTTTGCTGGTTGGATGGTGGCTCAGAGATTAGGAGTGCCTCACTAGCCCAGCCCTGCCTCTAGCTTGGTGGTTAAGGTAGCCTCCATGAAGATGAAAACTGTGGGTTTGAATCACTTGAGCCTGAGGAAGGCCCCACTTGGTTTTCCCACTTCCTGGGCTAGTGCTACAACTAACAGAGTAGTATGGAAAAGGTAAGGGAACAGGTAGCGGGAAGGGAGCACCTCTTTCTTTAGCCCTGTTTTAAAAAGTGAGCGTGTCATTTATGCCCGAAGAGAGAACTTAGACACTCAAGTCCAGGAGTAGTTTTTGGACTGTGAATCTCAGAAATATCCTTCGCTCAAGGCTATAGGGAAGTGCCCAAGTCTAGGAGTGAGGCGCCATTTTAGCCACACCCCTCTTTGTTCAGTATTTCTATTGGTTGGTTGACACATTGCCTTGTTCAGTGCTGCTACAAATGCTATTTCTAGAGGACAGGTTCTCCCTGTTGACTGGGTAGGAAATTATCACCCAGGGGACAAGTACCTAAAGCGAGGCACCCCATATCTAAGTATCTTTATGGAACTGTCCTTAACTTTAAGTACAGGAATAATCCCATTCAAGATAATTTAACTGTTCATATTCTTAAATGCATTGTTGAACTGGAGCCTGAATACAGGTGGTCCTAGGGTTTCTATTTGAGGTAATAATACACATCATTCCCATTTATTAAAGTATTACACTTGGCTGATCTAGCTGTAAATAACTGGCTTGAGCAAACTAGCAGACTCATCTCTTCAGATAAAAACAGTAATTCTCTTGAAACTTTTTTTATATAAATGATTATATTACTTTTCCTTCTAGATGCCCTTTTTCCAACAAACTTTGCCATAGTGGGTGGATATGGGACAGTGACAAATGTGAATGTGTGGTGGACACACAGCATCCCAACCGAAGAGAAGGTAAATGTAATCATATTAACTGATGCTTTCTCAGCCTGACAAAGGGTATTTGTACCCAAAAGTTTGCAAAGAAGAATTTTTCCAACTATTTGAGTTGGTCTAATAAAAAATATCAGATTTACCCAAAGAACCTTGTCTGTCATTAACTGACACTTTTACTATCTGCAACACTGAGAAGGTGCATTAAGATTCTTTTTCACATTAGTAAAGAATTCACTTGGATTCTAAATTACAAGATTGTATTGCCTTATTACTTAATAATAAATCAGTTGAAAACATGTTGAAAACAACTACAATCTAATATTACTTCATCTCATTTTCTTCTGATCTTTTATTTTTATTAGCCACTGCAATAATGAAGAGTGGTATATTAGAAGGAATTACATTTCTACTCATTTAGGGGCCTTTACAATCAGTAATCCTCATCTACGGGTCAATACAAAAATGCTTGTAAGGTTTGGGGTTTTTTTAATTACAAACAAATTGCCAAAAATATTGGCTTGTAAACTAGATGCCAAATTCTGCTCACATACTGTTTATGTATGAAACCCATCAATGAAATCCAATGGATCATATAATCTGCAGATTGTCAAATTCTGTTTCCCAGTTGACCTGCCCATTTGGGACTTCAGAACCTAATCCTGCCTTGATCCTTACTCACATGGGAGTAGCTCTCATAGATCAGACAGGCAGCAAACCAAAACCAAGAGGCCTTATGCTTCTGAGACACCTCTTTGAAGAAAAATGCTTCCTGTGCTTACATAGTATGCTGGGCACAGCTGTTACAAGGTTTGTCATCTTCTCCACTTGTGCTCAGCTAGATCTGTGGCTGGTATGTTAGCCATTTCATGTTACCCATGACAAGTACCCAATTCTCACCTCATTCACTTGGGGAGTAGATGTAGAGATTGGGGGGCTTGTTAGATGTTTCACTTTTTGCTGCTTAAATGTTGATCGATGTTAGTGTGAGCTCAAGTTTAGAGCAGTCACACTTTAAAACTAAAAACTTCTCTGACTGTCCCCCACCTGCACAGCTGTGACTTGCCAATAAAGAGCTGGCAAGCATGGGCCTGACTAGGAGCTACAGCTGTGAGTTGCCATTACAGGGCTGGTGAGCCAGGACATCATTCGATCCCTGCTAGCTGGGGGTGTCTGAGCGAGGGGTGGGCAGCAACATGAAGCTGGGAGACGGAGTTAATGGGATGGTTGTGGGTAGTGAAGTGGGAGGTGGTATGGAAATGGGGGTGGGAAAAGGTGGTGAAATAAACCACTAAAAGACAAAAAAAAAAAGATTTTAAAAAGACAAGTAAATTAAAGAAGACCTCATGTTTGAATAAATTGGGATTGGGATTGGGATTAGGTTGTGGAAAGTGCTCGTCATGCTTCTTGGGGTGGCTGGAAGGTGGGAGCAATAAAGGACGGTGTGTTTGGGGAGCTACTGTCCCTACCCTGGGAAGGAAGCCCTGACTCATGGGGACCTGATCAGGCCTTCTCTTTTGTTCCCACCCTACCCCTCCAGACTTCACTTCTGGACCCACCCGTGTCCTGCAGTCTGGCTAGCTGGCATGTGCTCTGCAGGCTGTTTGCACAGGGTTGCACCCCTGGGGACGGGAAGGTCACACCCCTGGGGGCCAGAAGAGGAATTAGCTTGGTGCCAGAGCCATCCCCTGGGCAGTAGAGTTCAGGAGATGAAAAGTGTCCACACACAACAAGAGGGTGGGGGAGGGAACACTGTAACCTGGGATTCTGGAGGACTGCAACTTGGGCAGCTCATCTCTAGGGAATGACCAGACATTCATGGAATGCAAGCTGGGTAACACAGATCAGAGATAAACCTGCCATGGAGTGTTGAAAATAAACTGCTTAAAAAATGCTTAAAACTAGTTTCAGGTATTAATATGCAGACAATCCAGAGATTAAAAGCTCTAAGCGCCACCTAAAATTAACATGTAGCAAGGCCCGTTGTCATGCAAATAAGACCTGAGCCAACTCACTAATGCCAATGGAGCTAAGCATGAGAGTAAGGGTTTGCATTATCAAGATCTTGCATAAAAACTGAATTAAGTTGATGGAGATTATGGCTAGGAATGGTTTCCAAGAAAGCTTTTAACTTGGTACAAAACCATAACCCAAATATTTTTTTATGAACTACTTCTATCCTTCCTCTACTCTTGGTGAAAAGACCAGAATCTGTCAAAGAAATCTGTTGAAAAATTTCCATGTGGATTAGAAACCAACTCCTATAAGTCTGGAGAATCTTTCATATTTAGAAGTGTTAAACTCTCCCTAAGCACTGTATAACATTTACATTCATATAGGGAATAATTTGGACTAGTCAAAATGAGGTTCTCATAAAAACTGTACTTCATGGAAACAGAAAGAAATCTTCTGTCTGTACTATATATAAATTTGCATTCAAGAAATGAATGAATATATCAGCCAAGTCAATAATAAAAGCAAGTTGACAAGTTTTTGCTTTCTTGGCCAGAGACCAAAAATATAACTGAATAACTCCATAAAATCTTTTGCCTGGTACAATCTTTTAGAATTAATAGACAAAAACCTAGCATTAGTGATCCTTCAGGGACATTATGTCAACCTGCATCAGATTATTCATCCATCAAGTTTGGTATGTTAGCTGTAGTGGCGAAGTCAGTATTTTAGAGGAAGACCAAAGGAATGCAAATTTATATTACAGCTAACACATATACATTTGTTCTGTGACCTTGCAATAAAATTAAAGTACAGACGTACTGAAGTATGTGTCTTGCTGATGTAGAACAAATATTTCTAATGATAAACAACTATTTTTAAAAAAATATGTGCATTTTGGATGTGGCTTGGACAAATTAATTTAAGACTTTGAGGCTACAGCAAAGAGGGAACTAAACACTAGCTAACAATTCAGATATGCTAAGGGTCACAATATCAAAGGAGTGAGCATGGAGAATAGTTTTGTCATGATCCAGGCAGAATCTGTGCATCTTTAAATAATATTTGGTTCTTATTTTCATTTGGGTATTAATTTCCTGGTGCTAAATTAACAGTAATGAAGGCTTCTTTCAAGTAGTAAAGCCTGGGTCTCCCATATATCCTTTCTGCCCACGGAGATCAGAGCTCAGATTTCAGAGGTCATAGACATAGGTTACAGTCCACATGTCATAGGTGGTTAAATCCAAGAGTTAATTGTAAAACTGCAGGAAATTACCTTTCCAGTGACACATTATATGCTGTAACCTTTAACCAGGGATGTGCTGCCGACATCTTAAAGGGCTCTCACAAAAGTGTTCCTGTTTTGCTGTGATAGATCATATGTTCTATGTTAGGATGAACATGTTTGAAGAGTGATCAGGTGCTGAGGAGTACAGTCATTTGGTTTGTTCTTTTACCATTGAAACAAAATGTTTTCTGACTACTATAATCATCAAGGAAAATGTACTGCTTAGTAAATGGATTTAGATTAGCCCATACATTTTATCTGTGATAACAAATACCCTGATTAGATAGGTAGCATAGAACATTGAGTGTGTGTGTTCATGCACACGCGTGTGTAAACTCTGTAAGACATCCAGGTTTAGCTTCCTTCACAATTTTTGCTTTAAACACTTGCTGTTTTAATGTAATCTGGTAGAGCCCGAAAACAAACTTCTAGCAATTCAGAGTCAGGTATATCTAGGGAGATCATCACATGTTGAGATGATTTAGCAGTATCCACTGTGGGTAACTTGATGAGATTGAAAGGAATGATCACAACCATGTCTTTATTTTGGTGGTGGTAGATTTTTACAGAAGGCTTCTGCATTTCACAGGAGTCCCTTCCAGCATATTAACACATAATAGACATGCCATAGACTAGATGCTACCTTCATATATACATCAATGCATACTTGTAATTTCAGCTGAGGTACTATGTGTATATAGAGGATCGGAATTGATCAAAAGTAGCTTACTGCTCAAAAATTAATCTTTTTTTATAGGACTCCCTCCTCTTGCTGAGCTGGCTATGTGCGGACAACATATGGAATTTGATGAAGATAATTGTGAGTGCATCTGCAAACGGAAATGTCCTATTGATTTCTTTCAAAGTAAAGAGAACTGCAGCTGCTATTTATGTCAGGAGAGCCAGGAGAGCTGTGCTCAGAAACACAAGATATTTCATGCTGAAAACTGCAGGTAACTGTTCCTTCCCATTCAATTGCACAATACCTACCATGACTGAATATCATGAACAACACATTCCATTCAGTTAAGCAATGCAGATGATCTTTGAAATTATCATCCAGGTGCATTCACCAGTTTTTTCCCTAGGATACAGTCCATTCTTGTTTAGGATATGTCTACACTGCTTCCCTGGCACTCACAGGGATGCCTCTCCTAAGCATACCCCGCCTACTCATTCCCACTCTGCATGCAATAAAACTAGGAGATATGACATACTAAGGACAATTCCCACTGCTGCTCTCAGTATTGAGGCAGAAATCTTGAGCAGGAGCACCCTCAGTGAAACTCTACTGCCTCGTTTCTGGTTTGGCATATGCAGAGTAGGAGTAGGTCTACATGGCCTACTTGAGAGTAGGACTGCTGGAGAAGTAGTACAGATATATTTTTCATGATTAAAGCAGAGGGCAGGGAGTCAGAACCTGTAGGTTCTACTTTACCATGGGTGGACTGTGAGAACCTGGATGAGTTGCCTGACTCATAATACTTACATTATTTACCTTGGAGAATGGTGGGAGGTTTGTTTAATTTATGTGCTTTGAGATCTTTGGAGAAAAGGTGCTATTTAAACACAAACCCTTTTTTTTGCCATAGTAAATGAATACATTTTTATCTATATTTTAGCTAGAGAGACTTTAAGGCATAAGGCATATGAAGTGGGATATGAAGTGTTCCATTTTTAGGGATTCAAATTCAGTCTATGTCACTTGTATAGATGGTTGTTACAATCTGAGTGCTGGTACGTGGCCTTTGGGAAATCACTAAGTCTATTTCATAGTGAACAGATCATGTGTTGAAAATATCATCATATATACATATACATACACATACATACATGCATGCATACATATATATGTGTGTGTGTGTATATAGCACTGCATTGAGTAAATATATTTATGCACTTCCCTATCACAGATTCAAAGGCTGAATGGGAATAGAAATTGACTAGTTTTTCATACAGACTGATGGTCCCTCTAGGACCTAGGTCTACAGTCTAGGTCTTGGCTAAGGCATGCTGTGGCAACATAGGGAAGTTTGCACTGCCTGTGTTGTACTTATCTTGACCCATGAAAAAGTAGAGCATTTATGTCTTCAGTTATATCCCTCTTACACCATTCAGAAGCACGTAACATGATTTCAGTAATAGTCAACTAGCAGCCACCTGCTATCCTGAGGGAAGTTCAGGAGGACAGGACAGGGACTCTTAGCTCTATACCATCACTACCTGCCTTCTGAGACCTCATGGCAAGCTCCTCTTTTGGAAGTCTGTGAAATGAAGAGTCTGCAGGATTTAGAGTCCAAAAGGTGATGAAGCAGGGAAACACTCACTATCTTCAGTATTGTGGCCTGCTGGCGCCATAGAACATGAGAATCTGATTGGAAATTATGTTGCTCTTAAATCATAATACCTTGGGACACTCTCAGGCTGCTGCTGTGAAAATGTGCAGAAATTTGGAAAATAGTAAGACATATTGTTAGAGTGAAGGTACCCAATGAACCAGCGTGGAAGCAGCAGTCTTCCATATGGATGTCTCTGTGCATCTCAGGCAGTGACTCTGAACTGGGATGCTGTAGCAACATTAAGTATACAAATATGATTCACAAGATATACCTAGAAATTTCAAATAGTAGTCCATAGTGTTAAAAACATTCTGACTTGTCTTTCTGAGTTCTTTGTAACAAGAGAATTGCTCTCTTATTTTTACTGTAGTGAAAAAACAGTGAAAACTAAGAAACTGTTTTTTTTCTGAGGGGTGCCTTGTGTCTAACAAAGTTGACAACTCTAATTTAAGGTTTCACTTTGCATGGAGATACTGAACCTTTCCAGTCCATGACCTCCTAAATTTCCCTCAAATAAGGGCATGTCATTTGGGATTAATAAGCTAAGATGCTAAAAACTATGAAGAATGTAAAAGCAGAACGTTATCATGTTTCTATTTCTCTCCCTCTCTATCTTGTCAAACAGCTGTGAAGACAGGTGCCCATCCCAACCCAGAATGTGCCCAACTGCAAAGCCAATATGTTCAAGATACTGTCGTTGTCCAAAGGAGAAGAGAGGCTCTCATGGATCCCAAAGCAAAGAAAATCCTTGATCAAGCTTGCCCTACCCTTCTTTCTCAACAATACACTGCTTTGCAAAGTAGCTGTCACTGACCTTTAAATCATTAGTAAACATGGACATCTTCCACTTTATTGGCAGAAGAATGAACCCTGTCTGCATTTATTTATTAGATTAATCACTAACTGTTAGTAGATCCTCCGGGTCATTGGCAGCCATCCTGTAATGGATAACTATAGAAGAAGGATTACCGGCTGTAGAAGAGGAACAGTGGTAAGAGCCAACTCAACATTATAATATGGAGGATGAAGTTGGTAAAAGGTTGACAGCCATCATCCAGTTATATAAAAATTCAAACTAAATAGACTTAGTCTCTCAATCCCTTGCTAATGCAAACCTCTGTTGAAACATTCTTCAAAACTTCAGTGTACAGGATTGGGCTTCTCACATGTTCAACACTGACTTATTTGATCTACTTTCCAGCTTTGATTATCATTTTAAATTTATTTTACAACTACTGTCAGATGTGCCATATTTAAATGTATATAAGAAAATAAATACATCAGTTATTCAATCCATATATTATCTGATATCATTTCAAATAAATGCAAAACAGAACAACAACAATAACCACACACATACACACACACAAAATTAAAACCAAGGACACCCCACAAAAGATCAAGCTTTTCTTTCACAGCCCCTTGCATCGAAGGTGTTTTAGTTCAAAAGTGTACTGCCCTCATTTTCCCAGTGCTGATGCACATTTCACCATTTATACAAATGCATGCAATGCAGCACCAAGCATGTCAGCTTGTATATGGACATACTAGATCTCCGGCGCATCACAGGACAAAAAGGTATGTGTATAAATGCCCTGCTTCCAGAGTTCTCTGCTTGCTGTGGAACAGATATTTATATGCAGATATAGTACATTAACATTCAGCCCATTAAGCCATATGGTATGTTGCAGTAGACTTATCTCAGTTTCTGCTGAAGCTGTTCCACTTTGCATAACATACTTAAAATAGCCACTAAAGCTTTAAGCACTAAGGTAGGGAGTCTTGCTCACTCCTCTCTCTGGCTCAGTGAATATGTCCATATTTTAGATAAGGTGGAACAGCTTCAACCTGACAGAAGGAGAGCAACCTGCCCCAAAGTTAAGGCACTTCCCTAAGGAAGAAGAGGAAGAAAGTTGGGCTAAATTTACTGCTCCAAAATGAGCAGAGAGGGAAGAACTTAAGCCTGGGTCTCCCATTGCCCATGTGACTCCTCTTACTACTCAGCTTTTGGGTATGAAGTCATGCCCTTACTTCCTCTTCCACTTTTTGTGATGAAGGACTTGGCTTAGGCAACTCATTCCATGAGAATGTTCATAGTTATAAATCCTAAGAGGAGGAAGGGAAATCTGTACCATTCACCTAGGCACTTGTTACTTTAGGTGGATGGGGCAGAGGCCTCATCCTCCTGCCTAGTGTTCTGTACAGGTTACCATAAGCAGCATCGTGCTTAGCTTGCTGGCTTCTAAGAGTTCCCTTCTGAGGTGCCTAATGCTCTCCATGCACTGTATATAGAGTCTAGGCCCCTAACTCAGGGCATAGGAGTCCATTTGGTAGTACAGTGTGTCTAAAGTCAAATGTTTCAGAGCTGAACCATCTCTTCTCAGATGCCAAAAATTCTGCTCAGTCACCACAAACTACAACTACCCCAACCACCTTGTGAGAGACTATGTGGTTTTGCTATAAAAAACTTTGGCAAAATGAAAGGCTGTAGTCAACATAAAATAAATTGACATTCCCAATAAAGGATACTTTTAATTACTGTATTTATTCAAATAGAAGATAGCCCTGATTATAAGATGCCCCCACAATAATTAGATTCTATATATGGAAAATGTATAACTTTGTTGAAGGTTTGTCTTGAATTTGTGTCCCCACTACTACTATAGTAGGGAAAATAAATCTGGGGGATCAGGTAGGCCCTTTGTTCTCTGCTTCCCCTAACTTTTCCCCCTGTCAACCTCTATCCCCTCTCTCTGCTCTATCAGACCTTGCTCTTTCTAAGCACATAGAAGTAAGGAACAAATTTCAAAACAATAACTTTGAAATTAAACATAGCTGTAGCAATTTGCATATAGTTTCCATAAACTTAGTTCATCCAGAATTGATGCATGTTACATTAATTTTTAAACTGCTGCAAGTTTTAGCATATAAACACACTTTCAAACAATCTATGCATGGTATTAGTGCAAAGCCAAAAGTCTCATGATTTACCATGTAGTTCATTAGACTGGGCCCAATCAGAGTCAACAGCATTTCAAGCCATGGTGACACCACAGCTCAGCACTGCTCAGTATGTGTGTATACTCCAGAAACCCCACACAAAGGAATCATGTTCTAATTAGCATCGCATTCATGACTGGAACTGGGGCACTCCAAAAATTTACATGTGGATGAGTAGGATAACTATATATCCTGCATTGCCCAGACAGTCCCAGGTTTTCGAGGCTGGATCCAGCCAGCTAGGCAAAATTAAAATGAGTGTCTCAGGAACAGGGCATGAAGGTAGAAAGGGGAGAAACAGAGCAGCAGGAGCTGTGAAGTAGGAGGTCTCATTAACATGAATTGTTTCTTTACAGGTGAGTGTTAACACCTATGAAGTAAAGAAAGTTGGTCATTAATGGACCTGCTGATGGCGGGGGGAAGAGGGGGACAGGTAGGCAGGCAGGCAGACAACATCTCAGATTTCACATTGTCCCATATAGTCACCCTACAGATGAGGACCAGGACAACCTGGTCCAGCTTCACCTTATGGGGGGTGTGGCACATTAATCATATGCACCAGGCTGAGAGAAGAATACTGGGTGAACTATTTGGGACCCTGTAACAGGTTGCTCTCCCCAGTGGCATTCTAGTGGCCTATGAAAGGCACCCTTGAAATCCTTTAATGCTTTACTTCTATCTTTTGTCTTGTATTCCTCCTTTACTTGTTTGCCATGTCTTGATGTAAATATTATTTAGATGTTCTTATAAGCAGGAAACTGCTTATTGTACTTCTATGTTGGGGTTTTCAGCCACCACAGGCTTTTCCCCTTGTCTTTCTCTAGCTAGGCCTACTAGCCCAAACCCACCAGGTAGGTTTTGACTTTGAGGCTCTAGCTCTTTAATCCTGTCTGGGCCCGTGGCCCTCCTTTTGCTCTCACTATAGAGCCACACCTTCTGGCTTCCTTTTCCCCTGTGTCCCTGGATGCCAAGATGTTGGGTCTTCTGCCTCTTCAGGTTTGGCCCTTTCTTATAGCTTGGGCTACTAGCCAAGATCCCCCCACTGGGACCCGACTTCAAAGTCCTACAGCAAGCTCTGGGCTACTGACCCTATACAACTGCACCCCCTAGTGCACTAGGTCCTTTGGGCTTTTATGACTGTGCACCAAGGTGTTAATGAGGCCTCCTCCTCTCCTACAGCCTTGACCACAAACCACTGGTCTATCAGTCAAAATACAAACAGTAAGTCCATGGGCTATAACCACAAAAAATAACAATTAAAGAAGGCAGTATGCCAGCTTGTTTTTCCATGGCTCTGTGTTCCTGCTTCCTACCATCTGTTACACTCCTCCTTTTGCAGCTGCCGCAGCTTCTCTGGGAGTACATCAGGAGTTCCCCAACAGCAGGTGGACCGGCAGCCAAGCATCTCTTTGCAACTGTTATGCACAAAATTCTTCCGCGCTGGCTGTTGCCGGAGAACTGCCACCAAGCCCAGGGTTTCTATAGTTCTTGCCTGCCCCCATCTGGTCACCTGACTAGCCAGCAAGGCTCAACTTTTAACCCCTACCCTACCAGCAGGCTGTGCCTGGAAAGTTCTGGTCTTAAAGGGACCAGGCTGCTTTCTGGTAAAAGGGCCAGGGTTCCCTGTCACAGGCCCCATTTGGTGATGTTTGACAGACATTTAAGGCTGGAAGAAACAAGAGTAATTGAAAATGGGAAAGAAAGACACAGCTTAGCGACAGGAATGAAGACGTCAACATGTATGCAATGTAGTGGCTCACCATGACTTGAAAGAGAGTCAGTGGTGAAGGGCACGGTGCTTAATAGGCACTGTCATATGTCTTATTCAGATGGGCTACACTAATTTATCCTTGTGGTAGGTTCCCATCAGCATTTTTTGGCCTCTTGGGTTAAGATCAAGTGATCAGCTAAAAGCCTGATCAATGCCTTAAGGGCAGAAATAGGAATCAATGGAGCATTGAGGTGTAAGAAGCAGAGAAGAGAAACCTGAGCTCAAAACAATGGCATTTCTGCCAACCAACCAGGAGGTGAAAAGTGAAATGAAGATCATAAAATGAAGTCTAAACACAGATGGAGAAAATAGATGGTAAAGAAGGTGGGAGGAACAGCAGAAGTAGCAAAAGTGACAGAGGCACAGTAGGGACAGGGAGAGGAGTAGGGCCAGAGGGAAAATAAGAGCAAAGGAGAATGGGAGATACAGCAGGAGAAGGTATGCCAAATGAGCCAGAAAGTGGCAGGAACATGATGAAATGCCAGCCCACCAGGAGCAGCATGATGGGAAGATACAGAAGGTTAACTGTGAGATGCCAGGGAGGATCAGAAACTTTGGATAGAAGCAATATCAATCAGTGATGGGATGCAAATGAGGTCAACAATGACCAGATATAAGTTCATGGAAAAGGCAATGTTTGAGATGTTCTGCCTATAGCTCTAATATCTCACCAGCCTGATTGCTTTTCAGAATGGAAAGACTTGGGAGTTTACTTGCTGAAACAGTGAATAGAATGAAAATGTTTGGAAGAAACATGCAGAGGAATGTGGGAGGGAGAAATTAAGAGGGATAAAGTTTATAGCAGAGGAAAAGTCAAGGAAATTAGTGATTATAGTAAGAATGTATATGGATTTATTAAAGGCAGAAGACACAGAAAGATGGATGGAATTGCATGTGCAAAGCGTAATGTGTGTAGACAAGGTGCAGGGTAGATATGGTATTTGGACGGGGTTATGGAGGGCATGAGTTGTGTTGAGAGCACATAAGTGGAGTCTAGGCAGGGTGCAGCACCTTCCATTCATGATCCAGCTGGAGCCCCACTGGGGTTTTATAATATACCATGGGGAACCAAAGCAATGCAGCAATTGTGTCAAAGAGGGGCACCTTTCTGCACTCTGTCCCCTCATAGTGTGTTACAGATGTGAAAGGAATGGGCATAGAGCTGCAAAGTTCCATGGATCTCTTAAATGCACTAGGTGTGAGGAGGGACACTTATTCTACAGGTGTCCCATAGCCTATGCAAGCAAGGTCAGACCCCTGAGAAACAACTTGAATCAGAAAGGGACAGTGGGGTAAAATAGGGTAAGTGTAGAAATGGTAGACAAGATGCTGTTTCAAAGAGGAAAGGAGAAAGAGGTGAGTGTAATATCTGTAACTGAGGAAGCTCAAGAAGAAACAAGAGAAAAAGGAGAGGGGACAGCAGGAGAGAGCCCAGACATGGGAAAGGGAGAGAAAGAAGAAATCAAACAAGCAGAAGAAATGAAGATGGAACAAATAAAGAGCCTGGGAGTCAGGGATGGAAAAGGAAGAAAATGCAGGGGAAGAAAATAAAAAAAAAAGAAACTTGAAACTGGGGGAGGAATGAGTCTGATTCAGAGCCAGAGAGCAGCTTCCTACCATTTACTCCCCTGGGCTCTAGACCAGAGTGATGAGCTGAAGGCAGGTAGTGGTGGGTAGACAGGAACAGAGAATCCTTCCTGAATGCAAAGGCAGTCAGGCAAGCTTGCAAAAACAATACGCATGAGAGTGTGGGAGGGGGAGCAGTCCACCAGGGTAAGCAGCTTCACTGGTGAACCTTAAAAATCCTTTTAAGGGACAGGTGCACTGTTTTTAAAACCAGCACAATGGCAGTGATAATTAGCTTCTATTAATGTCAGGAATGTACTAACTATGAAAAGATGAGAACAATGTTAAAACAAATAAGGGCAGACATCATCTGCCTACCAGGATATGAGATACTGAGGGAAAGGGATTATAAGCACTTTGAGAAAAGATGAAAATGGGGACCATCTCGGTAGTCAGGGACAAATTGAAAGTAAAGCGGCTAGAGTGGCAATACTATTCAAGACCCCAGTGGTGAAAGTGAAGCAGGTGGAAGACATCATCAATGGCAGACCAAAATTCCAGAATATAACACATGAAGACCAAGTATGCTCAGCACCAGGTAGAAAAATTGATGCATGCCAGAGTATTGTTTGCACTGTTGGCTACAGCATTACACTGCCAACGCATGTTCATACTATGGTCTATTATTTCACCTTGGTCCTTTTCATTCGTAGTGCTGGTGAGTTTGGCATTGCCAAGCCTGTATGTCTGTACGGGATTGTTCATCCCCAAATGGAGCACTTTACATTTCTCAATGTTGAACTTTATCTAGTTCTGATCCACCCAACTTGCCATCCTGTCTAGGTCCACCTATATCTGCAGCCTATCTTAAAGATACAGGCAGACCTAGAGTGACCACACTTCCCCATAACTTGGTGTTATCCGCAAACTTGGCCAACGAGCTCTTCACCCCCACATCCAAATCATTGATGAAGTTATGGGGCAGTGTGGTCACTCTAGGTCCGCCTGTATCTGCAAAAAAGGCTGCAGATACAGGTGGACCTAGATAGGCTGGCACCTGCCCATGATGAATCCTATGTTCTGCAAGCCTAGTGCACGTAGCCTCCTTAATGAATTTTTCCCGGATTCTCCCTGGGATAGAAGTTAGGCTAATTGGCCTATAGTTACCCAGGTCCTCCCTTCTCACCTTCTTGAAGATGGGCACAACATTGGCCCTCTTCTAGTCCTTAGGGACCTCTTCAGAGTACCACGAGTTTTGGAAGAGTTTTGTCAGGGGTTTGATGATGACTTCAGGCAGCATCTTTAGCAGTCTTGGATGAAGTTCATCTGGTCCTGCTGACTTAAATATGTCTATTTTTTTTTTAATTGATCACACAGCAGTCTTATGGCAATAGTAGGAAGTTGATCATTCTTACTCTGTTCATTCTGTATCCTATCTGGCGTGATTTTCCCCTGGGCCTGGTGAAACACTAAAGCATGGTAGTTATTCAGGAGTTCAGTTTTCTCCTGAGTGCCAGTAACCAGCTGTCCTGAGTTGCTGACTAGTGCCCCCACACTCCCATTTGTTTTCCTCCTGTTCTCTATGTAACTAAAGAAGGACTTCTTGTTGTCCTTGATTCGCGGTGATACCTCTTTCATATTTGTGGATCAGGCATTCGGTTATAATATGTTCCATGGTCTGGGTGACCACAGTCACACACAGGAGAGTTCTTATTTTCCTTTTGTCCATCAGGTATCCACAACTCTCATGGTTTGTGCAGATATGGTTTAGAGTTGCCCATGAGTGTCATGGGAGACCAAAACAAAAATCTTCTGTTTTGGATCTATCACAAGATGTTTATTTGGGACTTCTTGTGAACTCCATTTGGTTTTCCAAGCTTTGTCAGGGTTGAAATCACAATGTTGAAGCTGTAGTGTGTGGATCCAGAAGGGCTTGCATGGCAGAAGGATAAGTGAAGGAGGTGTGGGGAGTGGTAGCAGGTAAAGAACTAAAAGGGGAACATGCTGACCTTGCATGGATGATTCTAAGAAATATCTTGCCAGTGAGAAAGGTGTGACACAGATGGGGCTTGATGAGCTCATCAAGATGCCCAAGAGCAAGGTGCAGGGAAGAAGAAATTGTGGGACGTATTTTGGGAGTGTGCATATGCAAAGTGGGTGTGGGAAAGAAGCCACTGCTTTCTGTGAGTCACCAAAATAAACCTGTTGCTAGCATGGGAGATGAAACCATATGGACTCGTACCAAAGGGACTGGATGAAGCATTATTAAGGACTTTATTAGCATGTGTTAAAACTAATTTATGGAAAGTAAGAAACCTCTGGGTAGGGCCATCCCGGAGTGGGGATGGGGGAGGGGGCGGGGGCATGAATTGGGGCAAGTGCCCTGGACCCTGCACTTTGGGGAGCCCCATGGAGCCAGGCTGTCTTCATGTCTGACTGCTCACCACCTCTCCCTGTCCCCACCGCTGCTGCTATGGCCAGGCCCCAAACAGGCCAATTTGCTCCGGGCCCTGCACACTGGTACAGTTGTCTTTGTCTCTATATTTTTAAGGAGTTGGCTTTCACTGAAAGAGAGTGCCTGGAGATGGGGCAGCGTGAACTGAAATACTACATAGGTTGGGACAAGGAAAAGATCAGAGAGGAAGAGGCAGAGAAGAAGTGGAGGAAAAAGGACTGGACATACTTGTTTCACTGAACCAACAGAGAGGACTGATAGGAGGGGCAGAGAGGTGGTTACTGAGGTAACAGTTTTTCATGGTGTTTTAATGAAGAAAAAGAGTTCTGTATGTTTTTTTTGTGGGATATTAGAGTATGTTGTTTTATGGTTTAATATGTGTAGTTGTATGTTTTTGGCTAAGTAGTTGTTTTTGCAATGTGTGTTTTGTTAAAACAAGGACACTCAATATGTGAGTGTTGTAAGTGTAGGGTGATAAGTATATTTTTAATAAAATTTTTAAATAATAAAAAAGGTTCCCATCAGTATGTTTGCCCCATATGGACCATGTGTTTTACAGTAATGCTAAGTGTTGGCTGCATTTCATCAACTTCATAGTTGGTTTCCATTGCTGAGCACATGCTGCTTTTGGCAGCAATTTAATAGTAGATAATTTATTTAGTGAGAATTGCTTGTATGCAACTATAAGATGAAGGGGTTTTCCCCTGATGCTAATTATAGTAAAAAACCTTGTCTTGTATTTGAGTAAATACAGTAATATAATTAATTAAAGCTCCCTAAAAGTAGCTGAACCTGTGTAGTATTTCTAGTTTGCTATCAAATGTACCACAAAAGCCTGTTAATGTAGATATAGTTAAAGGTATAAGGTTATCTGTTCTGATTGAAACATAAAATATTGGATCAGTAGAGAAGACTTTCATCAAAAACTGTAGCTTGTCTTGAACATAGAAATGGAGCCTGCTTCTGATGATGTTCAGTAACAAAATAATGCAGGAATGGTGAATGTATCTGAATCTTTATCTCTTTTGCCTTCAGTAGCATCTTTTTAAATGATTAGAACCAATCCAATAATGATTTATGCACCCATTTGTTTTACCTAGTCTGAGTAACTCCACTGTACAAAGTTATGACTATGCATAAGAACAGTAGGATCACCTTCCTTTCCCCCCGTTTCTCAAACTATCACTCACTAGTGGTATATACATAGTAAGTTTAATAATATGAACTAGGTTTCTTTCTTGTCTGAGGAAGATATAGTTGCCAATATCTAACAGAGCTGTAAGAGTTATAAAAAAACATGCACCCAAGCCTGTGGGGCACCTGCAGACTGTCCTAGAACAGGAATGTCAAATATATGGCCTGTAGGCCAGATCCAGCTTGGAGAGTCAGGTGAGTTGGACACCACTGACCTTGAAGGCACCAATGGCACATTCATCATATGCTATGAGTGCCTTACCTTAGGTTCCTGTTGGGGATGAGGATAGATTTAACTGGAATCTTTGCTGGAAGATACACTCCATCATCCTGCATCTTAATCATCCATTTTTTGAAAGTTACTAGATTACTACTGTCCTTGCAGCACAGAGGAGTTGCAAGTGATTTATTCTATAGTAAATTCTTATACTGGCAAACTTTCTGCTTCTGGAAACTGTCTTTTTCCATGTTACTATCCTTTAGGACAAACTGCATGTACCAGATATTTCTAACATTCCCCTCTAAACAAACAGAAAATGAAAAAGATGAAGAGTTGAAGTATAACACTGCAAATGCCAGCACCCTGTGATGTTCCTGATTCCACAAGAAGCTCACTGTGTTTTTAACATCACAACACAGGCCGTAAATTCTCCATGGGGAAAAACAATGGCTAAAGAAATTCTGACATGGGCCCTTTTTTACAGATGGCACCACAAGCATCTATGAAGCAGATATATAACAATTAGAATTTCATGAAGTTTTATACAAAATCTTAGGGTCTATTTTCTATGAAAGATGCTAGAAATGATGTGTTTTGAAATCTTCAATGTACTTTTAAAAATAAATGTTTTATATATCACTTTTCATACCAATATATCAGAAATTGCATTATGGATTTAAAACATTGGATATTTAGGCATTGGATATTTATAACAGTGCAGAAGACTTAAGTGAGGGAAATAAAATAGGTGACAAATCTGTATTTTGATTGATGTCATTAGCTCTTGAGTTATGACTAAAATGACTTCCACTGTAAAAAAGGTTGCTAGAATGGAGGAACAGCTCTGTTTGAAATGTGACATACCCTTTATTTCTGTGTTCAGTTTGAATGACTTTTTAAACATATGGACATAATATACATATTTCATAACCTAAGAATGCTTCAGTTTCCTCTTACAATACTCTTAATTTTTATATGATGAGCAGGGATCTGGGTTTTCTGTTTCCCATGGGAAAATGTAGAAAAACACGGATTTCCCACTCTACCCAAGGAAAACTCAGATTTCTCATTTTAAACAGAGAAAATGATGGATTTCGCACTTTTGCAAGACTGTGGGGGGGGGGAATAAAGGAGGGGAGAGGAGGGTGGTCAGGCAGGGGGCACTGTGTGCATTTATATGCACATAGCTGCCAGGCAGTTCCCACAGGTAAGTCTGGGTGGGAGAGATTGGGGCCCCCATAGGGAAGCAGTAATTGGGCAGGGCTGGGGCTGGGCCTGGGGCTGCTGCCCAGCCAGGGAGGGCTGTGGGCTTGGGGGTTGGAGCTACAATGCCTGACCACAGGGCCCCAGTGGGGAGTGAGGCAGAACCATGGGCAGCTTGTCTGGGGGTGTGGGGTCTGGGGCTGGCTCCCTGCTGCTGCTTACACTCTCGGGGGGTCAGGGGGGACCTGTGCCCCCCAGATCTGTGTACCGGGCAGGGGCAGGAGTGGGCTGGCTGATGTGGGCTCAGGCTTCCCAACCTGCTGCCCTCCCCTGAGGCCTCCAGTGCATCCCAGCATGGCAAGGCAGTGCAGGACTGCATGAGGAAGCTCCTACAGGCAGTGGGGAGGAAGAGGGAAGGGAGAGGGGAAAAGAGGGACAGAGGGAGTTGGGCTCCACACTTTACACCGCTGCAGTGGCCTCTGCCTCCTGTGAATGGGAGCTAGGGCTCAGGTGTTGCTGTGGGGGGCAGGGGACTGTGGACCCAGGCAGGGGGCTGTAGGTGGGTTGAGGGGCACCAGCAAAGGTTGTGGGGGGCTGTGACTTTGGGGTGAGGGGCCTGGACCTCCATTCTCTTAGCTACAGGGGCAGGCGGGGCTCTGATTTTCCATGATAAAAACTCAAAATCAAACACCAAAATAGGTATTCAGAATTTATTTTATTATAGTGATTGAGGCACTAGCAGGCTTCTAAATGGCTTTAAAATTGTAAATGTATCTAGAAAACATTGTATTCAACTAGTATCGCTATATTTTCATTTTAACCATAGATTTTTGGGTTTTTATCAGAGAATTTGCAATTTTTTATCAGGGAAAACTAGGATCCCTGATAATGGGAATGGCCTTTCACACTACTTCAAGATTATGTATGGCCTTTTGAGCTCTGCTCTCCACATTAGTGTATAAAGTAAGATTCAATAGCTTAAAAAAATAATGGCTAATTCTTAATGAAGTGAACATGAATTTCTGAAAATGCCAGTCTTGCTAATATCTGAGTACTTCACACCTTCTACATGTCCTTAGTTTTTCTTTTGGATAGAAAGGAAAATATAATCAGGCATCAACAGGCTTCCACATTTGAAAAAGTCAATAATGTGTAGGCAAAATCTGGAGAGAGAGAGAGAGAGAGAAACATGTGTGCTTTGCTTAACTGGAGAGGTTACAATGAAGAAACCCCCCAAAATCTGGCAAGTGTAATTAACAATCTTTCTAGAGGCAAAAGAACAGCTTGGTGGTAAAGATGCTAGCCTGGAAAACCTGAGTTCCAGTCCCTGCCTGGCTGCTAACATCATGTGACCTTACGCAAGTCACTTCACCTCCTGCTTTGGGATACAACGGGGAGAAGTGGTTGTTGTAAATTCCACTGGTTTACTTCTGATCTACAGTTTCTCTAACACTATTGACACTAATGTTACACTGTTACAGTGGGTGCATCTTCACATGTGATTTATGGCAGAATAGACTAATTAGATCCACAGGAAAGTGTCACCAAGTACACTGGTATTAGGACACAGTAAGCTAACTAGCTCTGCTGTAAAACAGTTCTGGAAGGGACTATCTGGGGATAGTCCCTGACAGCTCTACCTTATGGCTGAGTAATTAAGTGCAGTGAAATGCACACATAGCTGGTGACCACAGGCATAGATTACACCTGGGCAGCCCAGCCAGCTGGGGGCCAGACTCCTGCTCTCTGCCTACCCATATGCTGCACAAGTTCTGCACCTTTGTGCCCCAGCCAGCCCCTCCACCACCATCCGAAGCCTGGTGCTAACCGCTTCCTGTGCTTCCTGCTAGTCTGAACCTGCTGCACCCCAGCTCAGATTGCTGCTGTCCTTGGTACATGTGTAGATGCTGCGCTCAGAAGCAGTTTACTCCAGCTCCAACTGTTCTAAAGTTTATTGCTTCACATTGTTTTGTGTAGATGCAGCCATATGAATCAACTTCGTCCAAACAACTCAAACTTTATAAAATGCGAAGTTCCCTACAGGATAAAGAGCATACAATTGAGAGAGTTGAGAGATCATTAACAAATATTATTTAAAAATAGGAGAGTAGCATCTCCTGTGCCCTTCATGCTCTTCTTCTACTTGTGGATTCCCATCCCTGCTCTTTGTTCCACTTCCCTTTCTGCAGATCTTCCATAGAGTTTGAGTTTCACAAGCAGAGAATGTGAAGGAGAGAGGCCATCATTGTATCTGTGTTTTAGCTCCTCCAAATTTGTGCAAATTCCCCACCTCAATTAATAGTAATTGTCAATGTCAATATATACTACTCAGACTCTACACACCCAGGGAACACCCATTCAGCCCCATAACTTCCCTGTCGAAGGTTTCCAGGCACAGCAACCAGAAAAAAAGATTTTGAAACCTGGAGAAAGGAATGGTTAGAGAAACACAGAAATAAGTGGAAAAGAGGGTTCCAGACAACTCTTTTCCAAATTCAATTCAAATATCTGAACTCTAGGGTCCCTGAATTGGGCCAGGGCTTCCAACTGGTTGCCTATGAGTGGTTAATTTGTGGTCCCTGTGTTCCAACCCAGCTGCCACTCCTCCTATTGCTTTGGCTACAGCAGTAGCCAGGGTTTCTGGGCTCCCCCACCCTTCTCCAGTTTCTAATTCCTGCCCTGACCCCAGGAGGTGGGATGGTGCCAAAGGAGCCCTTGGCTTGTCACCCCTGAGCAGCACAATGCAGTGAGGGAGTGTACAGATGGGGAACTCCTTGAGGCTGGGGTGCCCACACAAACAGTACAGTGTGAGGAAAGGGCATGTTTGTGGTGGAGCAGGACAGCACCAGTACAGTATGCAGTCAAGGGGCCTGTGGCTTGCACTGGCGTGATTCATGTGGCATGCAATCCCTGTTGGTGCGGCCTACAGGGCATTTGGCCCCTGGCCACTCAGAAGTTGGACAGCCCTGAATGAATTAGTCTGTCAGCATACTTGTCCATTCCTTTTGGATGAGGACATTAAAAAGATCTTTTGACACAGAGGATTTGGTTTCTTTCTTCCTGCACTGATGTCATTCAAGAGTAATGCTGAATAGTTACATCAGGTATAATTTGGTTAAAGCACCACAGAAGCAGAATCCTAGAAAATCCTAAGTGAAGCAGCATGCTTGTCATTTGTCTTCTCTATGCAATTAGAACAACATCTTTCAAGTTTAAACTATCAAAGAGGTTATCAGTAGGTAATTTTGGACCCTTGCTGTGAATTAAACCTTTTATAGTTAGCAGGGCAAGTGAATTAATGTTCCCCAGATAGTTTACTAAATAGTGATGAATAAGACAGAATTTGCAAACCATGTCCCATCAATCATTTTATTCATCATCTTCCCACACCAACACTTACGCAAAACATCAAAAATCTGTTTCAAATTAAAGTTAAAGGAAGCTGACCCCAGTCAATGAAGCAAGATGGGTACATGAAAGGATGCTAACAATATGACACTTCCCTCCCCACTCCTTGATACCCTTCCTTGGTTTTTCTGTGGCCATATTTTATAATAGCCTTCAACCTGAAAGGCCCTTTACAGGAAGACCCTTCTCTATAGCAGAGGAAGTCTGGGATCTGCTCCTTCTAAGCCTTGCCAATGTTTTTCCTGAGAAAGATTATAAAAGCCCTGCTTGTGAGGGACTGAGAATGTTAAATGTCCGCAAAATGATTTGTGCTGCCAGATGTCTTTAACATCAAAGTCTAACTTGAAAATGTCTGTAACTTGGTAGGCAACAACATCCCTATGCTCCGTTAGCAGATTACTTATTTTAAATGTATCTTAATTGTTGAGAAATCATAAGCCTGAATTAAAAAATGTAATGGCCAGCGTAAGTGTTTCAGCTCATCTTCTGGCCTGGGCGCACTTAAGTAGAGTTGGCTTATACACAATCATTTCACAAGCCCAGGCCAGACTAATGAAAACTAATCTACCCCATTCTATTTATCTGAATCAAGTGAGAACTAAGGAATACTGGCATGAGGCAGTTGGGATTTGCTAC
Source organism: Caiman crocodilus (assembly GCA_030014935.1). Taxonomy (NCBI): domain Eukaryota; kingdom Metazoa; phylum Chordata; order Crocodylia; family Alligatoridae; genus Caiman; species Caiman crocodilus. Next base: position 64,981,321 of record JAGPOW010003316.1, read on the forward strand.
ATCACCATACCATTAAAGCACTTCCCTGGAAAATTGTGTTTGCATAGCACAAGCCCTAGTAGACTTCTAAGAGTCTTCTGCTCTTTCCTTGTATAGAGTGCTTTGCCTGCTATGAAAAGACATTAACTACAAAGCAAAGTGCTTCAGACAAAAGGTACTGAAGTTCACTAAGAGGGAAAAAATGTTAAAGAGCACAGGTGTTGGGAATTTGAAAGCATGGTTCCACATGTGCAGTACATTTGAATCAAATAATGAGGTTAGACAGTGTCCCTATAATAAATTATATATTTTAATTAAAAAACAAATGCCCTATAATTTAAAAAAAATGAAGCAATCTAGTCCATCTCTAATTTAGCATTGGCATGTGTGCCATTTTAAAGCAATACTTCTATCACTTTTTATGGATTTTAAAGCAAACTTTTAATTAAGTACTTGTTTATAAACTAGGTTAGCATTTAACTACCTGCCTACATTTTTGCACTTCTTTCCCCTAAGGTTAGCTAGTTTATGACATTGAATATATGTTTCATTTCTGGAAAAAACGTATTTTTTCTTAATCCAAGACCAGATTGATGGCATTCTGATCCTGCAAAATGGAAGCTGGAAATGTATATAGTGGTATAAATATTTTGACCATATCTAGGAAATAATTATAACCTAACAAATAATCACATATAATTTTCACATACATGCTTAATTTCAGATCTAGAAAGTGCCTCGCATGACATAGAATCCAATAATTTTTAAGACTCCTATAGCTCCATCTACTGTTGTTTTAGCAGGTTTCCACAGTTAGACTAATATGGAAAGTATTTTGTGAACATTTTAAAGTGACAATCATTTTGGTTGTTGACATTCTTTCTCATTTTCTTTTTACTAATTTTAAAGCAGGTATGAAGATTTTTTTAAAGGGAAGTTCTCAAGTATTAGTAGATTAAGTTTAAAATCTGATTTATCATAAAAAATAAAATTTGGTCAGAATGATTTTCCCAAAACTCTTTCATACCCTCAGTGCATAAATGGGAAAAACTTGGATGTGGCTTCAGGAACGATGAGACTGAAGTTTGGACAAGACAGCTGTCTGTAAATAAATACACAGAAACTTGATTTAGGGTTAACTATGTTATAGTGAATCAAAATGCTATCACATCCACAGTTATCCTATATTTTTCTTGTGGTTTTCTTTCTGACATCTCAGAGTCAATGAATGTATATTTTTTCAGGACCATATTATGGTGGTTGGGAGTGTTAGAGTTGCTGGTGTATATGGGAGTGACCGTTTCTCTATCATAGAACCATAGAATCATAGAAGTAGGGTCGGAAGGGACCTTGTAGATCTTCAAGTCTGAGCTCCTGCCTGGGCAGGAAGAAAACTAGGCTCTGCCAGGTAGGAGTCAAGCCACTTCTTAAAGACCACCAGAGTAGGAGCCAGCACCACTTCCCTTGGAAGTCGGTTCCAGATCCTAGCCACCCTAACTGTGAAGTAGTTCCTGTGGATGTCTAATCTAAACCTGCTCTCCAAAAACTTGTGGCTGTTATTCCTTGTTATCCCGGGGGGTGCTAGGGGAAACAAGGTCTCCCCCAAACCCTTCTGGTCCCCCCTAATGAGTTTATAGATGGTCACCAGGTCCCCCCTCAGTCTTCTCTTGTGAAGGCTGAACAGGTTCAGGTCCCATAGCCTCTCATTGTAGGGTCTGCCCTGCTGTCCCCGGATCATGCGGGTAGCACTCCTCTGGACCCTCTCAGTGTTGTCCACACCCCTCTTGAAGTGGGGCACCCAGAACTGGACTCTACTCCAGCTCTAGTCTGACCAGTATCACATAGAGGGGGAGGATCACCTCCTTGGCTCTACTTGAGGTGCACATGTGGATGCATGATAGGGTCCGGTTAGCCCTGCCGACCGTGACCTCACATTGTCGGCCCATGTTCATCTTGCAGTCAGTGATGACTCCAAGATCCCTTTCTGCCTCCATGCTCTCAAGAAGGAAGTTTCCCATCTTATAAGTGTGCTGCTGGTTACTACTGCCCAAGTGCAGCACCTTGTACTTGTCAGTATTGAAACGCATCTTGTTTTTGTTAGCCCAGCCCTGCAACCTATCCAGGTCTTTCTTCAGTCTTTCCCTCCCTGCTAACATGCTCACCTCACCCCAAATTTGGTATCATTAGAAAATTTGAACGGGTTGCTTTTCACCCCATTGTCCAAATCACTGATAAAGAAATTGAAGTGCAAGCCCAAGGACCAAGCCCTGGGGGACTCCGCTGCCCACTTCCCCCCAGGTTGAATATGACCCGTCCACCACTACCCTCTGAGTGTGACCCTTCAGCCAATTTGCATCTGACTGTAGGCATCAATGCCACAGTCACCTAGTTTTTTAATGAGGATGGGGTGGTCGACAATGTCAAAGGCCTTGCTGAAGTCCAGAAAGACTACATCCACGGCAACACCTGCACAGTAGGCAAAGGCAATCAGGTTGGTCTGACATGGCCTGCCCCTAATGAAACCATGCTGGTTGCCCTTGAGCATCATCCCCGATGCCTGCCCATCACAGATGTGCTCCTTGATGATCTTCTCAAAGAATTTCCCCAGGATTGAGGTAAGACTGATGGGCCTATAGTTGTCCGGGTCCTCCCTCCTCCCTTTTTTTTAAAGATGGGGACCACATTGGCTTCTTCCAATCATCTGGCACTGGCCTGAGCACCACGAGCACTCATAAAGCCATGCCAAGGGCCCTGCAATAGCCCCTGCTAGCTCCCTCAACACCCTGGGTTGGAGAGCATCTGGACCTGCTGATTTGAACACGTTCAGATCCTCCAGAAGCACTCTAACCCAGTCCTCCTCAATCTTAGGTCTTCAGGCCTAAGGCCTCAAGTCCGTCTTGAATCACGGTGAGGGAGTCCTGGTCTGTGCACAAGAAAATGGAGGAGAAGAATTTGTTAAAGAGGTCTGCCTTTTTTGGTGCACCAGATTGCCCAGCATATCTTGCTGGAGCCCCACATTTCCCAGTGCCTTCTTCATCCTCCCTATATATTTGAAAAAGGGCTTTTTATTATCTTTGATCTTGGACACTAGTCCTAGCTCTATGTCCGCCTTAGCTTTCCTAACAGCCCCCCTAC
>JAGPOW010003316.1:64990818-65009926 GCA_030014935.1 Caiman crocodilus
TCTCCCAGGGAGTCCCGTACCTGGAGCCCTCCAACCAGATCGTCCCCCGAGGCCAGGACCAGATCCAGCAGTGCATCCCCCCTGGTGGGGCCATGCACCTCCTAGACCAAGTGGAGGTCCTGCAGTTCCGCCAGGAACCTCCGGGACTTCTCGGACTTGGCTGACTGCTCTTCCCAGCAGATGTCCGGGTAATTGAAATCACCCATGACAATGACATCCCTCATCCCAGGTGCCTCCTTGAGCTGGCCAGCAATTTGGAGGTCCAGCTCCTCCCTCTGGTTGGATGGTCTGTAGCAGACACCCACCATCAAGTCCCTTTCCCCTCATCCTCCTTGCAGCCTGACCCAAAGCGCTTCCACCTGGTCCTCAGTCATCCCCAAGTTGACACTTGATGCAGAGAAACGCTCTTTGACATACAGCGCAACCCCTCCGCCTCTCTTCCCCATCCTGTCCTTCCTGAAAAGGGCATATCCATCGATGCCTACGGCCCAGTCATGGGTCGGGTCCCACCAGGTTTCCGTGAGCTCAACAGCATATCCTGTCCACAGCTGGGCATTGTTTGTGTTTTGCAGGATACAATTCGCGTCTCCTGTTAATCTCTGTCTCTGTGCCTTTGCCATTAGAGTGCCTCTTTCTTCCATTAAACAGATGCCTCTGGTCTGCTTCTCAGCCCATTAGAACATGAGACTATTCAGGTTCTGTCCTAATGCACCTGTTCCATGTGAGTTTCCCCCAGCAGGGTCTGAGGGGATGTGGTTGAGAGCCGAGACAGAAACCTGGAGAATCTGGCTCTGAACTCAACTGAGTAGGAAACATTAGCATGGCACAGAGATCTGCTCCTCCCTCAGCCCCAGCACTCGGGGTTTTAGAAATAAGTTCTTAGTTTCTAAAAGAAACTCAAGTGTTAGGGTCCAGTCCTGCTTGGATGACCACCCCAGCAGAAGGAATAGCAGTGTTTGCTCTTTGCAAGCAAGGCAAAGACTAAAGTGGAGTTTCTCTTCCCCACGCAGGAGGTGCCTACCTGCCTTTCCAAGGTGAGCAGCAGCCTCCTGGGGAAGAGTCTGCAGACCTGGAGTTGCCACAGACTTCTGCAGGGAGTTTGGGTGAAATGGACTCATATCTACCTCTTTTTAGGGCTGTGCAAAACAGCACCATTTCATTTTGACTTTCGTTTCACCATTTCTACACTGCTAGCACTACAGAAGAAAGAAACTTGGGGGTCATCATTGACCACAAGATGAACATGAGCCTTCAATGCGATGCTGCAGCTTTTAAAGTGACCAAAACCCTGGCTTGCATCCATAGATGCTTCTCAAGCAAATCCCAGGACGTCATTCTCTCCTTGTACTCAGCCTTGGTGAGGCTGCAGCTGGAGTACTGCATCCAGTTTTGGGCCCCAGAATTCAAAAAGGATGTGGAGAAGCTTGAGAGAATCCAGAGAAGAGCCACACACATGATCAAAAGTCAGGAAAACAGACCTTACGATGACAGGCTGAGAGCCATGGGACTCTTCAGCCCAGATAAGCGCAGGCTCAGGGGTAATCTGGTGGCCACCTATAAGGGGTGTTCACCAGGATCTAGGGGAACGTTTGTTCACCAGAGTGCCCCAAGGGATGACGAGGTCAAATGGTTATAAACTACTGCAAGACTGTTTCAGGCTGGATGTAAGGAAGAATTTCTTTACTGTCTGAGCCCTAAAGGTCTAGAACAGCCTGCCATTGGAGGTGGTTCAAGCACCTACATTGAACACCTTCAAGAGTAAACTGAATACTTATCTTGCTGGGATCCTATGACCCCAGATGACTTCCTGCCCTCAGGCAGGGGACTGGACTCGATGATCTTCTGAGGTCCCTTCCAGCCCTAATGTTTATGAAATCTATAAAATCTATGAAATTTCAAAGGGACAGTGTTTGATTTTGATGTTTCGTTTAGTTTCGAAGCAGTATTCTGTTTTGTTTCATTGAAACTGTGCTCAGCATTGGGAAGACTGGTGCTGTTGCTGGCCCCAGGCAGCAGCGGCAGCTTCCTGTCATCCCACACACAGATCTGGGGGCTTGCACTCCCAGAAGGAGTCCAGCAGCACTTGGAGGGCACATTGAGGTCCATGGGGCTGGCAGAGCTGCTCAAAGTGCAGCCCTGGCTCTCCCTGCCTCCCACCACTAGGCTGTACTTTGAAAAATAATACATCCAATGCTTAACCCTAATGTAATCCTGCATCAGGGGCATCAATATTCAAGCAAAGGACCACCTGAGACTTCCTGCGGTGGAGAGGGGTTATGTGGTGTTGAAGAAGGGTGAAGTCAGGATGGAGAGCTCAGCATACATCCCCCACCATAAATGTCCTCCTTGCTGCTCCACAAGAACCTCACATACAGTAATGTAACAGGGAAACGTGGCCCTGTTATCAGAAGGAAGGTTGAGGGTTCAGAGGGGAAGGAAAGACCCCAGATGAAAGAGAAGAGAGTGGGGTGTGTAACAGGGAACCCTAGCCCTGTTACCAGAAGCCAGGTTGGCCCCTTTAAGATCAGGACATTTTGGGCACAGTGCACTGGTAAGGTAGGGGTTAAAAGTTGAGCTAGGCCGGCTAGTCAGGTGACTGGAAGGGGGCAGGCCTGGACTATAAAAACCCTGGGCTGGGCAGCAGTTGGGGGCTGGCAGCCAATGAAAAAGGAGTGTGTGTAAGAGCTCTATGGGGGAGGCTGGGTGAGCAGTCCAAAGGTTGAAGGAGCTACTGAGGAACCTGGAGAATAGGCTGTAACTCCAGAGGAAGGATGATAGCTGATGGTGGGGAGTAGAAGTGTTCTGTGACCCGATAGAAATGGTCCGGAAGGGTCCAGTAAACAAGATCGGATTGTCAGGCAGGCAAGTGGATGGAGAGGTCGAGACAGCATAATGGTTACTAAGAGATTTTTACTTACGCCTCTGTTGACACTGGTATAGGTGATGAACGATTACTTGGTTACAGACAACAGGTAACGAGTGATGTAACAGATAACAGGTAGCATAACAGGTAATGCAACGCGACGAGTGGACAATTCGTGAATGCAGCTAGCATGCAAGGAAGGGGTATGTCGGGCTGGTCAATGACGGGGACATGTTGGAGGGTGATCAGGCAGTCAACAGTCTCTGAGGTGTTTTCAGATTGCTCCTCAGATTTCTCCTCAGAGTTCTCCAACTTGGGCGGAAACTGCACGGATCTATACAGGCTTAGAGTAGCCAATAACGGACTGCCAGGTGGGAATAACTAATGAGGCGGAATGTGACCAAATTTAGAGGTGGCCGCAGTTGCTCGGGGTGGGGTTCATTGCTCGCTCAATCCATTGTGACAGGGGCACTTAACTATTTAGAGGACTCGTGTTTGACAAGAAGTACAACCCCTGAGTAAATGTAAGTTGGTGTGCTGCCTTCTTTGATCATATTATTTTGGTGGCAGTTATAGCTTGTGGACAGACTGTTTATGGTATTTATTTATTTGTTTTTGAAGAACACTGTTGGTTTGGATGAGGCTAGTGGGGAGGGAGGAGGTCTCATTGGGACCCCACTACATTTTGGGGGCTTGGTACCCATGTGGGTGCAGGATCTGGGGTGTACTGATCCTGGTTCTAGAGAAGGTGCAGTATCCAGGGTACATAGGCCCTGGCATAAGTATGGGTGCAGGATTTTGGGGGGTACAGACCTTGGCACCAGAGGGCACAATCCTAAAAAGGGTTGTCCGGTGTCCCTAAGGTACGGTTTAGGTGGGGGGGGTTGTAGACTGGGACGGTGTGGGTTCAGGGCCATTCCCCAGCTTTGAACTTGCAGCCCCCTGGCTGTGGGGCCAGTGGCCAGGTCTCTGGGACAGGGAGGCTAGGCTCCAGAGTGGAGCAAAAATGAGGGCCACGAGCCTCAAGACAAGGAAAAGGGCTAGAGCCTCAGAGTTGAACCCTGTTTGGTGGGGAAAGATGGGGAGGACTGGTTAGAGAAAGACAAGGGGTCAAGGCCTGTGGAAGTGGAAGACCCCAATATATGAAATATAATAGGCAGTCTTCTGCTTACAAGAACATCAGTATAACAATTTTCCATCAAGACGTGGCAGGTAAGTAGAGAGTGGGACACAAAACCTTAAAGGGGACTCCAGGGGCGCCCCACATAGGGCACCGATAACAGGGAAGATGGCACTGGGTAAGGCAACCTGTTACAAGGAACCTTAGGACTAGGAGGGAGATGAAGCTGGGAGACAGCCAAGGACAGTCTTTGGGTGTCATCTGGAGCCAGAGGGCACCCTATCGTGAAGGCACTTCTACCTCTGGGAGCACTAGCTGCTTTTACAGAATGATGGGGAAGGTACAGGCTCCAAGGCTGACATGAAGATCATTTCCTCGCAGGTTCCCCCAGGATCTGTGCTGGCATCTGCTTGAGGTGTTTCCTCAGAGCCCCTCCCCACCTGGCAAAACTTGGGGGCCAGCCTCTGAGTCATTAGGGTTCTGCAGTGCCCTACAAGGGCCAAAGGCTGGGTGACCTCTTTCTGCACTCCACCAGCATGTGACTGCTTGCCTGAATGCAGCCAGCAGAGGGTGCTGAGCAGGTAGGCACGCACAAGTCCTTCCTGCATTGCTGGCAGAATTATGGATGGTCCTGGCTGTGGATGTGCTGGTGCTGGGCTAGGTTGGAGGAGTACCTGAAGCTCTTTTCACGCACACAGCACTGATACGGCTTTTCCTCTGTGTGAATTTGGTGGTGGTGGATCAAGGTGGATGAATAGGGGAACCTTTTCCCACACTCAGAGCACTGATGTGGCTTCTCTCTCAGGTGGAAATGCTAGTGCTGGGCCATGTGGGAATGGTAGGGAAAGCTCTTCCCACACACTGAGCACAGATGTGCCTCTCTCCTGCATGGACACACTGATTCAGGTCTCTCAACTCCACAAATTCTTCCTTGCACCCAGGGCTCTTTCTGGCTTCTGCCCTTCTGCACGCTCCTGCCCAACTGGAGATGTTACCAGGTCCACTGCAACATTCTCCTTCTGGGGCTTCCCCTCACTCTGGTGCTGTTAGTCCCTCTCAGACCTCAGGGAGTCCATCTTGCCCAAACTCACAGGGGAGGTCTGTGGTGGTTCCAGGTCAGCAGGCATGGGAAGCCCAGGCTTGCATTAGTCCGGCTGCTTCTGTAATTCACACAAGGGCTGTTTTTTTGTTTGTTTTCTTTTTTGTAGAAAATGTCAACAGGTTTCACCCCTCATCCTTCAAAGAAATGTTCTGGGAGGGAAGGACTTAGCATGGTGGCACTCTCTCTCAGGAAGGCAGTAGGGCTCTGCTTCCTGCCTGCTTCCAGGGAAAGGTCTGGGGCAGGGAATGAGCCCATGGAGGTGTCCTCTACAGGTGAGTTCCATGTGGTCTCCATGTCACTGGAGTCTGCACTAGGAGAAAGGCCTTGGCATTACCTGCACATGGACCCTGTGCTGAGTCTCAGGCCTTGTGACTCTCGGGGCACCAGAGATGAAACCGAAAGGGGGAGAGGCTGGTGAACTCTTCCCTCCCACCCCCCAACATAAAAGCTTGGGAATCCCATCCACTGCATGGAGCCATTTCATGTGGCCTGGGACCAGGATTCACCACATCTGGCATTTTCAATCAGCCTGACCAGAAACAGCCCCAGCCGCTCTTACCCAGTAATAATGGCTACACAACTTCTCCAGTAGAAATCAGAGTGGTAGGTAGAACTGCAAATTCAATCATGCCTTGGGAAAGGGATGTATAGGTATGGCTACCTAGGGCTGGGCAACCAACTCTTAAATTGATGAGTGAAGATGGAAACCAAAGGTCATGGTATTCCAGTGAAATCATATCTGTGCCTAAAGATCAAGACTACAAACTCACTTGTTCCCTAACAGCTCTAAGTGGGAGCAGAAAGGGGCAGTTGCTTGTCTTCACAGCTTCGCATTTATGGGAGTGAGAACAATGTCGGCCTGCATATCACAGCATAAGCAATTTGAAGTCAGCACCCTGCAATGGCAGCAGAGGGCAACTGTAGTTTCCAGCCCCCTGTCACTCTGGGCATGGAGCATTTCTGAGAGGGGAGCCAGGAGGATGGGGTAGCCACAAGTCACTTGCAGGCAGCATCTCCCACATTGAGATTTCCTCACAGTCCTCCTCGATAGTCACCCAGAGCTCTACCTGTCCTTGCTGGTGGCAGATTAAGTCAGGAGTGGGACCTTGATATCCTGTTTGGGGCAGGGATTAAAGAGGGTTTGTGATTAGACACTGCATGCAAAATAACCAACCAGGATGCAATCAACTCATGGATTCTCCTACGTCCTTAAAGGAGAAAGCAAGGTGGACACTCAGGGTGAAAGGAAAGACCCTGCAAGGAGAAGCTTTTAGTAGATGATGATCCATGTTACCCAGGTAGTGGAGGGATGGTCCTATGAAGCAAAGCACCAACCACTCGCGTATAAAAAGGTATGAAACTAACAGTCACCAGGGACAGGGGTGAAGATACAGTGATCTGATACTATAAGAGAGAAAGATAAAGCTTTTACTATTTTCTAGGTACAAAATTGAGAGACACTGGACACATTTCTGGATAGATAACACTTATCTTATCAGTGTAAATCTGGGCAAAGGAGCGGCAATGAGTTTCTTCTCACTGAAGGTTTAATGTCAGGGCAGTGAAAAGAATTCAGGATGATGGCTGACAATGAAACCTTTTTCTGGGAACGAAGGTAATTCATCACAAGAGCACAGGAAAGAATGATTTTATTATAACTCTAGTCACAAGACAAGCAATGTTCTATCCAAGGGACCATCATCCCAGCAGAGGAGATGAGTGCCCAGGTTGGCAAATACTGCAGGGTTTTAAACAAAGTTCCTGAAAGTCAGGAATATGGACAAAAGAAGGTAGAACATGGCACATTTCACAGCATGTGAACACCAGAGTGTAGAAATGGTCTATGTGGTCTTTGTTGAGCTAGAAAAAACATTGGACTGCTCCCCTAAGAAAATCCTTTGGGGGAAATGGCAGGAAAAGAAAGCACCAGAAAAACAAACTGACTTAGTAAAAGGAAAGTCCCGTGATGAGAGATTCTCTGGAAAGGAAAACAGGTTTTCTCTTGGCTCTTCTGATAAAAAGAAGTGGGCTATCACAGTGATGGGAATCTCATATGAAGAGGGGTTGTAGAAGAACAAGAAAACATCTGAGAATAGCAGAGTGAGCTTGAGAGCACAGGTCTCCAAGTAAATTCAGCAAAGCCAGAGTCTGCGGTCTATGGAGATGAAGATGTTATGAAAGATGTAGACAGAAGAAGCTTCCAGTGACTCCTAGTGAAAAGTACCTAAGTTCCAGCAGGTACATGTACGTCACAGCAGAAGAAGTCAAGGAAATGCACATCTACATGTGGGAGCACCAGAGGCTGATAAGACTTCCATCACCTTCTGCTGAGGCATCAGTGAATTGGAGATGATATGAAAATACTGGGAAGGCAAAGGAAAATCATGTTGCTAAGAAATGGTTGAATAGGGAAACATCTGGGGTCAAAGCATGGGGAAGACTCTGGTGAAGGCAGTCAAATGAAATGAAGGAGGATATATTAATATGAAACATGAGAGGCCTCATAAATGACACAGCAGTGGGGAGGATGTGGATTTCAACCCCTGGCCATGAGGATGAGATTTGAAAAACAGGGAGAAGACAATAAACTTCAGAGCTCATGTGGCTCCAGGGAGAAGCAAGGAGCAGAACTTTACCCAGGGAGATAAGAGCTTGGTAATTCCTCAGCTTATGGTCCTGATAAAGCTCCTTGCCTTCATCGTCCAGCAGCTCCCATTCCTCCAACATGAAACCTCTGGGAGCTGCAAGCACAAGCGTTGCACCATCAGTGTCTCCTGGGCCAGCTGACTTAAGCCCCAAGTCTTGTCTGCAATCATTCTGCACTACAGCTATTTCCAAGCTTGGTCATGACAGGAAGCGGTGCAAAACTCCCCAGCATTCAGCCGTGGACACAGGAGTTCACGTATCTGCCTTGGCCCAGCTTATCACCTTCGATTTCCTCTGTCTATGGAAGGAGTGCTGGTTCCATGGACTCTGCCCAGACCTTCCTGTGCCAGTACCTCTGGCCATCGGCACTCGGCAGTGAGCTCCGGCTAACAACTGCTTGGTGTGTCTGCAGCCTCCGACATCAGAGGCTTGTTGCTCTGCAGGTCACTCCGCTCCACGCTTTTCCCTGCACTCCTGGTTCTTCCTGGCTCTACCCCAGGTGCACATGGTGCCCTGCTCACCTCCAGGCTCTCCCTCAGCTGCCAAGGCCTGCCCTGCCCCTTCTGCTCTGGGCCTGGCTCAAGGGGCAGGGACCCCCTCTCTCGTGGGCTCCCTGGGGATGTCCTCTGCAGCACACAGCCCCTTCCTCACCAGGCTGCTGCTCAGCTCTGCTCAAGGTCCTGGCAACAGCAGGTGGGGAACACAGTGCACAGGTTAGCCCTGGCTCTGCAGGCAGCGGGGAGCCCTGCTACTTTTCTGTCCTGGCCTGGGACTAAGGCAGCCAGAGGCCTCAGCACATGGGAGACAGGAAGAAGGAAGACTCAAAGACCTACAGTTCTTGCTAATGGGCCTCCGCAGGCATGGAGCTGGGGATGAGCCCCGAGTGACTTTGTCGCAGTGCGGGGTAGGATCACAGCACCATGGCAGAGCTGGCAGTGATATTGCTCCCTGGGACACAAGTTTCAGGGACCTTACTATTGTGTCAGCATCCAGCTTGTAAGGACAGGGGAGGGAAATGCAAGGTCCATCTTCTCCAGAGCATACGCAGGACTACCAGGGCATGGGGAGGAAAGGAACAGCTGATCTGGTGTAGCAGACCTCATCAAATGATCTGGCAGACTTTTCCACTGATGGATGGTGCCTGCTGCTACTAGGAAGGGTAGAGCCACCACTCCATCCCAGCCCTGGGGGAAAGGCCTGGTCTAGGGCACCAGCTTAAGGAACCTTTATCAACTGATGACTCCCAAGTCTCGGTTTTGGGGCTGTTGGCAGTAGGACAGAGGCTTGGCATGAGCTGGACCTGAACCAGGCAGATATCCCTGGGGAATCTCATTTCCCAACATGTGCCCCAGCCCCTTTGTGGGCACACGTGGTGTGAGAAAGGGGGCAGGGAGCACCGATTGCAGGAACATGAATTAGGTCCTTGACTGTTCTCATGGCAGCATGACAACCCGCACACCCGCACACGGCCAAGCCTTCCTCTTTTTTTGGATGCTGCACATATGAAGGCAGAAAGACCAGAGCCCAGCCTGGGAGCTGCCACACAGAGGCAAGAGCTCTGTGTCACCCCAGCCACAGAGTTACAAATACAGTGGCCCTGTTGCAGCCTGTGCAGATGTTCGAGCCCCGACCCTGGCACACAGAACAGCCCTTCAGGCACCCAGACCTCTGCCTCCAGTCTGTCTGCATCCAGTCCCATACCTGGCTTCTTGCTCAGGCAGGGGCTCCTTTTTGGGGACACAAGGTAGCTTGTCCTGAGCCCCTGGGGTGCCCCCGTCCTCTCTCTGCCCCCAGACGTACAGAGATAGGGACAGCAGCGTGCAGGGGTACACACTCCGCTCTGGGGCTTCTTGCCTGCTGCCTGCGGCAGTGACACCCCCGGGGCCAGGCCGTGGCACCAGCACAAGTCTCCCTACCGCACCGCCCAACCTCAGCCCCGCACCTCCTTGGACAGGAGCCCCAGTAACTGCTCCTGCACCACCACGCCCAGCTCCAGAACATGCTCCCTGCCAGGCGCTGGGCCCAGCCAGCACCGCGGTGCCAACGTCCCACGGCCCCTTGCCCTCTTGGCAGCGGGAGCTCTGGCTCCAGGTCTCTGGGGCGGGAGGTCATTTGCCGGGGCAGCTGCATGGCCGGGGACATATTTCCAGTACCAAAAAAAGGGGTGGGGGACAGAGAGGAGGGAGAGGTATATGATTGGGGGGGGGGGGCTATTATATGCCCTGCCCCTCACTCCTAAGCCACAGCCCTACTAGTGCCCCTTACTCTTGACCCGCCCCCCACTTTTCCCCCTAGCCTAGTAGGTGCCCCTCACTCCCGCCCTGCATCCCCCTGCTGCACCGCCCCCGCAGCTGGCACGCACGCGCGCACACGCTCTATGAGGTAAGGGAACCCTATTGGCGAAGAAAGGGTTAAAAGAGCAGGCAGGCCGTTTCTCACGTCACTCCCTTCCTTCCCTTCGCTGACAATGGAGGGCGGATCCTATTGGCCGCCCGGCCCCCTGCCCGCGTTACACATCCGGCGCTGGGAAGGGAAGGGCGGCTGCTCGGGCGACTGGAGTGGTCTTGCGCGCGCGCGCGAGCCGCTTTCCACCCGGAAATGGGGGCCAGTCGCGTGCGATGGGAGCTGGCAAGTACGTAACGGTGTTCCTCCCCCTCCCCGTCCCCCTCCCCGTCCCCTTCTCCCTCCAGCGGGGCTGTTCGGTTTGGCGCGGCTGCCGGTGGTTTGAACCACTTGGCAGCGCTCGCGGGGGTGTGGGTGGCCTCGTCCGCGGGGGCACAGGAATGACCCATTCCTGCCTGTCAGCGGGGCCCTCGTACTAGGGGGGGGCTCCAGGATCCCCCTTCATGCAGCCCCCGTCTCAGCCCTGTCTGGACCACGGGGGCAATGTGGGGGGGGGGGCAGATTGTACCGCTGCAAATCTGCCCCGGGGCAGGGTGGGAAATCGCCTTCCTTGGAGGCTGCTTTGGGCAGGCCTGTTGGCTGGTTTGGAGGGTGCCCAGCAAGGAAAACGACGGGCACCGCAGGAGAGGTGAGGGGATGGTGCTTTAATTAGAACTCTTTAATAGAGCCACTTTTAAAGCACCGCTATATCTTTTGTATTGGTGTCTACGTGTGTCAACATGGCAGTGGGGGTGCTTGAACTCAAGCTCATTGAACCAACTTTCTTGGGTGTGCTCCTGCTGCAGTTTGGAAGCACGGGGACTCCAATACACCTGTCGCAGTGGTGCTTTGACAACATCCCTGCCCAGCGGAATGGCAACGAGGGTGCTTGAACTGAAGTTTGTGCAGTGAGCTTGAGTTCAAGAGCCCCCGCTGCTGTTTGGAAGCATGGGGACACCGATGCATGAGATGGGGCAGACTAAAGGGCCTCACAATTGCCATGCTCCAAATGAGATGGGGACAAATAATAATAAAGAAGAAAGGGATGGGAATGCTAGTCAGAGCTTAGTAACAAGAATGCCAAGGGGAGACACCAAACAGAGCACACTGGGCAGCACCCACATGCCCTTGAACAAGTCCAAGGAGTCAGTGGACACTTCCTAGTTAAGCTCTTCCCGGAGATGTAAGTGGATGAGGCACAGAAAACTGACCCCAAAGTCCCTGGTGGAGGTCTTCTTGGCCAGGGCCTCCTTCCCAGTCAGATGGATCATGAGCTTGCCTAAGGCCAGGAGGAGGTTGACCAGGCTATCCTGGGGCTTGGTGGGGCTGTGGATGGGAGCAGGTAAATGAGAACATGCAGAGAGAAATGCAGCCAGAGTTTCTTTAGGTAGGACTCGAGGACCTCAGGAAGCCTGTGCCAGCCTGGCTGCTCTGACCTTTGTGACTTTCATTTTCCTCCACCTGGAAGAGTTGAGAAAAAGTACCTCCTGTGCCACGGCAAGGGTTTGACCAGCTGACCCTCAATGCCCTTTCCAACCCTATGATTTTATAGTTGCACAATCTGTAACAAAGCCAACTGGTTTTGTTTAAATGTCTCGTATTGTAATCATAGATGGTTTCACTGTAGAAAGCATGACATTGTCTTGCCAAGGCATCTGCAAATATAGATTTGTTTGTTCAGGGAGGTTGTTTTGTATTTTGTTTTGTGCCTTGTTTTATTTTATGGGAAACTCCCTTTGGCGTTGATGAATAATATGAACACTGATTATGTGCCTGGAACCTCTGGTGTAAGCAAATAGTGTAGAAACTCAGTCACTCCCTGGGTTGTGTTCTTTTATTTCCCTTTCTTCTTCCAAGTAGGGACTTTGCCCTTATGCAATCTAATGTTCTTTGGGAAGTGCTGTGTGGCTGTGAGAGTGCTTCACACGGCTATGCAGCTTTCGTGGCAAAGCAGCGAAGTTTACTGGCAACTAGCTGATTCATCAACTGCAGATTATCCCCCATTCTCTATTCCAGTGTTGTGGTGTCTTCACAGAATAGCTGCAGCAGGGAATCTAGTCTTCCGCCTTCCTCCTGACACTTCTTTTGGTTGGTTGGTTGTTTTTAATCTCCTTGGTTTAGGGTTTGTGGATTGAGGGGAGGGAATCGCAGCGAGCCTCAGAAATGAGAGTACTTCCCTCACTAAACAAACATTATATTTACTTGCTATATTTTTATTGAAAATGTGTCAAGGCCAGGATGTGCCTAGAGAAGCCAGCACATTCCACTGTACTTGTAATTGAACAAATGTTTTTACTTTGTATGGGACTTCTCAAAAAACAGTGTCAACCTTGAAGAAACAAATGATTATGATGCTGTATCATGAATGTCCTGGTGGAAATAACAGTCTTGAACTGTGTGCTATTTTATTTGTTTCTGTAATTATTTCCTTTTTTCTCCTTTCAGATTTGAGCCTGCTCTTTATCCATATACTATGAATAGCTACTGGAAGGACTGACTGTTAAACTTGTTCCAAGTATGGCTTGCAGAAGAATAGGAGATCAGGAGCAGTCTCTCACTACTGCTTTCTCTGTTGTTAACTGTGGGAGACTCCCAGCATGGGGCATTCGAACGCACAGTATATGCATGGTATCTGACTTTTTTTATCCAAACATGGGAGGAGTGGAAAGTCACATCTACCAGCTGTCACAGTGCCTGATTGAAAGAGGGCACAAAGTTATAATTGTCACTCATGCGTATGGAAATCGAAAAGGCATTCGTTATCTCACCAATGGTCTGAAGGTATATTACTTGCCTTTGAAGGTCATGTACAATCAATCTACTGCAACAACACTCTTCCACAGTCTGCCTTTGCTCAGGTACATCTTTGTGCGAGAGAGAGTCACCATAATCCACTCCCATAGTTCATTTTCTGCCATGGCTCATGATGCACTCTTTCACGCCAAGACAATGGGTTTACGGACAGTTTTTACAGACCATTCTCTCTTTGGATTTGCTGATGTCAGTTCAATACTCACAAACAAACTCCTAACAGTGTCACTGTGTGATACAAATCACATCATTTGTGTCTCTTATACTAGCAAGGAAAATACTGTACTAAGAGCAGCACTGGATCCTGAGATCGTGTCTGTCATCCCCAATGCTGTAGACCCTACTTTTTTTTTTTCTCCTTACTTTTAGTGTGTGGTAAGAAATGTTCTGTGGTGAATATAGAATGATGTGCCCTCAATTGAGAATGGGATTGAATTCGAAATGGCTGGGTTTTTTGTTCCTTTTTTTCCCCCGCTCTCATGAATTGAGTACAGAGAACTAATCATAAGGGATAATTTCCTCTTGACTTCATTTGGACATGGGCATGGAAATTGGCTCTATGTGGTCAATTCTTGTCAGTCACATGGCATCTTTTGAAGTCATTGGTAAGTTATTGAGCAAGCTGATGAATCTGGGGCTTAAAAGACATTAGTGTTGGGTTCTTCGAGATAGGAGAATAGATTCACATGCCTCCATAGGCCACTTGCTGGCCTTTGGACAGTAGTAGACTTCTGTTGGAAATGTCACTTCTACAGTGTTTCTGGGTCATACCTACAGTTCTTATTTTCTTTGGTGGCGTTTGGCAGAAAGCCCTGTAGCCTCAGTTAATTGTTTTCTTAGTTTTTATTTTTGGTATTGGACAAGAATCAAGTTTTTCATATAAACAAAAGAAACCCTTCAATTTACTGATGTTTATATTTCTTGACCTGAGACTCGCATTAGTCCTTCACTAAAGCGATTCACTTAAAATGATTAGAAAAGTTCTTTCTTATATTATAAATCAATATAAGATTGTTACACACAAAAGTACACTTTTTTTCACTACGCTGTTTTAGACTAACCCTTCCATATTAGTAAGCAATTAAAATTATTTGTTTTTTCCAATAGTACCTAAAATCTGTAAAACTGACACATAGCTCCCCCCCTTAAAAAGCAAACAAAAAGGAAAAAAAAACTACTAATATTTGCATGCATTTTTGTGGGAGTGCATTTTCTCTTAAAGAAATTCAGGCTATGTCCACTGAAAACTGGAAAAAAATTATTTGGTTCGGAGTTTTGTAGAAAACATGCATTTTAGTCAGATTTGTTTAAATTTTGGGTTTTTGCAGACTCTATATTGATTGTGTTGGTAGTACTGCTACCCAGACTTCAGTTAGCTGTGGGAGGAGGGTGTCTGTCTTAATTGCATCTGGGAATGCTCTAACATCCACATCAGTCTTTGGGTCAACCCAGAATCAGGTGGGTTTGCAGAAGTGACCCCCTTTACCTTTAGGCTGCACCTCTTGTGGCAAGTTGCAGCAAAGTCCTTAGGGAGAGCTAGCACTTCTTTTCCTCAGTTCCTGCTCATGATAATTCTTCTGGCCAGAGCTGGTATAGTTTGGGCTAGTTTTTCCAACATAAATAAGTTGAAACTCAAATAAGAATCCCATTCAGGGACTTCATGAGGGTTATTAATTATATAAATTGGTTTATAGGCCTAAACTTTAATCTTGCACATTTGGGCACTTGGGATTTTGAGGCGTTGTGCAGTAATCTTGGGTAAATTGAAAATGTGTTTACTTAAATTGTGTCATTGTTGTACTTTCAGGTATAGACTTGCTTAGTGGTGTAATTCCTGAACTTTGTCAGAAATATCCAGACTTAAATTTTTTAGTTGGAGGAGAAGGACCAAAACGAATTGTTTTGGAAGAAGTACGTGAAAGATACCAACTTCATGACAGGTTTGTTTTATCCATGTTTATGGTGACAAAATGCGCTTAAGTAGAAAGTGCATATTTTGTTTGTTTTCATCTCAAAGTTCGCGCAACTCCCCATTCTTTTCCCCATGACCGTTCATCTTGTTTGGAAGAATGAAAGAATGGGGACACCTTTATTTTTTTTGGTTTGGTTTGGTTTGAGAGAGATACTTCAGGATGTTCATGCTTTCCTTTTCTGGTTTTATAGTTTTTTCCGAAATCAATATGCTACCTATTGATAGCTAGCACGTCCCTGAAATTTTAGAATTGATTAAATGTGCTCATAAGGTTCCTGTTTTATCTGAATAGAGCAATGCTGGTAAATGTGGAGTGTTAACTTAAAAAATCTTTAGTCTTAAATCTAGAAACATGGGAACGGCAATCTGAAGGTACTTGCCAGAAAACCTTTTTTAGTCTTCTGAAAAATAAAACCAAACTATTCAAACTGAATATAGAAGGGTTTCTTAATCAAAGCGCAAAGAATTCGGAATGAGAAAGTTTCATTGCCAGTCAGACAGTAATGGCATGCTTGGTAAGCTGCTTCTATCAGGATATTTGAGTAATGTTATATGGCATTTATTATTACAAAATATGACACTGGTTTTTATTCTAATTCTTTGTCCTATATTCAGAGTGCGTCTTCTAGGGGCTTTGGAACATCAGGATGTTAGAAATGTCTTGGTTCAGGGTCACATTTTTCTCAACACTTCTCTCACTGAAGCCTTCTGTATGGCAATTGTGGAAGCAGCCAGCTGTGGTTTACAGGTAAAAGAATCTGAGTTACACAGAGAGCATGTATAAACATTATTTGTTATGTTTGAAATTAACAGTTGTAACAATGCATTTTATCTGTGGCTCTATAAGCTCTTTATAAAAATGGGCAGTTAATACTGGTATTGTGGTGATTTACGTCTCATGTGGAAGTGGGGACAAATATATTAATTGAATGTGCTCAAAAAAGATATTCCCAACAAAGAGGACAATTCCTAGTTCTCTGAATTAACCAGCTTGGCTCTTGAAAATGTTGTTCTGGGTATACTCTTTGGGAAGTTTTTAGCTAGAGGAATCACAGTGCTCCCTATGTTCCATTAACAATAGACATTGGGAGAAAAATGCTGGGTGAACATGACCTCTTTCAGTAATGTACATATTCATGACGGACCATTTCAACTGAGCCATTGTTCTGCTCGTTGTTCTCTGGCTACCCCTTACTTGCCACAAAGATGGCTAGGGTTAAGGAGGAAAGAGGAGAGGAAATAAAACACTGCTTTGTTTATTATTTGCATACGGTCACTTGTTTGTCAATTTAACTTGAGCTATGAATCGGTGTTGGTGCTGTGAAGGTTAAATTTAACAACCAAAGAAAATTGGGATTAAATCAGGTTAATGATAGATAACAAATGGGAGTAAGGATATCATAATGAAAATTAACACCTCCAGGGCAGAAGCAAAACATAGGTTGCTTACTGCTGAAGAGAAACAGAAAATAGAAGTAAACACAGTGTCCATTTTATTCAAGATGGATCATAGTGGACCAAATTAATGGACCTTAACTGAAGTCAACACAGTGGACCTAGTCAATTTAGATTTGAAGCAAAGCAAGATATATTTTCCTATGAAGCACAGGAAAATTAGCTACCTGGAGAAGAGGGGCATTAATACTGTAATTGTAGGGAGATAAATTGGATTAAAGAGAACCTGTGATGGTGACTGAAAAGGAGATCACAATGATGATTTTGTTAAAAGGGACTTAGCAAACTAGAGAAAGTTTAATGTGCTGTTTCTCAAGAAGGGGTTTTGTACTCCATTCTGTGTAATGTTTTAAAAAAAAAAAAAAAGTAGTGTTATCAAATATAATATTACAGGTCAGTCAGGCACTAGTTAATATTGATTAATATCAGTAACTTTTTGGTATAAAATGGGGATTTATAAGTTATTAACAACAAAGGAGGGGGGGACTTGAATATGTTGTCTGATCATAAGATGTCCAGTGTGACACAGCTGCAGGGAGAAAAAAGTTTATGCAGAATTGCTTTAACACAGAGCTTGATAAGTTTATGAAAGGAGTAGCGTGATAGGGTAGGGGTATTGTTCAAGTTTAAATGTATGTTAGTTTCCCCATGAAGAGGAAGAAAGTAAACTCAGTCTCCACATGGAAGGGGTGTAAACCCGTGTCCTTGCTCCCCTTCTTCCCAAAAATGGCTTATTTGATAAGGACAGGGATGAATGTACTATTTGGCTGTCTGTGGAGTTTAACTTCAGAAGCACTGAGCATAAGCCACAGCTCTTAAGTAAGAACTTGGCTTGGGTGTGCAGGTGCTCTGATGGTACTTAAACCTCTCAAACAGCTGTCTAGTGATCCTTACTCACAAGTTCACAGTAGAACCGAGTACTTGTTTTTAAGTTGGGAAGGGATATTTCTACAGCTCAGACTGTCAAAAAATGACTAAGGTTTTTACTTTCCTTTGTAACAGTGACATGGCCTGCTTCTTAGGATAATGTGAATATTTTAACCTAAAAGTCCTCCTGTTGTGGCATTAGCTATACTTTTTATTGAAGGGCACACCTCTAGAATATGGGGATTGTAGTATATAAGTTGTAGCTGTAACTTGTGATTGCCAGGGGTATAAGTGTTCTGTAGACTTTTTAGGGGTGTAGGTTGTAGCTGTGTTGGTCTACTGTAAGGACATAAGCAGACAAGGTTATTTGGGTAAATTGGATATCTTATTAGACCAGCTCAAATAGTTGGGAAAATTCTTCATGGCAAGCTTTTAGGGACAAATAACCACACTCTGAAGGTACTCATTAAATATAAAGACTGTCTAAAATGTATAAAAATGCTGATAGTTAATGATGAATACTGGAGCCCTTTTCCTTTCCAGCTTTCTGTGTGAGCAGATTCTGCCTTATTCCCTGACTTGCTACTAGTGACTATGCATTTGCCATCCTGTCTAGTGGAGAATTCTGCAACTTATTGTTGGCTAATACTGTAAATAATAACATAGGTTACAAGAATCTTCATGTTTTTATTATGTTTCTTTTTAAATGATAGCTTTTAGGTTAAAATTAACATTTCCGAATGTTTATGTAAACACTTGAGTGATCTTAGAGCTCTCAAACATGAGTGGTTAAGAGCTGAGGTAAGAATAGCCACTTCTAAATCAACTTACTGTTTTTTGGGGGTTTTTTTGTTGAGGTGTAGGTGGTTGGGGCTGAGGAGAGAATCCAAGGGTCTGGACCTTTTTAATTGCTTTAAAAGGAAAGGAGGAGCTGCCCTCATGAATGCACATCTGCTTGATTCTGTAGCAATACAGGCTCACTAAATTGCTCTAACTTTGCTCTTGGTGAAGCAGGGTAAAAGTTTTGTAGGGTTTTTTTTGTTACAAAATCATGCTAATGAAATGGTTTAATTGTAACAGTTTATATCAATATCCTTTCATATGTATGCAGTTGGTATATCTGTCTGTATATCCCAAGGGAATTGGGTCTGTGACAAATACCTTTAGGAAAACAAATTTAAATTGTACATGGTGGAGGAGGTAGGGGAGAAATGGCTCTGATTTCTGCTCACCCCCGTATCAGTTCCTTTCTTTGTTACCGAAGGGTCAGTTCTGAACATGTGCTAACTTGCTGCCCTGCTTGCTCTTCAGAGCTCAGGCCCTTCAGTTTTCAGACTGATGAATTAATTGCCTGTACTGCAATTACTGGAGTGAATCATTTGTTTCATTTTAAAGTATTACTGCTCATCAGTGTCGTCTTATCAGTATAGCTATATTTCAGTTGATTGTATTATGCAGCAGGTGTATTATTTTATTGTCTTGTCTCCAAAGGTGGTGAGTACAAGAGTTGGTGGAATCCCAGAAGTTCTACCAGAAGATCTTATTATCTTATGTGAGCCCTCGGTGAAATCGCTGTGTGATGGTTTGGAAAAAGCTATGCTGCAGCTGAGATCAGGAACATCACTAGACCCAGAAATTATTCATAACAAAGTGAAGACATTCTATACCTGGAGAAATGTTGCAGCAAGAACTGAGAAAGTATGTACACTTGTTTTAGTAGTCTCTTTAAAATGTGATTTCACTGTGAAAAGTACTATATTTACTTTATTCTAAGATGAGCTTATCCTCCCCCCCCCCCCCTTTTACATGAGGCAGGACAGGCTGTCTTGGGATTGTATATGAAGGCAGTGGCAGGGTAGGCAGCTGTTGTGAATTGGGCTCCAGCACTTA
>JAGPOW010003316.1:65010026-65080954 GCA_030014935.1 Caiman crocodilus
CCCCCCCCATTTAACATGAGGCAGGAAAGGCTGTCTTGGGATTGTATATGAAGGCAGTGGCAGGGTAGGCAGCTGTTGTGACTTGGGCTCCAGCACTTACCCATGGTCAGGGCCATAGCCACAAGTGCTGCCCCCCTCTCCTGCAACCTTTTCGCCTCTCCATCACCCCACTCAACCTCTTCTCTCCCATCCCTTCCCCACCCAACACTTTTTTTTTTTTCTCCCACTTTCCTCCAGCCTCTGCTGCCCCCTAATCTAATTACTGGAGAGCGCCCTCAACTTCTACTGTGTGCTGGCAGGCTACATCTGTGTTTTGGTCTGGGGCACTGGGCACAGCCCCAGCCCTGCCTTGCAGCAGTGGTGCAGTGAGATGCAGCAGTGCTTAGTGACGCTGGCTAGAACTGCAGTGGGGAAGCAGGAAGAGCAGAGGCTACAGAAGGATAGGCTCAGCAGGGGACAAGCTGCTTGACCTTCCGACACTGCCTGCCCCTCTTGCAGCAGTGGAGAGATGAAATAAAGATAACCCTCCAATAATTAGATTCTGTACATGGAAAATTATAACAAATGTATAGATTTTTTTTTTCCATGTGTAGAATTTAATTACTGGGGGGTTGTCGTAGATATGAGTAAATGCAGTACCTCTCTACAAATAGGTTTATGTATTGTCTTATTGACTTGCATTGAATGTGCTTGGTTTGTTTCCTTCCCCAATTGCTAGTCCTCCAAATACAAAGTACACCTTATGCCATATCAATCAGTAACAGTTTTGATAAGCAAATAATGATATCATTTATATCTATATAATCCCTTGTTTTCATGAGATTCCACACTTAAAGTTGGTCTAGCAATTGGATTACATACTGCACAAGAAGGAACATGCTGCCCACTCTGACTTAGACTAGCAAGGTTAAACATTAGTGACTAAATTAAGATATTAGTGATATCCAGCATAGAACGCATACAAAGATGTGGTTGTTATATTTAGATAAGAAGTTACCATAGTTTGAGTCACTTTATGGTGTAGAACCCTATTGTAGGGTGAACACATTTTATAATTTTGATGATGATGATAAAATTACCTGTAATAAGTAATACTATTTACAGCTTGTTGAGGAAGTTTCCAGATAACCCTCTTCTTTTTTTCTCTTTTTTTTTTTTTTTTTTTGATTGTTTTTGTGCATCAGCAAGAGTAATCTCTATTGGAATTCTCTATTTAGTCTTTTAGAAAATTTCTCCCAGTCTCTCTTATAGTCTTCTGCCTCCTCCACAGTGATTTAACGTCAAAATAATATTATTCATTTTGGCTTTTTTTAATGGGTTTACTATGATCAGATAGTGAACTCAAATATTGCTGTTCCTATGAAACTGTGGAGTGTATAATAAATCATGGAAAATGAAACTGAAGAACTAAAACTAGGTATACTGAAATTAGCAGCTTTTAAAGCTAAATTAGATTAGCTTGTATTAATGATTATTGCAGGTTTTTCAAATACATGGCTCTGGTAATTTAGCCTTCTGTTCATCTGTGAAGATATTTGTTCTGCAGCCCTTCACTGTAGCACAGCTTTCTCTTTTTGCAATTCTGAATAAAAGGAAGTTACTTTTTGAGCAAGTGAGTAATCATATTAACTCTTGAGTTTTTGTTTGTATTTCTTAATCAAAAAGCCATGCAATATCCTGTCTCTGCAGTGACTGAGTACGAACATAGGCTAGAATTTAAGCTTAGAAGTATCTCATTTGTATGGATTAAAAAGCAATCTTCTTGTGGCAGATCTGGTGGTTAATATCCAGATTTATCTGTTTTTTGTTTTTTTTTTTTTTACGTGTTTAAAACTCTGTCTATTTACATAGGTAAAAAATACCTATATTTTTGACACAATGACAGTTTGAGGCTTCTTTCCAAAAGGAAGAAAAAAAGAATTCTAAGGATATAGACTTTGTCACAAAAGGACATAGTTTTGCAGGTATAATATTAAACTTCTCAGTGTCATGTTGAAGGATTACTTGTTACCAGATTTGCCCATCACTATGGGGCATGCTCATTTATTAGGGATATGTTTCTAGGGTTTCTGTAATTCTGTCAATGTGCTGCTTGTGTTACTTGTGTTTCTATACGGAGTTGTATATCTCCCTTCTGCAAGTCCTCACTCTCAGGGGAGCTTTCTTGCAGAACTCAGTTTCAGTGGGGCTGGGTTCTTCCAGTCACCAAATCAGTCATACACACATATTAACGTGACATGCTTGACCTGGTCGGGTTGATCAGCATGGAAAGGCTGACCCCCCTCATGCCAAGAATCAGTTCATCAGAGCAACTATAAACTGCAGTCAGACACAAGCACACAGGAAAACAGAATACCTCTGAATCTAGCTGGGTGTCCAGATGACACCCTCATGGGCCAGCATTCAGTTCATTAGGGCATGTCTGAGCCAAACTGGGTCAATCAGCCTGTACAAGCTGATCCCCTATGTCCCAGTTCTTTAGCCTGTGGATGAGCAAACCCCACGGTATTTCTGGGCTTCACAGGGATCTTTGGCTTAGGTAAAAGAAGCGTTGCTGCAGAGCAAATGAGGAAGGAAAGTAGAGAAGGAAACATACACCCAGTTACTACTAGTTTGACTATAAAAGTTATTTATTGCTAAGTATATGAAAGATAAAATGGTACTAGTAGTAATAGATGTGCAAAGAAAAACAAACAATTACAATACTCCCCTGGTTTCACTAAGTATTTGGGGAAATTTTAGCTCAAGCTCAGCTAATACAGTTCAGGTTCAAAAATCTATGCCTAGAGAGAAAAGAGGGAGAGAGAGCGAGAGCTGGGATCTTGCCAGTCCAAGGCACTTGGATTCCAGTGCTGATAGGTAAAGTTTTTAGTACAATCCTTGAAGGGAGATGATCTGTTTCTCTTCTTCCAGCTTCTTGGGAACAACAGCGGATGGTGTCAGACAGATTTCTCTTCTTGAAGCACAATTTTGCTGCTGCTTTTTTGCAGATTTTTATACCCTCAGTTCAGCTTCTTCAAAGCATTCTTTTAATAGTGTAAATAATTATCTTTTCTATTGACAAGGAGTTATCTGGTTTGGAACATCTCAGGAAACTACTTAACCATGAAAAACATAAGTTTTTATGGAGTAACCAGGGGCTTGGGTTGTAGCCGTGTTGGTCTAAGGACATAGGCATAAGCAGTAACCAGATGAGCCAACTTGAAATTCTTATGGGTAGCAGATATACTGGGTGGGATATCTCATTATTTCTTCAGAAACAATAGATAGCTTGCAGCATCAGGGTTCTTCATTTTGGGGAGGACTTCTAATAGTCATCCTGGGAAAAGTATGACAGCATTTGTGGTCAGGGCTCCAATGGGCTGGATGCTGTGATGAACCCTTTACCATTGCTCCAATGTTGCCCATACCCCCTCTGATTCAGTCCCTTGCTTCAGCATTCCCTAACTTGGCAACTGAGTTTTAGTCAATCAAGTTTAACTAGGCCTCCCATAGTGGGACCGGGAAATGTACAGTCCAAGATGCCTATTAAACTTTACTTCTGCTTAGTTCTGGGTAGACGAGGTGTGTGTGGGGTGGGGGGAAAGGTCTTTTGTACATCCAGATTAGAATTGGTCTGATAAATGCTGAGCTGGGTGTGCGTAAATGTGGGTTGGTTAGCATTTGGAGCACAGATTCCCCATCATGCAGTGCTCCCCTGCTTTTCTGATCCCAGAATTCACTGTGGTCTTTGCTTTGGACTTTCTGTTCTTCATCTCCCATGTAAATGAATTGTCATCTGGTTCTATCTCAGATGCAGATGAGACCTAGGGCAGTTGCTCCCTTATCTGGAGGGCTTTAGATGCATCTCCTGCTGCATCTTCTTCATCTTTCATAATCGGTTCTTGTTCAGGTGGGGTGAGTGGGAATTCTTTGCGAGTCAGACAGGCTGTGTCCTGTGCCAGGCTTCACCAAGAACACAGAGCTGAGAAGTAGCATACGGAATAAAACTTTGAGCTTGGATTAGTAGATTTTTTTTCAGGGGGGGGGAAAAACCTTTGCTTTTGAATCTGAATACAGTCATCTCTAAGTCTGTGGTCCTTTATTTTGAACCTAATAGGCTGTTAGCTTTACTGCCAGCTTGGGGATGGAGTTCTATAGGCCAGTATGGAAATACTGGAAACTGTCTTCCTTTCATCAGTCTTAAATTTGCTGCTTTTCTGTTTAATTGACAGTTCCCTTGTTCTTGCATTTTAAGACCGTGGGCATTGCCATTTACTTTCCCCTACAGAAGTACATTATATTAATTCATAACAGCTTTTATCAGTATTATTATTTGTCTTTAGATGGAAACTTATCTGTGTTTTTTGGTTTATTCTCATGGATAATCTTTTAAAAAAATATCCTGTTAAAAACAGAAAAGGGCTTTCTTGTTTTATGGGCTCCAAACAAAGGTGTAGTCAGTTGAAATATGATACAAGGTGTAGCCTAATAATCAAAGATAAAAAATGTATCATGATGACAGCTTCTCAGTATGCAACTATTGTTTCTTTTCTCTTTTAGGTATATGACAGAGTTGCAGATGAAACAGTATTACCAATGGACAAGCGGCTTGACAGACTAATCATTCATTGTGGCTCAATAACTGGGTATATTTTTGCTCTGTTTGCTGTGTTAAATTTTCTCTTTCTGGTATTTCTGAGGTGGATGACTCCAGATTCCATTATTGATCCTGCAAGAGATGCCACAGGCCCTAATGGAGTATGGACTAAACAGTATTTTCATAGTAAAAAAAGAAAAGAAAAAGAAGAGATTTCAAACTGTTAATGTTTGAAGTGGGAAGGAAGGGTATTGGTGTCTAAAGTTTTTTAATAGTTGCTAATAGAATTAATTCTACAAAGAGACTTTTTGTTAAGCTCTTAACTTTCCTAAATTGTTGGAAAGGAACCTGATGAAATGTACTACCTCAATTTAGGATTGTAAAAACTAGTTTTGGACTTATGCAAATATCTAGATACAGCTCTTTTGCACTTAGTTGGGAGAACAATGGGAATTGGTGCATCTCAGGTATAAAACTTCTTATGAAACACAAGAATACAAAATTTTTCTGTCTTCCCAGAGTACTACTCTTCCTATGAACTGACAAATGTATGGCATCTGGGGTGCCAAAACACAAATGCAGTAGCTTAAGATGGTCTTTTGCAATTCCTGTTAGGAATAATAAATGTATAGAGATAAGAGGAATTGGTGGGACTTAAAAGGAAAATAAAGAAAAAAGCACTGCCCAAATCAATCAGCAGCTGAAAATGAGATGTGAAATCATATTTATAGAATGTGACATAAAACAAGCACATTACCCCATCTGCTTTCAACATTCAGTGTGCCAAGTGCCAGCAGTAGTTCTCCCAGACCATGTCTGGAGACAGTTCTGTGCATGCAGGCAGGAGCTATTTTGAAATGGTTCTTCAGTACTCTGCCTAAATTTGATCAGTATCTCTTGGATATATCAAGAATCCAGAATTGGTTTTCCTATTTTAGAAAATGCTAAATACTTTAGACAAGGAATAACCTAAGCAGTAAAAATTGTGTGGGGGGTGTGTGTCGTTGTTTTTTGTTCAAAACCATCATGTAAATGAGAGAACTATGCCATTTCCTAACAGAATAAATGTAAAGGCACAGCCTTTCAAAAATAGCTCAGGCCTGTAGACTCTTTGAGTAGACTGTGCCAAAATGCGTGGCAAAATGCAAGGTACAGAAAAACACCCAGTAAGGGCTAGATAAAGACCATCATAATTCCTTTTTATTCATAACCTACATGGTATTTGAATTTGTCTTCAGAAGGGAAAGTGTTAAAAGGTTGTTACATCACTTAGACCACACCAAAGATGATTTAAAATTAACTCAGCAGACTGAATTTTTCTGTTATTCATCAACAGAAAAATATAAGATGCTAAGTACATCTCCTGGCTGTTCCCATTACTTGCTGTGAGTTCAGATCCTTCATATTTATTGATTCATTAGCCTTAATCTCAATGAGTAGTTTGTATCTCTGTAGGAAACAACTTTGAATGTGTAGGAAGAGAGAGGATGAGTATGATTTCATGTTCATGTAAAACAGCTCTCAATGAACTCTCTGCCAAATGCACTGGATAAATTTATTGCAATAGCATTGTTTGTAAACTGAAAAGGTTGTATGAGTTTATGAACAATGACATGCTGACACATTTGTATTTGAATGTGCAATATATACAAAGATTTATTTAAAAACTTAGCAGGGTAAAACTTAAAACATGCATCCTGTTATACACATCACATCTACATTTTAAGACTAATCTTGTGTTGAGGTGCAAAGGTGATGGTGATATATCTTTTTACTAAATACTTAATTGAAAGTATTTTAATGAAATACTGAAAGGATGATGAAATGCCTTGTTTACAAAGTCTAGTGTCAGGATTCTCATTAGAAAAAATGGTCAGATGTAATGCTACACAGATCACTGGGAACTACCCTGGGGCTGGACAGCGGGAAGCTGCATCCACACTGCCAATGTTTCCCAGCTGCTCACTGGTTGGAAGCTGTGCCCATGCCACAGCTGGCGGGGAGGAGAAGTGGTGGCAGTGGTGTGGGCACAGGTCCTCGCTCCAAGCCTCAGAGGGTTTTCTTTGTGCCCATACTGACTCTAGGGGCCGTATGTTGCTGATCCCTGAATTAAGTTAATATTTGATTAAGAAAAACACCATACCTTTTAAAATCTGGTGCACTTTTTTATAAGAATTTCTTAAAATTAATTCATTTTTATAGTGTATTTTTTTTTAAATAGTATTATGTTGATTTCAGTCTTTTAACTTTTCTCTTGATTGCCAATAATGTATAGGAACTCCATGCAAATCACATACAGCTTGAATGGAAAGGGTAGTCAAAACAATATTTAAACTATATAAACTTCCTTGTGCCAGAGCATTACTCATTTAATCCAAGGAGGCCTTTTCATAGTGTTGCATAATTTACAGGTTACTTAAATATTTTTGACTTTGCAATATAATGCACTGATGCTTTCACTTAAAATGGACCCACCAAACACTAGCAAATACAGAAACTTAATGAACTGCTGCTGCTTACTCTTCTAGCATTGAAAATAGAACTTTGTGTGGTAAAGAACGCTATAAGGGAAATCATTTGAACAGTTGCAAATGAAGTTTTATTTAAAAGTAGCTCAGTTACAACTGTACCATGTTTCAGAGACTATTTTATAATACCCTTTTGTTGCCTGATTCTTTACTTTCTGCTGTTTCCCTCTTTTTAGCCTTGATCCTGCAAACACAAATATGATGACTTGTTTCACTAAACTCAATTGGTCAGCTCTCCTATATAAAATTAATCACACAAGTAAATGTTTAAAGGATTGAGGTCTGGACCTGCAGTATGCAAATCTGATGAGTAAATGCAAAAGATTGTGATGGCACTGCCTTTGACAGTTGTTCATCAGGCAGCAGTGATGGAAATAGGGGAAAGAGAATGTTTGAGGCTGTAGAGACAGAGAACTTAAGGCACAAAATATCAGCAAATATACAGATTTCTTGGGTAAATGCTAGTATTAAAATAAACAAATACCAATAATAAGTCAACTTTTGAAGTCTTAAATATCTGAAAATACTTTCATCTAGCAGATGTAAAATATCAGAAAAATATTACCAAGCAGTGAATTTCTCACTTGCATGGTGCAAATTTTAGGGTGAGAGAACCTTTTAATGTGAAGATTGATGGAAAAATACTTTGCTACTCTTGATGTAAAAGTTCATTCAGAGTAGGAAAAGTAATGTGATTTATTTCCTTATTTCGAGATGATGGGAACCTTAAATTTCTCTGTAATGAGATTCCATTCCATAGCATATCCTGTGCCTATACACTGTATGCACAGACACTGTGAATTTATATATAAACAGCATGTTTATTGAAAGTGACTTGTTAATATTAGAACAAAGATCAAGTCTAGTGTGCCTCCATATTGTCAGATGCATTATTCAGCTCCTTTTTTATTTTAATTTTTTTTTTAATGATGCAGATGGCTCTATAAAGGCACAGTCAATTGCAATGTGATCATTTTTCTTGTGGTCAGGCATTTCTGTATGTTTCTTTTCTTAAATATCTTTTTTTCTTTTGGTACTTGTTCAGTTACTATTTTCCTCTTGTCTGTGTCATCTAATTAAGGATTTGTTGGTTTGTTTCCCACTATCAAATGTGTGTTATTTTTTTTAAATAAACAATAAAATGAATGGCAGAATTTCAGAGGATAAAAACACTATTTGTTCTATGCTTCTATCTGAGTTTCCTGTGTTTTGCATCAGAATAAAAACATTTGCAGATTAAGTGCATACTTCTCAGTGTCCTAAGGTGTTCATTAGTCTTTTCCAGTACAACCAGAAGATGTGGTCCCTGCCTCAAATAAGTTGCAATCTCAGATCCCAGTCTTGCAAATTCTTGTACATGCTACATACATATGAGGCCATAGAACTATTTACACCTCAAGTTTATATCTGTATACACATAAGATCATGGTCTTAAAGGCAGAGAATGAATACAAGAAAAAAGGGAGGAAAAGAGTGCAGTGTTTATAAATAGTGCAACTGGCTGTTGGAAGCAGTCTTATGGTTTTTTTTGGTTTTGTGTTTTTTTTGGGTTTTTTTGGTTTTTTTTTTAAGTTGCATTTTAGAAGCACTTCATGGGCATCCTGGAGGGACACCAGATCACGAAGGGGGCGGGGGGGGAGGGAACTCCCCCAGTGGCCGACTTCTTCTGACCCTGGAACCACCAGTGGCAAAACCAGAAATGCACTTCCACTGGCACTGGCTGTGCTCCAGCCGCAAAACTGGAAATCTCAGGGGGTGCACAGCACCCCCTATGCATTGCCAGTGAAGCATTTTTGTATTCTTTTCCAGGATATTTTATTTGCATTGGGATTGTGAAGTGCTGTTCTCTGCATACCACCTTTCCCTGTAAGATTAGGGATTGAATTGAATTGACTTGTAGCGATTACACCAAAAGAAAATAGTATAGTCAATACAGTGGCCAACTGAATAAGAAATGGGTGGCTTATTTAAAAAAAAAAAGTGAAAGAAGACCTTTTTATTCAACTGAATCTATTATTGTGCTAAAATAGTCTTAATTACCCATTTGTAAATCTAGGGGTAAATATTGGGATCTGGGAGGAAAAACTGTTCCCTAGGATGCCCCAGGAGAGGACAAGAAGCAATAGCTGTAAACTGTTAAATGATGGTTTCAGGTTGGATGTAAGGAAGAACTTCTTTATGGTAAGGATGGCCAAAATCTGAAATAGACTTCCCAAGGAGGTGGTATAGTCCCCAACTGTGAAGGTCTTCAAGAGGAGATTGAACAGACACCTTTCTGGGATCATTTGATCTCAGCAGTATTCCTGCCCAGAGTAGGGTGGTTAGACTCTGTGGGGGCTGAGCATAGCTGGTGGGGCTGTTGGTACTTCAACTGATGGAGCAGAATTAGGGACAGACACGTATTGGTTAACTTGAAATAACCTTACTTACAATACTGAAGTACAGGGACTCGTGTCAACGTACACAGTGTAGGCACCTTCCGTAAAGTTGCAAACCGGGTAGAGCTCTGAACAAAAAACGATGTTTTCCGATCATGCAAGGTACAGGGTACGTCAGGACAGTTGGCAACGGGGAGTTGTTGGTGGGTGATCAGGCCTCCAACTTTGCTCCGAGACGCACGCGGAACTCTTTTCCGAAGTACATGTGGAGTTCTCCGACTCGGGCAGAAACTGTCCTAGGTTTTATACAGCTAGCAAGCCAATTGCCAGCCACCAGGTAGGAATAATTTACAGCAAGCCAATAGATAGCGTGCATGCAAACAATGGGATTGCTAAGTTTGGTGGGGATTGATCACTGCACCAAGGTTTTCCCGCCATACTGGGGGACTTTTTGCACTGTGCCCAGGAAATTCTGCTGTGCCATGGCACTTTCAATCACTGAGTACAGACAGGCTCGATCTTTTGAGGTCCCTTCTAGCCCTTCATTTTTATGATTTCTAGTAGATGTGTAGTGGGTTCCTTTTAAATTCCTATACAGTTCTCACTTGCAACTGTAAACCTGGCATAATGCAGGGGAAAGTAGCACCTTGAACTAAGTACAGACAGTCAAAAAGTCCAAGACTGAATTGATTCAGTCTTTGCAGGTTAGACTAACCTGCAGAAATTAAACTGGACAGACATTCATTTTTGACTCAGGAAATGCAACCACATACCTGCAGTGGCTCAGGCCAGATGCCTGCGGGGGGAGGGAGGGGAGGAACTAGAATATGGCTATTTGACATATAGCCAGCTTGGGCTCTGTGTTTGTTTCCTTTTCCTGCTGCCCCTGAGGTCTCTGAGATTTGCAGTCCAGAATCACAGTGGGAGGACTCTACAG
This sequence comes from Caiman crocodilus, assembly GCA_030014935.1. NCBI lineage: Eukaryota > Metazoa > Chordata > Crocodylia > Alligatoridae > Caiman > Caiman crocodilus. The sequence goes on from JAGPOW010003316.1 coordinate 65,020,449, forward strand.
GATTGTTCATCACTTCCTTTTCCTACTTCAAGGTGCCTCTGGGATTTGTAGTCCACGGTTGCAGCCAGCAGTAAGGTTTTCGCAGAGCAGGACATCTCCATACTTGGGGGGGTGAAGTTTAACCCTGTTCCCTGGCCTGAGACCCCAGCTGGGCTTTACCTGCGGAGGGGCAGTCCCTGCCTCTGCCCCCCTGCACTCCTGCCCAACCCTTCTCCGCTGGAGCAGACAACCTAGCCTAGAACTAGAAAACGTGATGGGATGTTGTGGGGACTGTGATTTAATTTGAACCAGGAAGAGGTCTGGGGCAGAAGTTTCATAACTGATTTGGGTCAAACCAGTTTAAGTCTGATACTACATTCAACCAGGTTTATCTTAAACCAATTCAGCTATTTTGAAACTTCTGTTCTGTTACAGGTTTAAACCAGTTTCTGATCACTTAAAATGGGGTATGTGTAACTTCTGTCCCTAGCCCTGAAGACTAACTGGTTCAGGAAAATGTAAGTTTTCACAGGTAATAGCCTACTTCATTAGATGCTAACTATAAATCTGGAGATTAGATTTGAGCTGTTCATTCTTTGTGTACATATCTCTTACTCATTCTGTGCTAGTTTCCCAAGAAAGTGACCTTCTGGCTGTCCCTCACACTTCAGGTGCATTTTGGTAACTTACCAGAAGTCATTTCAGCTCTTTCAGGAATTATGAATTCAGTTGATAAGAAACATAGCGTTTTGTGTTCAGGTTTGTCAAGTGCTGCAGTTTGTCCCTCATATTCTGTTAGGGGAGGGCTGCCCAAATTCTAACTGCCTGGGGGCCTCAGGCTCTCTAGGAACATACCAGATGGGCTGCAAGTCTTGTCAGCTGCTTGCTGCACAGGTCACATGCAGTGCTGCTTGGCTTGGTTCCCCTATACTAGGCTTGTCCAACACGTGGCCCGCCAAGCTATTTCATCTGACCAGTGGCGGAGCGCAGTGGCGGCAGCAACATGGAGCGTGGAGCCATGCCATGGCAGCATGGAGTGCAGAGCTGTGACAGCAGTGGGGCAGTGGTGGGGCTGTGGTGAGGTGGGTAGGCCCAGCCCACGGGCCCCAGCCCGCAGTGAGGGGAGGGGAGATGCTTACTCCTGTGGGGCCAGGGGAAGTGGCCCTGCATGGGAGGCCAAGAGGTGGCTGCTGGCACTGCTAACTTGCACCTGTCTCCTCACCCGCCTGCTTCAAGCCAGCCCCGCTGCCCTGCCCTATCCCACAGCAAGGCAGCTCCTGCTTCTCTGGCCAGTCTTTCCCTGGGTGCTGCGGCTCTCCAGGCCTGGCCACCTGCGCGCGAGGCCCCGAGGGGGCCACTTCTTATGTGCTGCTGGTGCTGGGAGGAGCCCAGCCAGATCTGCACCAGCCAGCAGAAGCAGTGGGGGAGCCATGTGCTGCTCAGGATGGGATGAGCCAGCATTGGTCAGTCCCAAGTGGCACACAGCTCTGCTGCTGCTTCTGCTGGCCGGTGGGGACCTGGCCAGCCGCCTCCTGTTCCCAGCTGCGTATGGGAAGCCAGCTTCAGCTGCATGCTGCTTTTCCTGGCTGATGCCCGGGCAGGTCCTGCAGCACCATGTCAACCCGGGCATAGCACGCAGAGGCCAAGCAGGCCCCAGGTTAACCCCAGCCTGGCCCTGTCTGTGGCTTCTCCAGCACCAGGGCAACCTGGTTGTAGCTAAGTGGCTCCTGCAGCACCATGTCAACCCGGGCATGCATGCCATGTCAACCAGCACTACGTCAACCCCTGCAACTTCATTGGTATCAAAGAAAGGTCACGTGCCATCACTTCCTGATATGATACCACTTTCTGTGACATCTTTGAATGTGGCTTGCCAGCTCACTGAGTGATAAAAAATTCATAATCTGGCCCCACATTCAAAAAGGTTGGACACCCCTGCCCTATACCGTGCTGTGGGTAAAAACTAACTTTAATATGGAAAAATGCTACAATGGAACTGGAGAAGACAGAGAAAACATAGAGTTTTAAAACACACTTTCTCCTAACGCTTCACTGACCCCTGGCTAGGGCGTTATTTCACAGACCACACTTGGTTCTAGTGGTTCCCCATCTGTAGAAGGAATCATGACTACCACGAGTCCGCATTCCTTTTGCCTCTAGACTAATGCAGCTAGAACCTGGATACCTGTCTCTGCAGCAAACTCCACCTTGTTTCCAGAGGTTTTAGCTTCTCTGCTTCCCTCAATGAGTTGCCTCTGCCCTTGCTGCTCAATGAGCTGCTGCAGCCCCCACGTGGCAGACTCCCTCTCTCTCAACTCTGGGGTTTTCCTCTAGCAGGCTCTGTGGACTCCAGGTTGGCACAGGCATGCATGGACATGGCCACACTCTTGCTTTCCCACTTACATCTCTTTTCCCCCTCCAGCTTCTGGAAAGAGCCAGGAAATGGATCCTTCCAGCACCATCCAGAGGGCAGGGTACAATTAGTTAGGTCACACCTAGCTCTTCTGCAGTTCGGTCTGCCAGCCCAAAACCCATCCAAAGAAGTCCTTATATATATAACATCCCAGCAAACAATGCAACTATGTAATTATCACACCAATACAGGTCTCCATCCCAAATAAATTCTTCGGGATTCCTTGCTACTGTGAAGATCTGCCTTTGTCAATCTCTGCAGGATTGCATTTTAGGATGGAGACATCAGTTGAGATGAATGGGATATTGACTGGATGATGCTATATGTTATGAACTAAAGTTATACTCTTGTTTCTTTTGCTTGTGGGGAAGGCTTTTAAGAAGAATTTTAAATGAAGAAAGAATTGTAGAGACTTTGGTTAAAAAAAATCTAATTACAAAAGACCATACTTCTTTAATTGCCAGATAAAATGCTTACAAATGAAGGATACCTTCTGAAAAAGCTTTTCCTCTAAAATTATGTTATTTCTTATGAATATTTTCACATAGTGTTTTCTGCCATTCAGAGATGGAAAAAAATCCACTTCACCTTCCTTAAAACCTATCTTCAAGCAGCTCTGAAATGCTTTTAACATTTTGAAGCCTATTGGCAAATGGATATTTTTTTTCTTCAGGTCCCCTGAGCAGGGTTTTTTCTTTCTTCTTTATATTTGTTTTTTCTTATTCTGCTTCTGTGGAACAGTAGCTGCACTAATTATTCAGACAGGAAACTGAATTATATGAAGGTCACCTAACTGGAGAAACATGCCTTCACCCATAGATCAACACAATGTTCTATAAAACTGATTTTTTTCTAGTTTTCCTTCTTTTGACCTTTCTTTTTTGTTCACCTGGCATATTGAGATAGTGAGCAGGCAGATTGTAAATTTACCCACTCGATTTGAGAATAAGTATACTGGGAATTGATAAGCCATTGGCAAATAACATTATCCCATTGAAAATGACTTCTAATGTGCCTTACTTTGCAATTTATGTGCATTTTTTTTGGTTTCTGTACACACATTCCAGGTTTAGGGCTCTAGTCCTTTGTTTGCATATTGGAAAATAACCGAAAATGATGTTTTTCGATCACTCAAAACCACAAAATGCTTTATTATTCAGCATTGTTGTTTGCTATCAACTTTCTAACCTAAAATAAAAACTGAATATATTTTTGGTAACACAAGGATCAGCAAGTCCTGGAGGTTTTAAAATAGATGCAATATGATGCCCATAATAACCTGTTGCAACTTAGCAGACCTGGAAAACTATACAAAAAGCAAACCAAAATGGAGGGCAGTTCTATACTCCATGCTTTTAATAATATTTATTTTGCAATCTTTGCTTTGTTTTGTTTCAAACTTTTAATTAAGATTTCCTTGGCTCTGCTGACCCATTTCTATATTGTTAAAGGCAACAGAAAAGAAGCTGCCAGGATAGCAGAAGAGATCTATGGAATAGTACCAGGTAAAATTAATTTCAGACACTCAAACTTTAAGTACATGTTCTCTAAATATGGAGGTCTTGAGGAATTAAATTTTAATCATTGTGTTGCCAGAAGTTGAGGTAGTTGCTAAATGTGCCTGTTGAATGGTTTGACCACACTTTCCATTTCTGTAAGCTTTGCAATGGCAGCATGCACTGGCATGTTTTGGGTGTGCAAAATATGAGACTAACAATTAGACAGCCAACGTGTGAAAAACGTTTGCGTAAGTATAGGACATAAAAGATTGCTTTTGAAAGCAGACCAGTTGTTAGAGTTAACTGTGTGAGTAATGAAGGGTTTTACTAAGTTTGAGTCAGAACCAGAGAGCAGTAAGAGAAAAGACAGAGAATGTGAATTTCCTAAAGGAAGACACCAGGAAGGATGTAATTACTGTTCATTTGAATCCAAGCCAAGAATATCTGTTTTATTGAACCATACTGAGCTATAAAATGAAAGCAGTTAACATTATTATGAAAATCAAATTTGGCAATAAAATATTTGGCAGGCTCTCAAAATGATCATTTAGCTTTGTTTCTTTTCTAATAATATTACTTCCCACTCAGCTATGAAAATTATTGCCTTACAGGCTTGCACCATAAGTTTGTTCAAGGCAGTCAATAGAACTATTTATGGTGAAAAATGGCTATTCAGGTGCTGCCAGAATCAAATTGTGGCCAGAAAATCAGAGTCCTGTCAAAAGAAAGGCTGTACCAGCTTTTTTATAAGGCACTTACTGACTAGAATTTGTAATATTCATGTTGTTTTGTACTTGTCTCCATAGTGTCTTGTAAATTATGGGTTATTAGCAAAGAATTCTTTTTATTTTGAATTAAGTATTTAATTCATGTGCCTTAACCAAAATGCCATTAAGACACTTGATAACTGGTAGGTTTACCCATATAAAGATTCTTATCTAAGTACGTACAAGTTTTCCAGGACTGTATCATATTTGCCATTTGCAAGGATAGTCTTTCAAAACACTAGGTCATGTGATGATGTTGCCTGTGCACTGTATTGGATTACAGATGAAGTTTTGCAGCAGAACCCAAAGTAATGCAATGGCAAGAGAAGTAGCAGCAAACTTTCTCCATTTTCCTCCAGAAATATAGGAAATCCATGGTGTTTCAGAAATGTCTTTCATAACTGAGGAGTTAAGAAATGCCCCTTACGGGAACTACATTTGCCATATGTTTCAGGGAGGTATGTTGCTGTGACTTGCATGGAAATACACAGCTGCGTGCATTTTCATGGTGAGAAGTGTCCCTGTTGTATGTAACATAAAATGTATGACTAATATAGATGAGATGCACTGTATATGTTTATTTAATATGTTGGAGTATACAATGTGGTGTGTGTGTGTAAAGCTAAGTATAGATGGGGGTGCTATGGTTACTCCTATGGTTGCTTGATCTTCTTCTTTATACAGACCCTGTTTTAAATTTCTAAAATAATCAAGTTTGTGTATCTGAAGCTATGGAAAAAATGTTCTATTTAGTGCCTATTAAAAATATCAGCAAGCTTTTATTTAAGAAGCTCTAGTATGCCATACTTTGGAATGGGGAGTTGAAATTTGATCAGAAGGTAATCTTTGATAGGGAGAGGGTGTTTGCCATCCTTATGAAAAGCTTTCCAAAGTTCACCAGTTTATAAGCCTTTGAGACGTTCTTAGTTTTATGCTCAGTAAAGGTCTGCTAAAATCCTCAGCTGAGAGCTGAGCAGGACTTCCAAGGTCAAAAAAGTGAGAGAGCAAATATCCAAACAGCACAGAGCAGAGGCAGTCCAGCCAGAACTATAGAAACTACTCTGACTTTCCAGAGGTCTTTGCTTTTGCTGGTTCTGTAGCTGCTTCTGATGACCTATAGTCTTTGTCTGATTCCTTTCCTGTAGCCTTCCTCAAAGCCACAAGGCAGGGAAAAGGGAAGGGCAAGTACCACTCAAGTCCTATTACCTCCCGAATGGGTGGTCTTGTACAGGATTTGAGGCCTGATGAAGAATAAGGGTAGCTCCAGATGGATTTTACCTCCTTTCTAATTTACAGAAGTGCTGTGCATTCATAAGTGTTAGTGAGGACAAAAGTAAGTGGGGTTTGTATACAAATGCTATATAAACCTATATACTTTGGGAGGGGAAAAGTAGAATTGGGTCCCCAGAATAAGTGATTTGAATACGTGCCTTAATGTAGTGCTGTGCAGAGGTAAAGCTAGCTTACATACTGGAAACAATATAACCTCTGTAGTGTGATGTTCCACCCAGGCTAATTAGACAGGCTAGGTGCGGCTACATGTGCAATTCATGCGACTGAATAACCTCTGGCACAATTTGAGCAGGAGTAAACCAATCCCGACATCACTGCCTCCACATACGTTTAAGCACAGTACTTTACTTCACCATTGGACAGTAGCTGCGTCTGATGGGACTATCTGACAATGCAGTAAATCAGTCTACACTGACCAAGTTGTCAGACACGTGTGGACAGTGATGCTTTACTGTATAGTAAATTAGTCTAATGCACAGTTAAGCACACATGTAGAAATGCCCACTGATTATCTAACATGGTGACATTCCTTGTGGTACCCAAATGAGCTTGTTCAGCGCTCACTTGCATATCTCTAATGCCCTCTGTGCTTCAGCTCTCCATCTATAAATGTAAAAAAAATATGCTCCTTATTTCATGGGTGTTATGAAGATAGATTTCTGTTTGTAAAGCACTTGGGAGCAATAGTGAAGAGATGCATTGAAAAGCCCACAAAAATGGTTTATGAGCAAGGTTTTAAAAATATTTGGAAAATAAGTCCTAAAGCCACAAATTGAACAAGGACTAGAGAACAAAACATTAAACAAGCCGCTCAGCAAATATGCATGGATCCATGCGGAGTATGTGCCTCATGGATCTGTGTATATTGAAAGAGTCATGGAATGTGAAAAAATAATTTTGTCTTGGAATTAAAGACTGTTCATAGAGGTAGTTAGCCCTGTTAACCTGCAGCCAGGCAGAAGGCAGGGCAGGTTGGCATGTTGGAGAATAAGCACCTAACAAAGCAGCTTGTTGCCTATGAAACTTACACCTCTCCACCAGCTGGTCTCTAAGGTACCACCCTGCCCTAACTTCTGCCAGACTGTCATATAAAGCCTGGAACAGAATATAAGTACAGGTGAAATTAATCTGAAGTGTCATCATGTGGCATCATCGTTACTCCTACGTAGGTCAGTAGCAGGGCTGGAACCTTTAGATGCATTGCTCAGGCCTGAGCCATTTGGTCCCATGGAGTATTTTATATCAGTAATAGATTGCCTTCCTCAACACTGGGCCTGTGGGTTTCATAGATATTTTTTAACAGCAGAGGGACAGTAGATCCGAGGAATCTTGAGTTGCATTTCAGGTAGCAGGGGTGGGAATCATTGCTCTAACAAATCTTCTGCCTGTTCCCCCAAAGTTTACCCCCCTTTTACCTCATCTCCTTCAACAGAGGTGCCCAATTCATGGCCTGTGAGGGTTTAACTTGTAGCCTGAAGCCTCCTGCCTGGCCACAAACCCCCTCTGCACACCAGTGCCCCCAAACACTCCTTGTGGCTACCAGGGTCTCTGGGCTTTTCCTCCCTCCAACAGCTTCTGCTTCCTGCCATCGCTGACAGGGGACACATGGTGTCTGGGCCCAAGCGGCTCAGAAGTTAGACAACCTTGTCCTACATATGACCCTTCCATTCTGGTCTTCTGTTTTTTCTCCACCCTGGCTCCTTGCCTCAGGCGCACTTTCACTCTGGAGGTTTATTCAGACTCATGTTTTATTATGATAAGGCAAATACCCCTCATGGAAAATGTTATTCCAGGTAGTTTGTTAAAGATGTAAGGAGCTGAAGAGAAAGTAGCAGGCAATCTTAATGATCATTTTTGGCAGGTCTGGTATTATTGCTATTATTAAATTTAAAGAAATTACGCAACACTGAATGTCTTTCTCTGGGAATGCTGTATGGCTGCAACTCTACAAAGGCAGAGTTAAGGGGCTCCTATACACATGCAGGGAGGCTGCTTTGAATATATTCACTGTAATTACACGTCAGAGCAGGCTCAATTAACCGAGTCTACTGGAGTGTGGTAATTACTATGCTCTGGCAGAGTCCAGTGTCACATCTATCGGTGTCCCTGCACTGAAAAATTGCATCAGGGTGCTTTAAACTAAAGCTCATTCAACAAGCTTTAGTTCAAAGCGTCCTGCTGCCAGTTTTCAGCATGGGAACGCTAATATGTGTGACATTCTGGATGCTTTTAATTAAAGTGCCCCCCCACCCTCCCGAGGACATGTATAAAAACCCAAGGTTATGATTATTAGTTAACCCTGGGTCATTGTCTAATAAAGAATCCAGGAAAAGCATGGTAGTTTTCAGGTTCTGATTTTATTTTCCTCTCTAATGTTGTGGGCATATGTGATTTGCAGGTTTGAATAGACTGAGGGGTTTTATTGTGATATTTCTGTATTGACTATGTTCCTATTGTTATATTGTGTGTCTCAGATTACCCCCCTAGCCTGTGCACAGAAAATGAAGGGTTAAGTGTCAGAGCTGTCTTCATGCAGGACAAGACAGGATGGACCTTTAGTGTGAACTATAACTCTCAGACTGCTGCCACACCTTACACTTAGACATGATATCATTAACCAGTTAATTGCATTTTAATTTGTGATCCAGCCACACATTCAATCATAAAATGTCATCATAAAATGAGGAACACATTATTACAAGAATGTGTAATAATTTTGTGGCTGATTCCTATCATGCCATTAATTGAAAGTGTGGCCAGGTGCACACCTGTGCCTGGGAGCCTAGATTACCTGACAGGATTCCCAGCCATGGGGTGGAGGGGGAAGAGTCTGGAGACTGAGAAGTGGAGAGATTTACAGAACTGGAGAGACTAGAAAGGGAGCAGCTGAGTATCTTTGGGGGTGCACAGGGCTGTGCAAAGTTGGTTTGGGGAAGGAGGGATCAATTAACTCCTTCGAAGGGAGCAGAAAACCTCTGGCTGGGTGCCTTTACTGAAGAGATTATCTGCTGTGCTGCATGGTACTAGTGGCTGCGGTGGATCTTCCCAACAGGAGGTGAAGTCCCTCTCTCAGGAGCGGAGCTGGATGTTCAGTCAGGTCCACAGAGAATCAGGAAATGTGAAATATTAAAAGTTTGGGGTCTCAGAGTTGGAAGAAGTCTGGGTTGTCCTTTGCTTTAGAAGTCAATCCTAGACTGGCTTCCAGGGACTCTGCCAGAGACAAGGATGCAGCTGTCGTGAGCAAGCAGCCCCTGGAGGTCACTCCATAACCATATTTACTGGGAGACTGATGAAATGTGGCAACAGCTTTAATAATTATTATTTATTTATTTATTGGTCTGGTAAATAGGTCTCTCTTTACTTGGTGGGCGGGGATGTTGAGATTGGAGGGGGGGAAAAAAAACATTTGTGAATTGCTTAATGCCAGCCAGAAGCAGTAATGGTAATGAACAAAGGCTTACTCTGTGTTCTGCCTTTCTCTGTTGAATAAACTATGAAAAGGCCAAGAATTGCCCTACCACAGAGCAAAACACTGAACAACAGCAACAAACAACGTGGAAGAAAGTACCGTAAAGAATAAATTTGCTTTTAATCCATGGATTTTAATGCAGAGCTCTAGCTTTTCTGCACCTATGCATCTCTGACTAGCCCCTTCAATATAAATGGATTTCCCATCTTTCCTTCTCATATTGTGCATTTGTCCACTGCTGATCATGCATTTTTAATCTGTTACCATTTTCATTCTTGTTCCAGTTGAAACATTGAGACCCAGCAGAAAGGAAGAATGGGCTAGTGGTCCTAGTGCTAACCTGGGACTCTGCAAACCTTGGTTCAGTTACTTATTTCACTGTGTGATCTTGGCCAAAAAAATTAAGCCCAGGTCCTCAGATATATTAAGAAGATGTAACTCACTGATTTATTTGCATCTTGGTTCCCCATTTGCAAAACAAAGATAATTGTACTTCCCTATCTCCTAAAAAATGTGAGCTTTAATACACTGAAGTACATAAGAATGCAGATGTTAAGGAAAAGGGTTCTATAAAAAAGAAAACCTTAGATGGAACTAGGACAAATAATGATACAAGTTCCTTTCCATCTTATTGTGGTAGCTATTAACTCTGGGAAAAATGCTTGGACTTTGACACAATTCTGTCTTAAATGGCAACACACCCCCAGCAAATTCTGAATCTTTACAACTAAAATAATCGTTCTAAGTGGAGCTACTACTTATAGGTTATATAGTCATTCAATCAAGCAGAAAATTAAGGAGAATCACAGACAAAGAAAAAAGACATCCCGCGGATCTCACTGGGGAGTTTACTTGAGATGAATTGCTCAAAATGATGTAGAAAAGCAGGAATTGAGCACTGGGCAGTGTTTCTTTGAAACTCCTGGGTGAGGAGGTAAAATATCGATATCTGCTAACCTGGTTGGAAGGAAAGGTAGAGACATTCATAATTCTTATTTGCTAAGTCAGAGAGAAAATTGCTGTGGGTATATTAAATTGGTTTGCTAGGCACTCAGCTAAAGTTACCAATTAAAGGCTATGGTCAAGATTTTAAAATTAGGATCAGAGGGTGGAATTTTCTCAAGTACCACTCAGCAGGACTGGATTTATGCTCTTAGCTTACTTGCCTGCATTTAAAGTTTCTGCCCATGAATCATTTTTTCCCAAATACCTGAAAAAGTGCCCTGCTATTCCAAAAGGGCTGAAGGTTTATCTTCTCTCACTAAAATGCATTTAGTAGGCAGTTTTGCTTGCATGTGCTCTTGTATAAAAATAATTTTTTCCCTATGTTCATTTGGAACAGTTTGCATCTCTGTTTTCATGTTTTTACTTTATATTTGGATTAACTCCTGTGCTGTGTTAGGCTCATGGGCGGATCGATCACCTCTTCATGAAGCTGCATTCCAAGGGCGCCTCTTATCTTTGAAAACCTTGATTGCACAGGTAAGAAACCAGAAATAAATTCATTAAATGCCATCCTTTTTTTTTTAGATTCCAGATTTTTCCCAACTTTTTGCTTCTTTTTCAAGGACTAACCATAAAAACAGGGTACATGGGATAGAGGAGGCAAAATGTATAGGTTTAAATGTATAGGTTTAAATGTAAATACTGTTTTATAAAACAGTCAGGTATGTTCCTAGTTGGGGAGAGGCAGAAGAAAAGGCAAGGCGGCACCTTAGAGACCAACTCCTTTTAGAAAGGCATAAATTGGGGAGCATATACAAGTTGGGTGGGTGGTAGTCTCATAATGGACTGGGTAGTCTCCACTCCAGATGAAGCCAAGAATTCAGAGGGCAGTGAACAGGAGATAGGAAGCGGTATGACATAGTGCATAAGGACAATGGGACAAGTTAGATTATTAGATTTTTGGTGCCTTCTCTATCAGAGCCCACTACTACAGCTATCTAAGAAACCTCATCCTGGGTGCACCCATATGTGCAATTATTGTGACTAAATAAAATGTGGGGCAATTTGCACTGCAGTATACTAGTCCCAGATGCAGTCTGTACATGCTCCTAGGACAGCAGCAAATTGAGCCCAGGAGGAACAGTTTAGGCAGGGGCTGCTTCTGCCCTGCTCTGCACCCCTGCAGCATCCAGGGGCAGCTCCTGGCTTTGTTAGCAGCTGCACAGGTGCCAGGGCAGCCCTAGGCTGGCAAGGGGCATGAGGCCTAGGCCAAGGCTCAAACTGGCGGTGGCAGTATGGTCTGGGCTCTGAGAAGCAACCCCAGGCTGGCAGGGGATACCAGGGATCAGGCCTGGGCAACAAGTGACTGCATTGGATGGTGGAGGAGGTGGCTGGGACACAAGGCTCCTACATCTGCCAAGCCATGTGCCTAGGCAGCCAGCAGGAATATAACCCCCTGCTGGCAGGGCAGACCAGGTACAATTTAAACTCAGGTCAACTTCTACATGTGTGCTGCAGCATAGTAAATATCTTCTCAGTAGAATAGTACTTGTATTTACAAGTACTACACTGCTGTGGAGTTAATTAGTTTCCTGTGGCCTAATAAGGCCGAACTTATAGACACAAGACATTTAGTGTGGAGCTAATTAATCTATTCTAGATTAATCTACTGTAGATACATCTCCTGAGATTCAATCTTATTTCTCCACCTGTCAGTTGATAAATGTGGGAGATATATAACAGAGACCCCAAATGAGGCATGCTCACACTTACTTTCTTATGCACAGTATGTGAGAAAATACAGTGCTTTTCCACATTAAAGTTGAGGGGGACCCTGGATTTGTGTGGAGCATAAATGAGCCTGAGGCTGAAATGAGGGATTTCTAAAAGGATTGGAGTGAATACCAAGAAATCCCCAGCTCCTGACACTTACTTGTATGTGGTTATTTAAAGGGTACCACAACCACTTCCTTGAAATTTGAAAACTGATTCTCTTCTGTTTATTGGCCATTTGGTCCCAAGCCTCCACCTTCAGGTAATTAATTTGAAAAATGAAATCCCTGCCCTTTCAGTGGATGCATTTACATGAGATGTTTACTGTGATGTTGCCTAATTACTTCCACAGTAAAGTCTTGGTGTCTAGGTGCACAGCCTTATTAGACTGCAGTAAACGAATTGACTTTGTCATAGGTTAGCATTTGTAAACAGAAGTACCTACCTGACAGTGCACAAGCATGCACATGTAGACACAATGATGCTGGGGCACAAGGATGCTTCAGCTATGATAAGGATACTTGTACTGCTTGTTTTACCTGTGTAGATGCATATATCTGAATATTTTATTTTTGAAGATTTCAGTGGTAGAAAAGTGAGCTCCCATTTGGTTAGGTGAGGAATAATAATCTATAGAGAGTGGGACAGATAGCAGCAAGATAAATGAAAGGGTAAAGCTCTTCATGCAGTATCATACCAGTTGATCACTATTTCTCAGATACATACCCTTCAGTTAATATTAAACATGTAGCTTTATTTGAAGTCACACAGAAGATTTTTCAAAAGCACCTGAATGATTTAAGAACAACCTCCAAGGAACTGGAGGTGAGGTGATTTAAAACAAGTCTGCCCAGGAAAGCCAGAAAGCAAAGCTCTTCATTTCCAAAAGACTAGCCATTGCCAGTACCCAGTGAGAAACCTTAACAAATATCTGTATTTTTAAAAGTATAAGACCCTGTTTTCAGTTCCTTTATAAACATGGGAAGTGTTGGATAAATGTAGCTATGGGAAAAGGTGCTTTCACATCCCATACCTGAGTCTTTAAAGAGTGTTTGCTGATTAAAGGAATTACTCTGATAAAATATTTTCCTCTCTTGTAGATAGCTACCTTTCCCATGTCAGAGGAATATGCTTAATTAATGCTATATTACTACTGTCATTTCTTTCTTCACACAAGGGATTTGTAGAAAACCTTTCTTCTTGTAAAGATACTGTGTGGTAAACTTGAAAACTATAAAAATGGATAACTTAGAGAATAAGCTACCAGTCCAAAAGGAATCTTGCTTATTCCCCTTCTGATGCCTAAAGCCAGAGAGGTTCTCAATGTCATGTTTTAATATCAATGTGATTGCTTAGCTATTACTTAAATATATTTGCTTTTTCTATTTTAAATGGTTATGCTACGGAGTATTATGACTGTTTTTGCTTATCGTGTAAATGGACTGCAGCTGGACAATTTCCCAACATTTGTCTACCTACAAGTTTTTATACCTTGTTATACATAAAAGTACATTTGTGTAGAATTTACTTATGGGGAAGAGGGTGGGGGAGAGGAGGAAAGCACACTGCTGCCATCGTGTGAGCTGCTTAGTGTTTTGCATCAGATATTTGCAACAACTACATTTTAAAATACCAGAATGTGTTATCCGTGTTACACTATAGTACAATTGGCTCATATTGTATTCTTGCATGTGGGTGTAAATTTTTATTTTCTATTTGTCTTTGCTGTAGTCTGAAAAATGTATTCACAAAATTCCACACAGGTTTGGATTCAAGCACATTTGTGCTGCTTTCCCTTAGCGAGCATTTGGAATAGTTGTTTTCACTGAAGGCATCCTGCTAAAAATGCCAACTTTTAGTTTTCATTTGTTTTTTAATGAAAGAAAAAGAATAGAGTAATTCTTCTGTTGCAAAGAATTTAATACGACAACATACTAGAATATTTTGACACTGTGGATTCTTATTTGAAATCGCTGAGTTTATTTTGTGAATTGTGAATTTTGTGAGTTCATTTTGTGAATATTATTGCCTCACAATATTAACACCTAACAGTGTTAATATCGTGAGGCACCCTGTGATACCCGTAAAAGGATCTTGCAGCACCCTGGTGCACCATGGCACCCTGGTTGAGAATCACTGTTTTCTGTTCAAATGTAAATTAATAAAAGAACTCTTATTAAGACATTCCTAGAAAGCCTTTTTTTTTCTGTTTAAAGTGTTTTCTAGAAAAGTGAGGAAAAGGAAACAGTATAATGTAACTTAGACCAGTAATATTGCTGTCTTTAGTTTACAGATAAAAATACAGCTTATGAGCTATTATTATTATTTGTATCTAGAAATAAGGAAGTTAATTCACTATTGGAATCTAAAAAAGTACAGCGCTTCTGGATGTTTACTGTATCATACAGCAGCTTCCCTTTACCTTTTGCTACAAATCTACATTTGGGGGTGATAGTTGGTGGCAAGAACTATAGTGTCAAAAAAGGATCATCTGTTTCTTGCATATGCTGCAATAACTCTCACTGATTTCAGTTGGAGTTTGCACAAGAGCAGGGAATGCAGTCTTGGCCTTTGTGGAACAGTAATGTTTGCATTTCATGTTTTGTTTGTGGTGAGAGTGTCCACAACCCCACGTCTGCCTGTTTTCATATCTCTCTTCTGATTTCCAGGGATTCAATGTGAACCTTGTGACAATAGACCGAGTTTCTGCTCTCCATGAGGCCTGCCTTGGTGGCCATGTTGCTTGTGCAAAAATTTTACTGGAGAATGGTTCACGAGTGAGTGTTAAAGATCATAGTGATTTACATGGGTTTGTAGAGTTGAAAAAGAATATAGGATCCTGTGCTTGGTAGCTGCATGATACATAGTTGCCATATGTTGACGCAATCTAGAACAAGCAGTTAGTCATGCAGTTTATGCTAGGAATGGAGCCAAACTTCTGAAGGGGCGATCAATACTCTGTGGTACTGTTATCTTTGACAGTGATAGCAAGCTGCACATTTCAAAATTGACAAATTCTAGACACAAAAGGGAAAAAACGCTCTGTTTTCACCAATAATAAATTGTTTATGAATCTTTAATGATGACTTTCATTCTGAAGGATCTCAAAGCTTTGTTGTAGCTTTAGTCTCCAATATATTCCCTTCTGTTTTTCTTCTGTGAAACTTTACTGTGATCAACATAAAAAATTAGAATAACCAGGCCATAATGATCATTATGTTAATGATTTATTCTTTTCTTTTCACAATGGTCATTGAATTTCCCATGGTTTTTGCAAGATTAGTTGAGACTTGCATATAAATAAAAAATAAATGGGCTTAAAGAAATGAAATATTTTATCTGTTAATAAAATAGCAAAATTTCCGCCAAGTTGGACCTAAGGTAAAATGCATTTTAAAATGGAAGTATTGGAGTTTATTGAAATATATTTCATTCAGCCTGGTTACAGGTTCCTCTAATTACTGTCCTGAGCTATTGACATGTTGAGGGCAACAAACTGGGTAACTCCAATCTGACATCTGCCTATTTGTAGGAGAAACTATATTTATTAAATAACTTGCACACTGTATATTAACTTCTAATTCCCTAGAGAGCAAGAAACAAACGTTGATCCTCAGCTTCACTGCATTTCCAGTTGTTTGGGATCTGTTCTTTAAAAAAAGGAAAGGACAATGAAGCAATCGTTTGGTTTATTAACAGCATATCTTTCCAACACCCAGAAAATCATGAGGCTGAACAATCAGTTGTCGCTTTTGTCATCCTGGTCACCACTCTTCTATTCCTGTTCTTGAATGTAACATATTGTTTCAGGCACTCTTTTTTTCCTTCTCCCTATACTTAAAATTAATAGACATGTAGCCTCTTGGATAAAGAGTGCCCCATTCTGTTGATTTTCTTCAGTACTTTTGTTGTTTAATTGTCTTTCTTACTAAGTCATTACTCTGAAAGTAGACTTCCTAATGTTTCTTTCTCTATTATCAAGTAAGTCAGTACTCAGGGGAGAAAAGAATGAAAGAAGCTGTTCTTCTTTATCAGTCTTTTTACTTTCACTTCAAGTCTGATTGGCTGCCCATTATAAAATCAATCAAATCTGAGTACTTACAACCATTTTCTTACCATCTTCCACCTACTGTTTTAAAAGCTGTATAGGATGGGGGATTTTAGGCTTACCAGGAAAAGGGAGGTCAAGGATGGACGGGGGTGCCCAAAAGGAACAGGAACTCTGTCTTGAAGGGAGCAGGTAAATTGTAGGAAGGGACAACTATCATCTTGGGTGCAGACAGAAGTTACATTTGATGCTTAATCAGCCCCCTGAAAGCACTCTACAGACATGCTGTGACACACGTGCATGGCTGCAGAACGTTTTTAAAGTGGCCAATCACATATCAAATTAACCCTCATCAGATGAGGGATCAGGTGAAGGCTCTCCACTGTAGCACACAGTAGGGAACTTTTGTTCTGTAGGGTTAATTTGTGGGGCATTTGGGGCTGTCTGCAGGAAGGGAGGGGGGAAGGGGACCAAGCTGCCAGCTGGGGTTTCCTTGACCTGAGCTGGAGGTGGGGTAGGTGGATTGGAGCTCCCTGCCTCCTCCCTCCACCTCTCCAGCTCAGGCCAGGCAAACCTCAGCCAGCTTGCTCCCTCCTCCCTTCCTGCAAAGTGCCATGGAACTGGGAGGGGAGAGGGGCAGGGCTGGGGGGGCAGCTTCTCATCTGCAGGCAAGCTCCTTGGGCTCCTGCAGGCAGGCTTGATTTCCACCCCCTCCCCCAAGAAGATCTGTTGGGTTGGAGGGGTGGGGGGCGGGGCAGTGCTCTAACTCATGGTGCTTTAGGTAAAAAGCTCAAATGGTAAGGCTGTGGCTATAATGAGGGGGCAGAATTATGTTAATTATGTTATGTTAATTATGTTAAGTGGGGGAGGAAGCTTCAATGAGCATGGCATAAAACATGATTCACCATCTTGTAAACAAGGACAAGCAAGCTTAAAAATGTGACCCACAGACAGCTCTTATGTTTATATATATGGCTGTATTTTAAACATCTCTTTAGTTCAGGGTAAGACAGTGTTTAGTGTCTTGCTAATTACAATGTGCTAGTCAACACATTTCTAATGCCTTGCTTTTTCCAAGGGAGGTGACACTTTGCTGTACAACTCTTAAGCCTTAACCTGGTACCAATTTTTTCCTGCAAAATCCGCTTGCTCTTCCAAGAGTGTTCTAATCCTTTGTGCCCTGTTTTGTTCTCAGTTTAATTCTGCTCTCAAATTAGAAGCCACTCATATTGGATAATACTTTCATAATCAGTCAAACCTTCTCTCATTTTCATTAGTCACTGAATTAGTAAAATGCAGCTCTGCAGCATAACGTAGCTCTGGAGTAGGAACATAAGAACAAACAAAGTATCATAATGGTCACACTAATGGTCCATCTAGCCCAGTCTGTCTTTTGTTCAGCTGTCTCTGACTGTGGCAGAAGTGGATGCTACTAACAGCGGTGCCTTTGGCCTTGAAGGCGAAATAAGTTGTGCAGAGCTGGTCTGCACCCAGATTGGGCCCCAGGGCTAGCACTGCCCCCACCATGCTCTAAGTGCCAGGAATGGGTCTGGGGGCCTGGCACCACCCCATATGCTGGAATTGGGTTCCAGGAGCCTGGCATGCCCCATCCTTCCCCCAAAGGCTGGGTACAGAACCTCAGCTGTAGCGCTCTACCCCATGAGAACTGGAACTTCCAGCTGCTCTTGTACGGAATTAGTACAGTCTTATTGCCTTGGCCTTACATTAAAGTAGGCAAGGGAAAATTTTCACCTAAACCCTTTTAAACTCCATTTCAATGGTGGGATTAGGGTTAGCTGAAATTTTTCTGTTGAAATAATTTTTCTAGTTAGAAAGGCACTTCTTTTCCTTTTTTGATTAAATATTTTTTTTTCATAGAAAATATCAGCTATTCCCTCCCCCTCTTGAATTTGGACACTTCATCTTGCAAGAAAGTGTAGATCAGTTTGTGTCACACTGGGTTATCAATGGGGCACTCTACAAGGTAGAAGATGGACAGATAATCCTACACGTGCAGCCCCATGAAGGGTGTTGCAGGAAAGGGGCTTTCAATCTCTGGTGATATCAGTGTTTTTGTTCTGACAGATATTTCATGCTCAGCCCTCAGAAGGCCACACACTTTTACCTTTTTTATTGTTAATATTTTTGTATTTTTTCTCTCTCTGGCCCTCCCTCTTTCTCTCATAAAATGAGAAAATAAGATTTTGTTCAGAAATTTTACTTTTCAATTTGAGGTTGCTGGAAACCTAACATTTAGTAAACATTCCAAAAGCTTCCTAGAAAAAAAATCAATTTTCTCAGCAGATCACAGCAGGAGCTTTTACAGTAGTACTGTGAGAGTCCTGTAGTTCTGTCCTTCATAAAAAAGGACTTCACTTGAAAGATAATGGTGTCTCCTATGGTGTGTGACTGAATGCTGTGAATGATAGGGTTCTGAAATTAAACAAGATCCATGTATCCATATGATGCATTTAATGTCAGTATGTGCATGGCATGCAATGAAATGCAGCCCTTTTAAAAGAGATTGCTGTATACCTGTCTTGCTGTTTCAGATCAATGCAGTCACTGTTGATGGGATCACTCCTCTATTTAATGCCTGCTGCAGTGGCAGTGCAGCTTGTGTCAACATGCTGCTTGAATTTGGAGCCAAGGCACAGCTAGGGAATCATCTTGCTTCACCCATTCATGAAGCAGTAAAGAGAGGTAAATTCAGGATTTTGGGTGCAGCTTATACTAAGTGGACTTGAATTTATTTTTTATGCCTAAATACTTATTGAAACATAATCTGCTTTGACAATTTGGTCCCCAGCGATAAATATTTTTTGTTTATTCCACATTATTCTGTATATTCTAATAGTATATATGCAGTTTGTGTTTGTCAGGTGTCCTACTGGAAAGTAGTAAGAGGAGATGGCTTCTTCTCTGTTTTCCAGGCCACAGAGAGTGTATGGAAATTCTCGTGGCTAATGATGTTGATATTGACCAAGACCATTCTCAGCATGGAACACCACTCTACGTGGCCTGCACATATCAAAGGATGGACTGTGTCAAGAAGCTTCTAGAATTAGGTACATTGTGGGTAGGTCAAGAACAGTCCACGCTTGAGCCCCTTAATTATTGTTTGTCCACTTGGGACAAGCAGTACATTCCTAATATATTAAAAATATAATGCATCTTTTGAAATCGAAACAAAAAATGGGATTTTCTCATTCTATGATGTATAGGAGTGGCAAATAATTTGGCATATGCTTTACTGTATGATCTGAATCAGTTCCCATAGAGTGTCAGAAAATCAAGAGCCAGGCAAAGCATTCACTTCATCCAGTGCTTACTAAATACAGAGGGAAGGTCAGTTATCCAAAGAGAAGATGCTCATTAGAGTAATCCCTATAAAGAGCCCTACACAACAAGACAGCTTCTCAATGATTTATATGTTTGTCACCTATGTATCAATGCTAGTTTACATAAGCAAAGAATATGGTCAAATCTGTGTATTTCTATTAGCCCCAGATAAATGCTTTACTCACAGTTCTTCTAAAGTAATTAAATTAATTTGATGAGGACTACAATAGATTTTAAACATTGTCAAATAGGTAAGCAAAAGATGCAGCAATTGCTCAACTTTTTTTTTATTCTCTTTCTTGCTCTGATTTTGCTCATAAGTCTTTTGAAGCTTATTAATATAGTAGGCTGTTTTTTTGTGGAGACTAAGTACTACAGTTATCACAAGATAGGTGTGGTAATGGAAGTTTCCTGCATATCCTCAGATGCATTTAAGTTAAATGATGAAAAACAAAGTGAGTGGTAACTGCGGCCTGCTAACTGTGGTCTGTTCTTGTCTCTGTGTGTGTATGTGTGTTCTTTAAAGGAGCCAGTGTTGACTTGGGTAAAGGATTGGACACCCCACTTCATGCTGCAGCTAGGAAATCCAGTGCAGAAGTTGTTAACTTGTTAACAGATTATGGTGCTAGCTTGAAGTGCAGGAATGCTGAATTCAAATGTGCCCTTGAACTTGCAGCCCCCAATAGCAAAGTGGAACAAGCACTTTTGCTTCGGGAAGGTAATGATTCCTTTTTTTTAAAAAATAAAAATCGAATAATATTTATTTCCTTTTCGTAAGTACTTTTTCTTGTTAGCTTTATTTTTCAGTGTGCTGCTCCCCCCTCTCTTGATTCTTTCTTGATTATCCATAGTCTCCCAGTGTTAGTGTATAGGGCACAAGAATGAGTCTGCAAGTCACAGTTCTGTTCCTGGTTCTGGCACTGATGGGAGTGACAGGTCAAAATTCACACAGCTGTACATCATAACATAGCTCTGAAGCTGTTGCACATCCCTTATAAAAGGTAGTCTGTTCACCTCAGAAAGTGTTTTGAAAGAAGTGAAAAAAGACTATAAAAGTGCCAAACATATATTTAGGGGTGTACGTGGTAGACGTGTTGGTCTGAGACAAAAGACATGTAAAAAACTAGAATTCTTGATTCCAAAATGATACTATTTATTAAACCAACTGGGAAATCACAAGAAGATTGTGATCTTTTCTGCAAGCTTTTGGGAACAAAGTCCCTTTGTCAGGCTCTGGGAAAAGAATAAATGGTACAAGATGGTAAAAAGTCCCCATAGGTAGGAAATAAACTTCATTTTTGCACAGAGGTAGCTGAAGATGGAAGGCTGTCCCTCTGAGTCCATGAGAGTGTCTTTGGGAGCTGCATCTTTGTGAGCACAGCTGACAGCACAGCTGTGAATTCTAGGTGTCTATTTATTTTCTCACATCATTGCTGCTTCATGAAGTTTTAAGAAGAAGTTCTTCCATGTCAAAGCACAGTGACTCTTTATCATTTATTCACAGAATCTCTGTATTTCTAGTACCTCCTGAAAATCTGTTTAGAAGAAACTTCTGAATAGAAACATATCCAGATTTTAGACATCTCATTTTGCACAATGTTCTTTGGTATACTTCTTGAGACACTATTCATTCCTCTACCTGTACAGGTAGGAACTCTAGGTAGACTGGTTTTGTAAACTGCTATGTTCAGCAAAGATTCAGTAGATCAAACCCTAATGGCTGTGAAATGCATGCACACTGAGCTCACACATTCTTCCTTTAGTATCATGGGATGTACCTATACATGCAGTCAATGTGACTGAATATACTATGGCTCAAATTCAGGCAGAGTAAACTAATCCTGACGTCACTGTCTACACATGCGTCTAAATGCAGTAATTTAGGGTGCTGACAGAAGTGACAATTTTCAACCAATCTGGCCACAGAAAAAGCAGTTTATAGCAATAACCAAATACAAGTGCACAGCTGCAGACTGCTTCAAAAATGGCTGATCCAGTGACAATCTCAATCCTCATTGCATGACAGTTCTGGTGAAGAGGTTTCAAAACAGAATGTCTTCTGTAACTTATGTCTGTACTGCCTGCCAGCCTCAAGCTGTTTTCAGAAAGGGAGGGGAGAAGGGTGGCTTGACTTATTATCTCAAGGCATTTTTACATGTGCTTTGGGAGTGGAGGGCAGGGAGGAGGCACTTTGATTAGAGCAGCTCTCAGAGCTGCTTCTGGAGCAGCTCATGTATCAGCGTCCCCGTGCTTCAAAATGGCGGCGGGGGCATTTTATCTAAAACTCGCCAGACGAGCTTTAGTTAAAGTGCTCCCATCACCATTTTGAAGTGTGGGGACACTGATACACAAGATGCAGAGGCTGGTTGGTGTGCAGCAATTGCCACACTCCAGCAGACTCAGTTGATTAAGTCTGCTCTGATGCACTTTAATTATTGTGTTGGAGCAGCCTCCCGGCTTGAGTATATAAATGACCCCAGTTTTTTTGCATAATTAAGAAGTGGTTTTCTTTAATTCTTATCTACTTCTCATGCTCTGCTCTGCCTTTTGTAATTTTTACAGATATGTTGAGTCAGCTTTTACATGGTCTACTGTGTTAAATACCTTATTTTGTAATCTGCTCAGAGGCCCCCTTTCTTTCTTTGACTGAACTTTATACTCTTCTCTGTGTATGTATCTCTCACCAGTGATCTTGGAGGGCTGGATAAAATATACGTCTCCTCTTTATCTAGGCTGCCTGTGCATGATAGTCATTTCACCTAAAGGATAACTGCAGAGAAGATTTGTTAAATCTATCACTTTCTTTCTATGCTCTGTGCCTAGCTGGTACTATCAATTTCTGAGACTCTAGCCCTCTTCAGTCCAGTGAAATTGGGTAGATGGTACAGCCCAGTGGCTGCTCCGCACTGCTTCAACCATTTTCTTGGTTGAGTGCCAAATAATGGAGACCTGCTCAAAAATCTACTCTGGCTCATGCCAGCATAATTCTGTAGGTGAATCTGAATCTGGCCCTCTGTCTGTTGGTTGATAAATGTATTAATACCTCCACTTTGACCTTATTGTCTGAAATTCTTTTCCTGCAGATAACTAGTACAAGGCCTATCTATTACTTAAAGATCACTTATGCCCTATCTTGACTAATTAAAGTGGGACCAGAACAGTGGTTTTCAAGGCACTCCTCTAAAAATGCAAGCTCTTAGCTTTCACTCACTTTATGATGCTAGAAAAATAGTAGAGCAATTCTTCTCTTGCAAAGAGAGAGCATAACAGGTTAGACTGTTTTTGCCACTACAGGTTCACATTTGAATTTTCTAGATTCAGCTTGTGATTCATAGAATCATAGAAAATTAGGGTTGGAAGGGACCTCAGGAAATCATTTAGTTCAACCTCCTACTCAAAGCAGGACCTTCCCCAACTAGATCATCCCAGCCAAAGCTTTGTCTATCCATGTCTTAAAAACCTCCAAAGATGGAGAGTCTACAACCTTTCTGGGTAACCTTTTCCAGTTTTTCAATACCCTCCTAATGAGCAAATCCTTCATAATATCTAATCTAAATTTCCCTTGCGTGACTTGAGACAATTATTCCTTGTTCTGTCATCCACCACTATTGAGAACAGCCTAGCTCCACCCTCTTTCAAAACCCCTTTCAGGTAGTTGAAGATTGTTATTAAATCCCCTCTCAATCTTTTCTTCTCTAGACTAAGCAAGCCCAGTTCTCTGTTTCTTCTCACAAGTCATGACCCCATACCTCTCTCACCATTTTCATTGCCCTCTGCTGGACTCTCTTCAACTTGTCTACATCCTTTCTGTAGGGGGATGGGCAAAACTGAACACAGTACTCCAGATTAGGGCTGTGCAAAACTTCAAGTGCTGATTCAATTTGGAGGAGGTTCAGCCCAGTTCAGTGGCAAAATTTCCAAATTTGAACTGAACTGGGGAACCAATTAAAAGGTCTGAATTGATTTGAAGCTCTCTCAGTCAATTCAGAAAAGATTCAAAGAGCTTCAATGATTCAGGCAGTCCCCACTGGCTGCAGCAGGGAGCTGGACCCGGACTCCATGCTGGTAAGTAGAGGGCAGACGGGGGCTGAAAGAGGGGGGAAGGGGCCATGGGGGGTCCCCTGCCAGGCCCCAACCCCTGCGTGCTCCCCAAGCCTCCCTGAATGCCCCCCAACCCCAACAGCTCTCCCAGTCCCCCCCCAATGGCTGCCACACCCGGCCCAGCTCCCTGCCCTTTAAAAAAATAAAACAGAAAAACCCCACACTAACTGGCTGCTGCAGCGGCCTCAGGGCTTCTGGGGGCTTGTGGCAGAGACCCCATGCAGCATGGGGTAGTGGGGGGCAGCGGAGATTGCCCCCTCTGGGCAGGAGCTGGTAAGCAGGGATTTTTTGTTTGTTTGTTTTGTTTTTTAAGGGGAGGGAGCTGGTTGGGGTGGGCAGCCATGGCAGGGCTGGGAGAGTGGGTGGGGATCAAGGGGCTTGTGGCAGAGCCCCCCATGTGACAGATTCCCCCCCACCCCCACCTGGCAGCAGCTGATGAATGGGGGCTTTAATTTTATTTTATTTTATTTTTATTTTTTTGTCAAAGAGCCAGAAGCTGGGGCACATGAGACAGCCATTGAGAGCAGGTGGGGATGGGGCCTGTGCAATTCAGAGATTTACTTATTCAGCAGCAGCTGAACCTTTGAATCAGATTCAGCCTAATCAATTTGGGACAGTGATTTGTATCACTGTATCAAATCACTATCCCCTGAATTGGCCGAATGTGAAGCGAATACTAGCCACTTCGCAAAGGCCTACTCCAGATGTGGCCTCACCAGTGCTGAATAGAGGGAAATAATCACTTCACTTGAACTGTTGGCAAGACTCCTACCAATGCAGCTCAGTGTGCCGCTAGCCGACTTTACAGCAAGGGCACACTGTTGGCTCATGTTCCACTTTTGTCCACTGTAACCCCCAGACTCATTTCTGCAGACCTGTTGCTTAGTCAGTCAGTTCCAAGTCTTCCATCCTAGGTGCAAGGCTTTCCATTTGTCCTTGTTGAACATCATAAGATTTCTTTTGGACCAAGCCTCCAATATATCACTCTGAATCTTAACCCTAGCCTCCAACATATCTACTACTCCCCCAGCTTGGTGTCATTTGCAGACTTGCTGAAGATGCTCTCTATGACATCTTCCAGGTCACTAACGAAGATGCTGGGGAAAAAAATCAGCCCTAGGACTGACCCCTGGGGCACTCCACTTGATACTGGCTGCCAACCAGACTTAGAGCTACTGATTAGTATCCTTTAAGCCTGATGCTCCAGCTAGTTTTCTATCTACCGTACAGTCCATTTATCTAGCCTGTACTTCCATAGCTTGCCTGTGAGAATGTTGTGGGAGAACATATCATGTGTAAATATTTGCACACTGAGCAATGTCAATGTTGCGTGCATTAACACAGCACCCTTCAAAGGATCTCACAAATTACCTTGATTGAGAATCACTGGACTAATGAATAGATTTTGTTTCAGCTGTCTGTACATGTTACACATGCAGTGTCATTTTGTCTTTAATATTCCATTTAGTGCTTTTCATTTTCAAACCCATCACTCCCTGTGAAGTAATAAGGCCTGCTTTATGCTAATGTTACAGAAATGGTTCCATCCCTCACCTTTTATATCTGTTGTTCCAATAGCTGAGTTTATTAGCACTTACATCAAGAATGGTCGCTACTACACTTTACGGGGATGTACAAACAAGCCTTATAGGCACAAACCTACTTCTTGATTTATTTTTTTCCATTAACTGTATCACAGTTTAGGTCAGCGTACAGAAATATTTCTTTTCCCAAAAAATTCTTGTGATTTCCATTTCCATTGGTTCAGCCTGTTCATTTTATAGTCAGATGGATCATATTACAATTTAATTTATTCTTGTTGACTCTTCACTTTTCAGAGATGAATCAATTCCACCTGACCTGTTGACAATTCAAATGTTCCATCTCTCTTGCTTTCAAATGCTTCATTATATCTGTTTCTCCACCTGAATTTTTTCCTAATCAGTTTACAAAAAAAGAGGATTACAGACCACATAAATACAAGCACCACAAAAACTTCCTCTGAAGATTTTTCTTTTTGCTTAGTTTGTTTCTGGTATATTTATTTGTGTAATTTCTTTTAATGCATTTTCCTTTATAGCTGTTTGTGCAATGATAATTTGAAATGGAAAATTTTACTTGTTTTCCCTTACCTTTCTATTTGCTTAAAGGAATGATGTCCCCCTTCAACTCAAGTTCTATCTCTATAGGCTATTTTACCTGTTTGTTTCCAATTCATGTATTTTAATCGCACTTTTCCAGCCTATTTTGGCCCCTAAATTTATCTTTAGTGAAACTTCCCTGATGCAGATGTGGAGATTTGGGATCAGACTTTTATGCTTAGCTGTCTAAAGAATTCTTTCAAAATATTTGTAACAGCTATCATCTCAGCTAGCCCTTAGTTGTTGAACCATAGACTTCCATAACCAAGAGCATGAGCTGTCACAATTTAAAATAAAAAAACATTGCTCTATATCTGGGGCTTGATGAAATGAGGGAGACTTTTATGACACAGTGACTAAGGAGATGCATATGAGTATGCACAAAAATGGTATTATGTGTTGATATTGGTATTTTGGCGCACACATTTCTGTTTCAATATACAGATACATGTATTGTACATGCAAAAACCGACTCTACTAATTAGTCTTCCACATACCATAGTATCTGAGTACCTACCACTTTTTTATTGTTTTTATCTACTAGGAATTTTATTATTGGGTGGACCCAGGCATGTGATAAAATGAGTTGCAGATCTTATATGTGCACATGCCTTCCTGATTTTAAGGTTTTTCTCAAGGAAAGAAACAGGAAAACATTGTACAAATATAAACATCTTAATAGCACTCACAGCTTCCAAAATGTTAGAACCACAACACAAGTACAAATTCTATTCAGCTATTATGGAGTTATGCAAGATATGTGCAAGAGATGGTGCATGTTTTGATTTATAGAGCCTTACCTGTATTCAGGTTCTTGGTTTCAATTTGTTTTGCCGATTATTTTTGTTTATTTTTTCTCTCTTCTTTTCCAGGTCCTGCCAGCCTTGCCCAGCTGTGTCGGCTGTGTATCAGAAAATGTCTGGGCCGATCGTGTCTTTATGCAGTGCATAGACTTCTACTTCCTGAACCACTTGAAAAATTTA
The DNA here is from genome assembly GCA_030014935.1 of Caiman crocodilus. Taxonomy (NCBI): domain Eukaryota; kingdom Metazoa; phylum Chordata; order Crocodylia; family Alligatoridae; genus Caiman; species Caiman crocodilus. Next base: position 65,047,202 of record JAGPOW010003316.1, read on the forward strand.
TTTTATATCGGTAACTCTATGAGTGTCTACAGGCTGATTTTAAACAGGATGAATACATGGTTGTTTTACCCTGAACAAGCCATGGTGAAAACAAAGACATCACTTACTGTTTACTAATGGTCCCAAACCACTAGCTGTTGATATAACAATACTTCCCTTCGTACGGCTATATGTTGATGCCCATCAAGACATTTTTCTGTAGCACATTGTATGATACCATAGAAATGGCACCCTCACACCTTGGTGTTAAATCCTACTTGCAGAGGTGTAACAAGGAAGCTGTGTGCCCTGGGCAGCCTCAATGCATGGAGTAGAGTGGCTCCTGTTGCACCAATGGTGGCAGAATAGCCAGCTGTTGCTATAGCGGCAGCAGCAGCTATTTTTGAACCCATTCCTTCCCAGTCCAGTTATGCTACTGTCTAATGATGTTGTTTTACAAATTTGAAATATACAAATGCCTGATTTTCTAGGGAGATGTATGTGTTGATACGCATACACCTTCTGCCTTAAATGTGGTCCAGTTAAATCGGCCTATCCACCTCTCTTCTGTTTCAAGTTCAGCAAAAGTATGCATGGGTTTCAAGCTCTTGAGAGTTTATTACAGTCCTCACTGTAAAATGGCAGAAAGGCAGAGGTGTCCATTCAGATTGGGTGCTTTCTGTTTGTTGGATGTTGGTGACAGCTGGTAGATTTGTAAGCTCTTTTTTGCCTAGGGTGTAATTAGCTTGTGGAACTCTTTTTGCCACAAGGTGTTGTAGAGGTTGATTCATTTAACTATGCTCAAAAGAGGATCAGACAAATTCATACAGGATTGGGCAGCATAAGGTCATAGGAAAATAGAGCTGGAGAAGACTTCAAAGGTCATCTAGACCCCCTTCTTAAAGCAGGACCATCCTGACTAAACCATCTTAGCCAAGTGTCTGTCCAGCTTGCTCTTGAAATCTTCCAAGGATGGAGATTCCACAACTTCTCTAGGTAGCTTGTACCAGTGCTTGACCACCCTCACAGTCAAAAAGTTCCTTCTAATCTCCAACCTAAGTTTCCCTGCTGCCATTGCTCCTAGTTTTATCCCCTATCACCTAGGGGAAAAACCTATCTCCATCTCCTTTGAAAACAGTTATCAAATACCCTCTCAGTCTTCTCTTCTCCAGACTAAATTGTCCTAGTTCTTTAACTCTTGCTTCTGAGACCCCTAATAATTTTTGTTGCTCTGCGCTGTATTCATTCCAATCTGTCCATGTCCTTTTGAAAAGTGGAGCCCAAAACTGGTGAAGCTGAGGTTGTGCTGAATTGAGCAGATCACTTCCCTCAATTTGCAAGTGAAACTCTTGTTAATACAACCCTGGATGCTGTTGGCTTTTTTTGGAAGAAGAGCATGCTGTTTGCTCATATTCAATTTATCATTCACTGTAATCCTGGGTCCTTTTCTGCAGTGTTGCAACCCAGCCAGTCATTGTCTAGTCTGTATTTGTGCCTGCAGTTATTCTGTCCCAAGTACAGGACTTTGCAGTTGACCTTGTTGAATCTCATCTGATTGATTGCAAACCATTTCTCTAGTCTTATCTAGTCCATCAGTGGACATAAACATTACAGTTAGGGATGCAGACTTCAAATTAGGGCATCTTAGGTCCTTGAATACTGTAAGCTGTAAAGGAAGAAGAGCAGGGAGCAGATTGGTCTGCATTGACTCCACATAAATACTATTTCCCTTTAGTATCCATACTCTATTCCCATGGAAGACAGGATTCTAAAATAAATGGGCCTGTAGTCTGATCCAATACACCTCTGCTTATGTTTTCTTTGTTTTTTGCCAAATGTATGTCCCTTTATTCTTCCCGTTTATAGTTTAAAAGTTGAAGGACTAGAGCAAACATGGTAGAACTAAGAGTCAGAAGGCCCCAAGACTATCAAATATACTAAACTTAGAGCTTATAACAAGTAGAGATCCAGTGGGTATTGGGATGGCAGAAGTCTGTTGACTTTGTCTTTCTGGGAGCTGTTAGGTTAGTGTGAGGAGTGCTTCTTCAGGGCCTGAGTCTGGTATATTTTTGGCCAAGAATAGGGGAGCCATGACTCATTTTGATTAAACAGAACTGGAAAGGGTTTCCAGCTCCACTTTTTTTACCCAAATGTCAAGTTCTGAGAAAAGAAGATATTTTACACCCGTGGGCAACAGGTTTCAATATAGATCACAAACTCTAGTACATGTTTTCAGTGGCTGCATCTACACATTCATTAATGCTCAATGGTTACTGCTCATTTAATTTAGTGCTTGTATAAACACTAAATAAATGTGCAGTAATCAAAGTTACTGCACAGTAGTGCTGGCAAATCCCTTTTTAGTGTGCTACTGTGTGGTAGCCTAATAATACGGCGCAGTAGCATATTAGCACTGTCTGTGATGTGACATGCAACTGCAGTGTTATTAGGCTACTGTGCAGTTAGCATCTCTTGTAGGCACACCCAATGCCAACATAAATTCCATAAAGGAGAATAAAAATATAATCTGGTAAACAGAAATATTCTAGTGTGAACAGAGGACTGGGCTCCAGAAACTTATGAATTCTAGTCCTGGGTCTGATGGTGATAGCCTTTCTGGCTGTATCCTAGTTACTAAGGGTCAAAACCTATTTCACCTTTATATGGCTAAATAACATTTACATAGACACATGAATGTAAATTTTGGCTATGTATATATCACCTAGGCACGTAAAGGTGAAACAGCATTTAGCCCTTAACCTCTCAACTACACTTCCTCTATCTGTTAAGATTTCTTCTTTGATGTCATGATTAATTCAAATGGGGAAGATGAAAAGTATTAAGTATTCTTTGCCACAGAGTTGACATGTGATGTTGTACCTAGAAAAGGGATTTTGCATCCTGAGAAAATAGCTGCTGTATACACAAGCTGCATGCTATTTCCACTGCCATTAGCAAGAAAAAACATCAAAACAAAACAACCCCCCCAACCCAACCCCACCCCCACTGGCTTTGAAAAGGCAGCAAAGGTTTCGCTGACATGAATACATTCTTTATAAGGTAAAGAATATTTCAGATATATATGAAGGATGATCAGTCTTACATCTGTGCAGGGGGTTGGCTAAAGGACCTCTGGGAGTCTCTTACAATCCTCCAGTTCTTTAGCAGCTACCTTGTCCTGAGACCAGCATTTATGACTCTGAACACTTCTCAGCAGTATCAAAAAAGGAAGACACTATGTTTATTTCCTTCCAGTAGATCTCTCTCCTATTTATCGTTATGAAGCCATTCCGTATCTAAATAGAAGCAGGGATCCTGAGGTAGCGTAAGCTGGTAGAGTTTACGTTCATAGATTTCATAGATGTTAGGGCTGCAAAGGACCTCGGAAGATCATCAAGTCCAGCCCCCTGCTCCAGGGGCAGGAAGTGAGCTAGGGTCATAGGGTTCCAGCAAGGAAAACATCCAGGTTTCTCTTGAAGGCGTTCAGAGTGGGTGCTTGAACCACCTCTGGTGGCAGGCCTTTCTAGACCTTGGGGACTCGGACAGTAAAGAAGTTCTTTCTTATGTTCCGCCTGAATCGGCCTTGCAGGAGTTTATAACCATTTATAACCTTGCAGGAGGTTATAATAGTTGATATATTCAAATCAAACAATATAAAACAATTTACAATAGCTGAGGATTTGGCCCAGAATGCGTAATATCCAACATTGCCTTTATCTCCTCATCAATGGAAACAAGAAATAATTAACAAGAGATTTTAAATTTAAGAAAATATATATTTCTTATAGATGTTGAAATGCTTCCTAGGAAGAATGGAAGCAGTTGCTCAATATTTATAACTGGCTTCTGTTATATAAGTGGTTTTCAACCTCTTACCACATCTGTCCAGAAAAGAAACTGTTCTTCCTTAAATAACATATGCCATATCTTATTTTAAATGAGAAGCTTTTCAGGAAGTGTGGCTTTAAAAATTGCTGATGATTTGCCATTTTACTAGAAATTCACTTTTTGTCCAAACTTCTGCTTTTGTTGACTACCATATTTATTCATTACTAAAATGAGGTTCCCCTCCATTTAACATGGGGAAGAAAGAGCCTCATTTTAGAATCACGGCTGCTGTGACTTGGGCTTTAGCCTATACCTGGGGTCAGGACAGTAGTGGCAGTTCCTGCCTGCCCTTCCCTCCCTGCCACCCTCTGCACCCTCCTATCTCCTGCCTCTAGCCTCTTTTCCCCATCTCCCCCTCCCACAGAGCCTCTGATCCTGCCTGCCTCCCTCCTCTCCATGGACCCTTGCTCCATGCCAGCGGCTCTGGGCATGCTGCAGATTGTGGTACTAGCATGGGGATAGAGCCTTCCAGTGCAAAACAAGGGTAAGTGTGGGGAGTGGGGTGCAGAGGCTGGGGAAGGGTGATCAGAGTGGCTGGGAGGAGAGGGAGAGGGGAACAGAGAGGCAGGGAGAGAGGGAGCAGAGATGCTTGGCAGTGGGGGGACAGATGCTGCAGGGAAAGGCGGGAGGGAGAGCAGAGGCAGAAGGGTGAGGTGGAGCTCGAGGCTGTGGGAGAAGTCAGGTAGGTGTCAGGGGACAGGCACTAGCAGGGGCAAGTTGCTTGACCTCCTATACCTCTGCCTTCTGCAGTGGGAGGGTTGGATCAAAGATGACCCTCCAATAATTCTATTCTATAGATGGAAACGTATAACGAAATATTAACTTTCCATGTGTAGAATCTAATCACTGGGGAGTTGTCTTGATTTCAGGGTCATCTTAGGTTTGGGTAAATATGATACATTTTGTTTATGACAGGAACATGGCAGGAAGTAACCTTTCAGTTACTTTTTTCCAATATCCCATATCTGAGCTGATCAAAATATGTTTGGATGAGAGAGATTTTTCACAAGGAGAAATGAATTGCCATACTGCAATGTCCTGTGGTGCATCCAGTGACCAGTATTTTCTGTTTCAGTGAATAGTGCAACAAATCTCATAGTGACAGATATGGAATATCCTGTCCACAGGAGAAATCAAAAATTGATTTTGATCAGTTCCATTGGTGGACGTAGGATTTTTAAAGGAGACATGCAGATGGTGTGGTGCATCATCATATATAACATGACACATACATTTCTTCAGATAAATACAGTCTAGAAGCTTTATTAACATAGTTGGGGCCTAGCATGCTATCATTCATTTTAACAGCAAAGAAAAATAAAATATTATTTAATTGGAATCTGCTTGATTATATATTTAAAAAATGCTAAGACTAAGCAAAAATAGTCAAAAATACAGTTTCATTAGTTCTGTAGTCATTATAGTTAAAAGTGTATTTCTCACTCGAATTCATAAAACAAAACCTAGTCTTCTTGACTGTCATGACAATTCCTCCAGTACTTTACTGGAAGTCATTTCTACACCGGATTTAATGTTTTTAGCTACAGCTAAAACAATCTGCAGGGCTGTGAAAGAGGAAAGAGATTATTAGGAATGACTAACAGAGAGCAAAATTGCAGAAGAAAAGATGTTTTGAACAGTGGAACACCAAGACCATTATAAAGGGGTGAGGGTCATAAACACCCATGGAATGAAGAGAGATTAACATGATTCATGTAGAGTATAATAAGCCATAAAGTCAATTGACTCCTTCCATGTTGCCTGAATTGTAAAGTTGCTGCTCCTCTCAGGCTGTTGGTTATAAAGTTTGAGTAGAGCAGGAATCAAAGGGGTTTACAACTGCACCCCACCCACTCTGGATCTGCCCTGGATCAGTTACTTATTCATCTTCTCTCTCCAAATATCCAGCTTTTCACTTTCCTCACATGGAAGCTTTTTGGTGTCTATATGCATTTTCTTGGCAGTCCTTTTTCTGCTCTGTTTTTCCCCAAGGTACTCAACAAGTCTTGTCTATAGTCTGTCCCCTGTTCGATTGACTTTTCCCAGAATATTTCTTATCATCTACAAGAACATATTTTTTTTTACTCCCTATCTGGTTTTACTCCCCGTCTCCTTTAGAATATCTCCTTTGGAAATAGTCATTCTCCTGAGATCAAATCTATCCCTTTAGGAGATTTGTGAATTATTTCCACAGCGCCCCTAACAGCCCATGTAGAATACACATCTTTATCCAATTAGCTCAGTATATCATCATAGAGTCATGCGCCCCCCCACCCAAACCACCTACTTTTTGGACTAGAACACAGGAGCAACAACAAGGGACCTTTTTAGGACCCTGAATCTGGTAATCCCCGCCCCCCCCCCCCCGCAATCTTCTAGCACCCCTTCCTTTCCCTTTTGTGTTCAGAGGCACATCCCTTCTCCCCTCCCCACTTGTGCCACTGCTCCTGGCTGATGTAGGGTCACAGAGAGGTCTAGAGTCACCCCTGTCCTGCTTCACCTGGATTGTGCAAGGGGGCTGGGCTTAGTAGAGGACAGCATCAACAGGGACAGGCAAGCTTCGTCTATGCACAACCTTCCTTCCCAAGTAAAAACTGTAAGGGAATGCTGGTGCCTGTCTTTCTTTGGACAATTCTCTATGGAGTCGAGAGACGTTACCTGGCACAGTGCGCTATAAATTGTCATCTATCTGTACAAGGTTTGTGAACTTGGTCCAACTCCCAGAGGTCATTTTCACAGGGCAGGCCATCCCATTTTTAACATAGCCATTGCAAGTTTCTCAACACCAATGAGACTAGTAATGCTACTGTAGCCAAATATGGTCACCTATCAAAATTACACAGCTTCATATTTAAAGAAATATATGAACAAACTCTGAGATGACAGTTTGAAAATACAACCAAACCATTTGTTTTGCTAACAGTTTATGATGTCTTTGTTTTTTCCTCCCTGAAAGTAGATTTTTTTTAATAATCTAGTTGTTCCCTATTGTGATTTTAAATATATATATATATATATATTCCATAGTAATGTGTAATATAGTCATTTCAAATAGAGTTTATTTCCCACATGACTTTCTTGTCTCTTTTCTTTTTGGAAAAGACATTTCTCTTTAAACTTTGTAATGTTTGTAGAAACGCAAGATCTTGGAAATAAACCAGAGGTGAAAGAAATCTTTGTGCGAATCAGCTTCTTTAAAAAAAAAGAGTGAATTTAGTATTCATAAAAGCCAAAGACTTCATAATCCTGGCTGGAGCATAATGAAGGCAGGCACTGCGTAAGCTTCTGTTTGCTGCTCTGTCAGTTTACATCACTCACCTGCGACACTGCTGCTGTTTCAGTCAGTGGCCTCCCTTGATTTGTTACTATTCTTGTACCCAGTTGCTCAGTGTGCAGAAATAGGGAAAAAGGATAAGGCAGTTGAACTAAACACACGTGTCTCAGGGTTATTCTGATGAACAAGTAAAATATGCCATCTCAGTCCACTATCCAATCCATTCCTATTGGATAGTGGCCATCTCAGTCCACTATCCAATCCATTCCTATTGGATAGTTCCCCCCACCCCGAAACTATCCACCTTTTCATTCAGTAATCTCTGCACCAAGCCCATCATTTGTTTGAGCTCCAGCACATGTTTTGGAAAAAAATGTCCAGCTACATTATTTTTGTATAGGGATAGCACTGTATAGGGATTTTGACATAGCACTGGGGAAGTCTCAGCTGCATAAAATATTTCTGCAAAGGTTGAGGAAGGAATGAGAGGCTTTCTGATTGTTTGCATGCATAAGCATGGATGTCTTTTACGGCATGTGTATTTTATGGTGTGTAGCATAAACACACTTTGTAGCAATAACACTTTGTATCAAGAATAAAAAAGATATATTTTAACAAATGTTAATTGAAGAGGAGTCTGGGCATGCAGAATATGAATAAAAGCTTATTTCAGAGGCATAGATAGCCAAGGCTGTGCCTTGGGCACTAGTGGCGCACAGTGCAGGCGCAACAGCTGGAATTTTGCTGCTGCAGGGGGGATGTCATCTCCTTTGTTTGGCTACCAGTATGTGTTGAGAAACAGTGTTTAAATGGCTTTTTGGCGGCAGTGAGCCTCCAGCTGCTGTTCCTACATCATGAGCTTCTAGTGCTACTCAGCCCTCTCTACTGCCAGAGCCACTGGCCTAAGGGTGCAGGAGGGGGTCAGAGCATGGAAATGAATTGCTGCAGAAGGTGAAGCACCCCCTAGCTCTGTCCTGATGCCTGGGGCTTGTGCCCCACTTGTCTCCCCAGAATTAAACTCCTGGATCATTCTAATATATTTAAGTCCTGTTTCACAAAATTATGACCGAAAGAATGGTTTGTTTCCAAAGGAGATTGAGAAAAAAAGGCTTTGTATCTTGTCTCTTTAGCCTTTTTAAAATTAATTTCTTTGTTGTGCTTTTCTAAGACTCCAGGTGTTTCATCCAACGTCGTATAGGCAGAAATTCCTAAAATCTACAAACAGGGGAACCCAAGCAGACCTATTATATTCAACTATGGAACTCTAACTGAGGAAATAATCAGGTTTCATTGAATCCATCCTAAAACCTCTTGTCACCCAAAGAGTGAGTTTTGTCCAAGACCCAATAGACTTTCTACAAAAACTTAAAAACTTAGACCACCTTCCCAGCAACACCCTCTTAGATCCTGGAAGTTAGCAGTTTATACATCAACATCCCACACCAGGATGGCATCCAAGCCTACCTTACATATTTACAAGAGCAAGATTACAATTCAGAATACAGACCTAAGGATATTACGTGACGTATACACTTTATTCTCACACACAGCAACTTCACTTTCAATAACCAACATTTCCTCCAGGCCATGGGACCAAAATGGCCACACAATATAGCAACCTTTTTATGGGCCACCTGGAAGAAGAATTCCTCAAGAACTGCACCATTGAACCCATGCTATATCTAAGATGTATAGATGACATCATCATTTCAACTGAAAACCTGCAATCTCTGATTGATTTCCACCACAGATTCAATAGCAACAGTCCTCCATCAGACTACCTCTTGAATATACTAGCACTAACATTTCCTTTTTAGATACTATGATCAAAATCCAGAATAGTAAAATACAAACCACCATATACAAGAAGCATATGCGTATCTACATAAAACCAGCAATCACCCTAAATATACCAAGAAAACTGTAATATGTTGCCAAGCCCTCCAATACCACTGAATTTGCATTGAGAAAACACCCATGATTGTCACCTCTCAAATCCTATAAGGCCTTGCACTCCAAAAGGAAATCTCCAGAGATAGATCACACTTTTGAAAGAGCCACCCAAATACCATTGCTTCACTACAAAGAGAAAATCCCCGCGAATCACAAACCATGAGTTTGACATAGTATCCTTCCCTGGAATCAATTTGGAAACTCCTCAAACAATTGCAATACTAGAAGAGGACCCATTTCTTGAAAAAAGATCTTTCTAGAACCACCCATCTTAGGCTTTAAATGAGCACCAAACCTCACCAACCTCATCACCAGAAGCAATCTCCCTATGACCCAAACCACACCAAATGGATCCAGACCATGATGGGACAAGAAACAAAACCTGCCAATACATTTTCATCACTCCCACAATAACTACACCCCACAACAGACAGAGCCATCACCTCCAGAAATGTAATATATATCATCCAGTGCACTGAATGCCCTGAAGGAAAACACATAGGAGAAACCAAAACAACAACTGTGTACCAAAATGAGCGCACACCAAAAATCTATCAAAGACAAAAATAGCCAATTATTGTTTCTACAATTTTTCAGTTCTAATCCTCAAAAGGAATTTAAAAAATGCCTTTAGTAGATGAGCCTACAAACTTAACTTCATAAATCTACTGGATACAAAAAAATCATGGACTGAATATAGACATTGGATTTATGGCACATTATAACCTGCCTGCCATCCAATAACTCCAGGTAACCTCTCTACATTTTATCAGCGACTTTCTATCACCAGGTCAACATTCCCCTCTTCTCCCCCAGTCCCTTTCCCAACCCTACTTGTCTTGCACCTATTGTCTCCCATCCTCTCTGATCTTCACTGCCACACATTTGCATTTTCACAGACCTGTATTTTGCATATTGGCTTCTGTTCCACTCAGGAGAGCACTCAAAGCAGACTCTCCCTACCCCTGAAGAAGGGTATTTGTACTCGAAAGCTTGCAAAGAAGAATTTTTCCAGTTATTTAATTGGTCTAATAAAAGGTATCACATTTACCCAAAGAACCTTGTCTGTCTACAGACAGAGCTGTTGTTCTGACTTTGACACACACAGTTTTCTCCTTTTTGAGCTGGATAAGAATCTGCTATTCCTTTTAAAGCTGGACTCCATAAATATATTGGCTCCTGCTCAAAATTAGTTAAAAAAATGGGCTGGAATCCTGAAAAAGTAACTGTGTTAAAATTTATATATGTAACATTGACCAAAAGCTCACTTTGATTTAGTTGCTCTGAATATGAAGCTAGGCAACTGTAGCAAAGAGTGACCTTGGCCCTGATTCTCTTTTGAAATGGGTGTAAAGCAGGAGCTTTTTGCTAGAACAGCATTATTAGCAATAGAACATTATGGTAGCCTTTGATTTTTTTCCCTCATGTTTGAAAAGTTAATGTGTACGTGAACAGTTAGGTTAGGGCAACCAAAAGTAGGCTGCTTATGTAACTGCTAGCTGAGGGAAGACTCAGAATGCAAGATAAACTGTGCAATTATGAAAAAATCCACTATTTTAATAAATTGTCTATTTCAAAGTTGGAGCAGATATGATTCAAGATAATTGCTATACAACAGTGGTTATCTCAATCTCTGGTCTGTAGGCCAGATCTGACCCCTGGAGCAGTGTCATTTGGCCCCACAGATCCAGGAATGTGGCAATGCAGAATGGTGGCAATTAATGCTGCCACTGCTTCCCCGCTTCCAAATTTCTAAATCCTGTGGGTTAGATCAGGATGGCGCACAGGGCAAGGCTGGTAGGCTTGATCCGGTGTGCATGATCTGGAGTGCACAGGCCTGAGGCCTAATCTGTCATGCTCAGGATGAAGCCTGGGGTGGCAGGCCTGATCTTATGCATATGGGGCTAGTGCTAGGGTCCTTGGCCTGATCAAGAGTGTGTGGGGCCAAAACTCAATCCAACTGTGGATTGGCTGTGGCCATGTGGGATCATGCCTGCACTCCAGTCCTGCACTGGATCAGGCTCATGGACCAATCCTTTGCACTGGATCTAGCCCTCAGACTTGACCCCATATCACTCATCTGGCCTGCTGCCCGGAAAAGTTGAGCACAGCTGTTATACAATGTACTGTTTTCAGACTGATCTTCATGAAACAGCTACTACAGGGTAGCAATCATCCTTAACCACTGTGTAAACAAAGCAGCTACTGTTCATTTGTCATACTCTCTCAGTCTTAACAGATGTGGAATATTTTTAAAGTCACTGTCCGAGAAGGCACATCTTTTGCTTTCTGCTTGTCTCTCATTATCCTGTAGAGAGATGCCAGCCTATAGGAATTTTTAAAGTTAGATTTCTGTTGTTGGTGGCCTGAGATGTATAAAAAGATACCTTACTTTGGCTTTGTTCCAAAGGCTCTCTGTCTTTCATCACTGAATACTTGCCAAAGAGCAGTCTTTGCCAAATATCCAAATTCATTTCTAGTTTAGTGAGTAAGAATACTGATTTGATTTGTTACTGTTGATGTTAATGTCACTACAGATGCAGAGAGCAGTAATGCACTCGGCATGGGGTCTTGAATAATTACCTGCCATTAGTAACTGACATTTAAGCATATTTTTGTCTTAAGGGTTTGTCAAGCCCTTAACACAAGCCTTCCTCAAGCCATTCAGTTTTCTCTAAAAGTATCAGGAAATAATATACCATCTGGTTCCCAAAGGCATAATGTTTAGCAGGTAGGTAATTGGAGTCCATGTGAATGGGGCAAGAAAAGCCAATGGGCATGCTTGTGCTCAAAGTCAAACTACTGGTTGGATCTGTCATCAGGAAGGAATTTTTCTCCAGAGTAAGACTGGCCAAGGACTTTTATTAAGTTTCTCTGTAGCTCAGGGCATGGTCTTCCTGGGATCATCAGACCACATTTTAACCCAATAGTGATAACCTGTCATTACAATAGCCAAAGTATGACCTTTTGTCTCCTTGTCACTTTACTGATGACACCATAGGTTTTTTTTCATAGGGTGCTTTGTGCATGCAGGAAAGGCTAGAATGGATATATTTGTGGGCCTTTTGGGAAATACGATTGCCAGCAAATCTCAGAAACTGGATCTGACGTCCCGGTAGGCGAGTCTCATCCTATGTTATTTTCCTGGATGTTTGAGGAAATATCAGCTTGGTTGGTAGAAATGAAGAACTTAGCACAAAGTATCTCATAAATGCCATGCAAAAAATTCACTTGTCTGCTATTTGAAAATAGCATCTGAATGAGATAGCATCTGAATGTTTTTTTCTTTGCCCTCTTGCTAGCAGTATGGAAAATATTCTTTTGCCCCTTACTCTGAGATTACCTGCTTTTTTGTGTGGGCTTTGTTTTGCTTTTTTTCCCCTTTTCCTACTAGGTATCATATACTAATCAACAAAACAGGGCTAATCCTGTGGATATTTTGACAGAAAATACTCTTTGTGTAATCTAAAAGGAAGAAAACAACTTGCAGTCCTTGGGCTTATTTCCAAGCACTCATCAGAGGTGTTTGTTGTGCAAGTCATTGAATGGAGAGAGCTCTTGATCTGAATGACTCATCTGTGTGGAACACCACGTAGATTCCTTGGGATTTAAGATGATTCATGATAGAGCCAAAATCCAGCCTATTTGAATAAAATTAGCTCCCGTGGCAGAGCAATCTGTCCCATGGGCCAGATAGAGCCTGTGAAAAACTTGGATCTGGCCCACAAAGGTCTAATTTGGTGAGTGCATGGGGTAGTGATTTAAAAGGGTTGCATTAAAGCAGTGATCTAAACACCCTTGTTTTGTGCTCTAGCTCTTAAACTTCCATTCCTGATGAGCATTCACCATGGTTTTCATGGGCACTTACTCAAGGGGGCAGGAGGGGTGGCAGAAGGAAAGGAAGGGATAACAGCAGCAGGAAGTCAGTGGTAAGTTTAAGGGATTGGCAGTCCATAGTGGCAGCTGGGTTGCTGCTTCCTGGCCTGTTACTCTAAAAGGTTGTCAACCCCTGTTCTGTGGTTTCCTGTCTGCTAATCAGCTTCTACCCAGCTGACAATAATGCCACCTCTTTTCTCCTGCACTGAATATGCACAGACAGGAAGCCAGTTTTAATTGTTGATATTCTGAGGTTTGTCTTCTCTTCCATTCACAGCTTGTTGTTGGAGGGCATGTAATCCATCTACTTGATGACTGGTGAACGAACAATACAACAATGGGTCTAATTTCCAGGGCTAATTCACTGTCACTTGCCTATTTGCTCTTTAACAAGTTGGTTAATGAAAGCCCAGAATGTTATGCTTTTGGAGTGCTTTGATTGTGTAGTGGTTATGGGCAGTTTTCTTCTCTTAGCAATGGAGAGCACAGTTGCATGGCTTGCAGAGTGCTTCTGTCATCAGTTTCTTCTGAAGAAATGGATACTAGTTTGTGCAATTCTTCATTAAAAATTGGTCTTCCCCCAATGTACTGAGTGCTCTTAATAAAATCTCTTCCAACTCTCAGCTTGCAAAAATGTCACGAGTGGAATGGTGTCGCAGGGCACTAAGGTGCCTGCTCCTATAAGAGCAGAAATTGCCTAGGGAGAAGGCCCTAAGAGCCAGACAGAAGCCCACAGGTGCAGGTTACTATGGCAACACGTTAATAAGTAAATTAGCCTACACCTACACCCAGTCAGCTGACCGGAAGAGGCAGGGCCCTGGGCAAATATAAACCCCAAGGCTGGGACTAGAGGGTTAGTTCTCTGTCAGCAGCCAAGGGGAAAAGAGCTCTCAGAGAAGAAGCTCACCAGAGAGGCTAGGCTGCCTGTTCCACTCCTAGCTCCCTCTCTAACCAGGCTGTTTTTTCCACCAGCTCATCCACCCACAATAATCAGGTGAAGTTCTCTTGTCTCAGATTTTCCATGGTCTCTGCCTCAGCCATAACTAATGCCTGATCTTGCTATAAATTTCTCTCAATCTGTATTCTAGCCCAAAGGTTTGTTTCCCTTCTCAGGGACACAGGTTCCTTCCCCAAGCACGGCCGAGTTCCTGGCCAATGCACCATTGTAACAGGGGGCCTTCTTGGGGCTGATCTACCAATGCCCTGCCCACCTGTTCTGGGCCAACTGCTCACCTTCTCGCCTTGTTGATAATTAATTACTATGTTAATTGAGCAGGAGACTGCCCATTTCTTGCCCCGATCCCAGGGGGCGCTATCTGTGGCGCCATTCCTCCCCTACACCGCAGCCCAAGCCTCACAGATGGTATTTATGTTGTCTCTCCCGGGCCTCGCTATAGCTCGGCTCCCTGTCCTCACTGGGCTCTCCACAGCCCCGCCTCCACGCCCCACACTGGCACTAGGCTCTCCGCAGCCCTGTCTCTGGTGCTGGGATCTCCTCATCCCCTTACTGCCACACCCTTCTCTGGTGCTGGGGTCCTCAAACCATATTGGGCCCCCAATGAGGCCTGCTCCCTCCCCATTAACCTCAGTCCAATCTACCAGTCAAACAGAAACTAAAATCTGAGCCCCTGGGTATAACATAATATAAGTGGTTCAGGGTGTTCTCTGTCTTTAAAACATTAAACTTCTCCCAGCACTAAGTGCCTTATAAACCAGGTTCTCTGGTGAGGTCCTGGAGCCCCTTAATCCTACCCAGAGTGGAACAGGCAGCCAAGCCTCTCTGGTGAACTTCTCTGAAAGCTCCTTCCCCCTTGGCTGCCGACAGAGAACTAACCCTCTAGTCCCAGTCTTGGGATTTATATTTGCCCAGGGCCCTGCCTCTTCCGGTCAGCTGACTGGGTGTATATGTAGGCTAATTTACTTAAAAATGTGTTGCCATAGTAACCTGCACCTGTGGGCTTCTGTCTGGCTCTTAGGGCCTTCCCCTTAGGCAGTTTCTGCTCTTATGGCAGCAGGCACCTTAGTGCCCTGCGACAAATTGCCACAAGGAAAAAGACCAGTAATGAAAAAAATTCACACACAGATGTCAAATGTGAACAACTGTATGGCAAATGAAAGAACAGCTAAAATGGCATAAAATGTAATGGATCAGGCTGGAATACTGACTACAACTGAAAGAAAAAAATGTTGGTTTGTGAGTGTTCAGAAAAAGGCAGGCAATGAATTGAGTCAGTTCTTGTTTGCTAGTAATTTGCTCAGCTGCACCTGACGGCTGTATTTAGGTGATGGTGGTGAAAGAAGTGATTTTGGTAGATAACAAAGTTTCCAGAAAACTGTAGAATGCCTTAGCATGGTGTTATGTAAATGTATTATACTGCTTAAAAGTTCTGGTATACATGCATGTAGAAGCTCTGTTGTTTGTCTAGACATGAAGAGCTGTGGTATTTATGCTAAGTCCTTTGTTTACATTGAAGCGTGCTGCTCTCTTAGTAGAACTTGAGATTTTTCCATCAGAAAGGATTTGCAACCACTTTTGTTAAACTAACAAGAATTTCTCCCTTACGTTCTCCGCATCTGACAAGAAACTTGGTGTGGATTCTAGGATTCCATTAACCTTAGCTTGAATTAATCTTGAATTATTGTGCGTGCATGCATGCATGCATGTATGTGTGTAAAGATACTATTTTTTTTTCTGCTGGACTCAGCTATGCACGTACTCATCAAACAGAGGCACAGATAGATGGGTGACCCTAGTTCGATATATATTTCTGTAGCCAATTACACATCTGCCTCAGGTATAAAGATAACACCCTCCCTCAGTAGAACATGAATGCTGTTAGAACACACCTTACTATCCCACATACCACTTTGTTGGGCACTTATGCCTATTGAAGGGGAGGTGTGCAAACAGTGAAGAGGAAGCAACACACATTTTTTACCAGTAAAAAGAAACATTTTGTTTCCCTTTTGCAACTGACTCCCAATTGCTCTAAATTATTTGTTCAGCTTTCCAACCTGCTGCCCCATAACCCCCAAACTCAGGCTACAGCATTTAATTCAGGAAAGCTGGACCTCTTATACTTGTGAACAATTTACTGCATTACCCTTGCTAATATGCTTATCTGGCAGGGGAGACACCATGATCAATCATACTTACCTGTCAGGAGAAATACCATGACTACTAAGGTGATTTTCCTAGTTGCAGGGCAAAACCAGTTTCTTGGCAGGGAGTAGTGCCCTAACCAAGGTAATGCATAGTTAATCTACTATATGCCAACTTTATGGAATGGGACACTCCTCCCTAGCTTGCTTCTGTGGCCATATGGTTGAGGGCAAGTGAAACGGGGGCATCTGAACCCCAAGCCTCGGGGCTTGGGTCTATACGTAGGATGTGTACCAAAGAATCTGGAAGCATCTGAAGTCCTAGGTGGGGGTGGAGGATGTTTGCTGGTAGCAGGGCCACATACCGTTCTTGAATGACTCATGGATTTGGAATTGATTTGGCTAATTTGACTTGGGGGGACAAAAATTTTTTCTTAAAAAACAAACAAGCAAACAAAAAAATCCTTGGTATTATATTTAATACTGAAAATTCTTTTGAAATGAGACCTGTGCAAGCAAATACAGCCCTCTGAGGAGAATGCATGGCATGCACAAGTACAAATGGGGAGAGGCAACTAGTCAACTGCAGCTGTGCAGTGAAGAATGTTCTGAAGAGGATGATTAAAATGTGGGTACCAAGGGCCAACAGCAGGAAAACAGGGATACTATGATTTGGGGCTACTTGGGGAATAAGGTACTAGTTACTGTGAATAAGGATGGCAAAAACATCTTTTAGAAAAGTTGAAGTCTGAAAACCACCACTATAAAATCTGACTGGAGACAGAGAAACTGGAGAACCACTTTAACATGGCTTTTAAAGATGATAAAGGTTATCATAGAGGAAGAATTCAGGCAATCTGCCTAAATTTTTTGGGGGGATTATGAATAGGGTGACCATAATAATTTGAGGGAAACCTGGGATGAAGGAGTAGTGAGTGGCCCCAGGGGTGCACCTCCCCACCCCAGCAGCTCCCAGGAGCAGGGCTGGGCAAGACACCATGGTGCATACATACATACACACACACCCTTGACCTCATGGCTCCCTGAGCACCCCTCTCTTAATCCTGCTTGCAGCCCAGCGGGGTCCAAACCAGGAAGCAGTCCATTAGCTGGGCTCCCTGGAGAAAATTGAAGCAAAAGTCCTGGATTGGTAGGAACCAGCCCGTATGGCTAGGGACAGACATTCAAAAAGCCTAAGCCTAAATTGATTCAGTCTTTGCAGATTAGTCTAAACTGGATAGGCTAAATCAGTTGGTAACTGCACAGCTATCCCAGACCTGCAGGCACATGCCAGCAGTGGCTCAGGCTAGAAGCTGAGGGGCACTAGAGCAGCCCTCCCTTCCCTTCAACAAGGCCGAGTTGAGGGGTGCAGGGCCAGGCCCTGGCCGGATGCTCTGATTAGGGAGGGGTTCCCCTCCTCCCGAGCAGCCCAGCAGGGAATTGTTAACACAGTGTTTATCATCCCTAACTCAGTGTTTATCACCCCCTTAAGAAAACAACAGAGGGACATTACCAGCCAGCTATTGATTCCTTTGTCCCATCTGCCATAGCAGGGATCGTAGCCAGCATGTGGTCTGCTAGCTAATATGCAGACACCTCTCAGCAAGACAGAGGGGAGGGGAGAATTCTTGCTTAGCAGGGAGTGTGTGTTTGGGGGGGAGGGTAGGATGGAGCAGCCTGCAGTCTCTGCTAAGCTCCAGCCAAGGAGCAGAAGGGAGGAGCCAGCCCTTCTGTGGAGCAGAGAGCCTTGCCCAGCCCAGAGAGCATGCTGGGATGCTGAGGGAGTCTGGTTTAAGTTAAACCACCAGGGGGTCTGGAACAGAGACTGCATAAACCAGCTTGACCCAAACAAGTTACGTCTGATATTACATGCAACCAGGTTTATCTCAAACTGGTTTCAGCCATTTTCAAACTGGTCTTTGTGCACTGAACATCTGTTCTGTTACAGGTTTAAATTAGTTTCTGAATTCTGATCAGTTAAACTGGTTTATGTGTAATGTCTGTCCCTCGTTCATGTGCCCGGTTCCTGACTGAGGAGTTGCATGTAAGGGTGGGTTCCAGAAGTTTTGCTTCAATGTTATTCGATGGCTGGGATGCTGAAACAGACTCTGAAATCTGGCACTGTCCTGGCCAGTCCAGGATATATGGTCATCCTAATTATGAGTGGCCTGTATGCTTGATGTTTTATAATGATCTTTACTGTAATTCTTGCCATTATGCTAAGGAGACAGAAAGGGGCATCTAAATGTCTGTCTCTGAATAGAATAATCAATAAAGACCCATCAACACAAGAATTGGTGCTCCTTGAAAAAAACGAAAAGACGGCTACTTCCTAACTGAAAACAATCTTACCTGTTTTGTCTACACAAAATAAGAATTCTTCAGGATTTTGCAAAAATTCCCAAAAGGGAACAAAAAGAGTAATTCACAGAGAAAACTGGAGGACAGTTTTCTTGAGTGCCAGAAGGCCTGTTGACTTAAGGACCATCTAATAGGAAACAAAGCTTGCTGCAGAGGTATAAAAGATGACTCTGTAATTCAGAAGTGATGCTTACCCTGGAAGAGTGGAGTTCCAGAGGTTGCTGGATCTTCGAAAAGTCATTGATCTACCTTAAAAAAATCCTTTAAAAATGATCACAAGTGGTGATGATATTGAGGCCCACAGGGGCATTTACTGTTTTGTCTATATCCGTATACTTCTTGTGTTCTCTAAAATAAAGACTGATTGATTTAGAACCCCTTTTGTAAATCTATGCTTATATGCTTCAACTATTGCACGTACTCTAAACTGTAAATCCGAGTGGCCAAAATCAAGCTCTTGGAAAGGGTGTACTTACTTAAACTATACCTTGGGCTGAAAGCACAGGAATAGACAGCATTAGTTATGGGGTTTTAGGGCAGCTGAAAGGTGTTGTCTCATTTCCAGAAGGCATAACTGATAAGGTTGCCAGAATCAGGGTGTGTGGCAGAGAGACTGGAACAGGAACAGTGGCAGAATTCATCTTAGAGATGGAGAGGACCTTAAAAAATCTGTATGGCCACTATATGGACAGCAGCTTCACACAAAGCAGCTTGGCAGAGGGAGCTCTGGAATCGCCAGGTAATGTTTAATTTGCTCCGTGCTTCCCATTAGTGTGGGGATAAGGCACAGCTGCTGGTTTTATCTTTGAATGGGACTGTATTTTCCAGTCATGTCAAAGACACTTAGAAGTTATTACTTGTTCTTTTTTATATGTTATAAATAGAAATAAAGTTAACCTATGAAGATTTGGGGCAGGTGATAAGAATTTCACCTTGGTGGGCAGGTGTAAAATATGCAACTCCTGTTTGAGTGCATGACATTTTTTCATGAAGTTCTTGCCTGTGAATAAAAATGGTTATATTTGCATATTCATTAAGAACAAATGGACTTTGTGCCTGTAGATTACAGAATTTGAGACCAAATAGCAAATGGAGAAATGATCTGTTTGCATACAAATTTATACTAGGTTGAGGTCCTTTCAGAAAACATGTCCGTGTTTACTTTCCTGGAGTTCATGGTTTTTAGTTTAGGTGAAAAATGAGTTTTAAAATGTTGGTGCAACATGATTTGGTGACGTTGACTGAAATTCATACCAATAAATAAGCCTATAGAAGAGCATGCTTTTCATGCTATAGAGACAAGAAGGGACTTCTAGTGGGAAGCATAGCTCTGCGAACATGTGGTTTCAATATTCTCATGGTATGTAGTGACTAGTGCTGTGTAAAAAGAGCCCTCCCCACTGTTGTTTTTGCATGCTGTCATGAGATTTTTTGATGCTGTCAGGGTTTTTATGTACTACACCATATTCACAGAGGCATAGTATATGTGAAAAGCGTGTTGTCTCAAAGCAATTCCATCTGAGTAGTGAAAAACAGCAAACACTACTTACTTTCTAAGTTATCTTTACAAATCCCCCCTGAAGGCAGTTTGCTTAACTAGTTGAACTGGCTCTTTCTGTCTTGTTTTTTTGGCAAACTAAGAATTTCCTGCCTGATAAAAACAGAAGGCAGACTTACTTATTGGGCGTGGCTTTTGAAAGGATATGACATCAGACAAATCCCTTGCTTTTGTGCAGTGTGGTCTGTCTGTTCTCTGCCTGTCCACCAAGTAAATGAGGGAGGAGGTGTTTCGTTAAATCCGAGCACAGGTACTCGAATTTCTGTGCGAACTGCTGCCAAGCCAAGTTCCAGTCGGCTGCAGTCTGCTTGACTTGGACACACACAACAGTCTGCTTAATAGATTACTCCCATAACTAGGAGTTTCATCAGGGAAGATGGAATTTGAACTCTCATGACCAACCTTGAAGAGAAATAACATAAACTAGACTGCCTAGGGTGCAATGGATAATGAGAGAGTACATGGAAATGCCAACAAATCCCTGGGAGTGGAAGGCCAGCCACATGCATCTTCTCTATCAAATCCGTTGATGAGTGGTAAGTTATATTGCTCTGCCTGATCTACTCCCCCAGTGAGGGTAGAAGGGCCATGGAGAGTGCGTGTTCAAAGTGATAGCAGTTTGTCTTCCTAGTGTCTGGTTTACATACTGTGCTACTGATGCAGACCCCATGTACATGCAGTTACTTTTCAAATGCATTTCATTTAGACATGATTAATACTGTTAATGCTTTTAGGTGCTTCATAAAAAGCAGTGTTTGGCTCTTCGGAATCTGTGCAAAGGATCAGAAATATTACCATTACAATAATAAGTTACTGAGTTACTATATAGGCATGTTTTGCTTATGTTACTACCAGCTGGAAGTTTTGTGGTGGCTTCTTTTCTTTCTTTTCCTTTTCCTTTTCTTTCCTGCTGAAGTCTGTCATGAGTGATTCCCAAAGGGCTTAGATTATGAATGTTGGGCTGTTACTGGGGATCACTGGTTCTTGATCTCCTCATTCTGCTCATTACTCTGGACAGGAAGTTTCCAGTCTGGGCCAAAATGTCTGAAAATATGACAATGTGTCAAAAGACAAATGCCTTCATTTTGCATGCAGCTTAATTAGAAACGTTTCACTCTTCTGTTCTCTGGGAAGCTCTGTTTCCAGTTCATGGTCAGCACAGTGGGGGCGGATGAATCAAGAGAGCATGATTTTGCTGCATTCCTCTCCTTCCCTGAGACCTCTCTCGGGACCTTCAACTCATTACTAAGGGAAAAAGTGTTATTAAAATATGAAGTGGAGGACAAGGCAAATTATCATGTAGCGATTGCTTTATATACCTATGGTATGTAGTCGGAGCCAGGAAGATAGTGACATCATTGAATTAAGAACAAAAATAAATAAGGTTTGGAGGTGGATTCTGACAAAATGGATGACAGGTGTCTAGCATCTGGAATAAAAGGGGGAAATGTGCAGTGATGCAGATTTTTTCAGAAGTAGGAATAGATTTCAAAACTGTTCATCTATGACATGTACCCTTTGAAAATAAATATCCAGGTGATTCCTGGTGTGTGTCTTGATATCGGCACATTGCAAATTCTATCCTGGAGTCACACCATATATGAATTTGGCTCTGTATGTTTTAATTTTTCTGTAACAATATGAGGTTAATGACTTTTAATTCTGGACATTTGACACACAGCATATCTCTTGCAACAAAAAGCAGGTGTTTCAGAAATGATCAAATTAAAAGATAATTTAAAAGTACCACAGAACAGATTTTTTTTTCCAGGCAGAACTATCTCAGTCATTTCTCCACCTGCCCCATGCACTGATTATAATAAATGGGGATGTATTGGGATTCAGATGACTGTTTTTTATGAGACCCCACAGACCTCACACCTGAAGGAATAAATCCTTCTGTGGCTTTGAATTTTTGTTTTCATTTTTCTTTCTATTCTTTTGCCTCTTTACTAAGATGATTGCAGAGTTACCACAAGAGATAAAGAAATGTTCAGCTTAGTGAAAATTTGAAACCTCCCATTTGTCTGCCTGTCTCTGATATGAATCCCTGAGATAAGGGCCTCATTCCACTTTCAGTAGCTAGCTCACACTTTTCTGCCTACATGCATGCCAGGTAAAAGCTTTTACCCTGGTGTCAAACCAGCTTTGAGCTTTTTAGGTGGGGAGAACATTGTTTCCATTCCAGCTGGACTCCTCCATTGACATTCCTGTGGTCTAACTATCTCTCTGGAAAAGTACTGCTGAACCATTGTCACCAGAGAGTTTACAGGGGCTTAACTGCCCTCTTGAAATCTTTTCAATTACTTTGTCTGCGTAACAAACTAGGCCCCAAGAGGCCTATTTAGGCTGTTATTTTCAGGTTGGTGTCACTATTACTTCTTTTAATCTACTTGCCACAATTGTCCAGAGGTTTCAGGGGCTGGGATGAAGTAAAATGCTTTAAAAACATACATTGGATTTGTCCCCTTTGATGGTTCAGAAAAAAACAAAACCATAATTCCCTGACTGTGCTTAAAACTGATGTGATTGGCTGGTTATAGCTATATTAGGAAAGCCTCCTATGGTGTGTTCCCATATGAGGGGCAGGTGGTTGCCACCGCAAAACCAGCAGCATCACAAATTTGTGCCACTGCTTTTTGCTGCAGCACATGCCCCTCCATGCAAGGTTGATGTGTGGCAAGTTGTCTCCAATAGAGTAGGAGAGGCTGGGGCCAGAATCTAAGCCAGCCTTAAGAGCCTTACTTGGAGTCATAAGGGCCTCCTGGGGCAGCAGCAGCAGCAATCCAGCCATTTGGAGCCTTGCCAGCAGCCAGAGCATGGTTCTGGCTGGCCAGGCACCCTTTCTGGTGGTGCATGCTGCTGGTACATGCACCACATTGATTTTTTCAACACTGGGGTTTTTGACACCGGGATATGAGCAACCAATGTCATGCTGTAAGCCAGCAGAACAAACAAGACACTGGCATGCATCAACCAATGCATCTCAAGAAAAACTAAGGATGTCAGCTATCTGAGCGTAAAGGCTTTTTTGGTTTTGGAACTGCATCTATACCAGGTCTTTTGTTGGCATATCTGTCAGCAAAAATAAATAAACAAATAAAATAAAAATTACATCATCAATTGGCATAGCTATGCTGGCAGAACCTTTAAAGATGGACTATGCTGAAGATTTCTCAGATAATACCACCCCTTGGAGTATTACAATTCATGATTTACTTGATACATGTACCTTTAAAATCCCTGTGTGTACATTCAGTCTTTTTTAAATTTAATATCTTTCATTATATGTCATATGGTATAAAAGAACTGTTATCCATTTTGAGTCCTAGCTGCCTAAAAACTGTTAGATACTAGAGATACTATGGTGGGTGCAACCAGCAAAGTGTCATGAGCTCCTTCTGCATCTGGGGCAGGGTATGTTGACCATTGGAGATGGGAGTGGGGAGAGGATGGAGTGGTGAAGGGAAGGGAAAGAGACAAAAGTCTTATCTGGTGGTGTTCTCCACATGGTGCAGGCAGCTGTTACTGCTGACAATGTTGATATAGGAGCGTTGGCTCAGGCAGAAACCTGTGGCTGAGCTCCCTGAGAGCTCTCCTTGCTGTCTGCCCCATTCTTTCCCTGAGTCCCCCCAAAATATGTTTCTGGCCACAGAGGTGTGGCTAGCAGAACACTCTTTGTGAGAAATCCACAACCTTCTTTCTTTAAAATAGTTTATTTTCCCCCTCTAAGTCTACAAGAACCAATATTTACTGACCTCATGTACCTGCTGCAGTTATCAAACACACCCTAATATATTGTTGGACATTTTTAATTGTTTTTATTTTTGCAACAAGAGCAAACCGTTGGCTCATATTCAGCTTATGGTCTACTGTAACCCCTAGGTCCTGATCTGCAGTACTGCACCCTGGCCAGTCATTCCCTGGTTTACATATGTGGAAGCAATCATTCCATCCCAAGTGCAGGTCATTGCATTTGTCCTTATTGAATCTCATCTGATTGATTACAAACCAATTTTCCAGTCTATCCAGGTCATTCCCATTCCTAGTCTTGCCTTCCAGGGCATCTGCAACTCCACCTGACTTAGTGGCGTCTGTATATTTGCTAAGTGTGCACTCAATCCCATCATCTAAATCATTAATGAAGATATATGACATTGTAGTCAGTGCTTTTAGGTGGCTCTGCACCATTATTTTTTTTGTGTTAGGTTGGTATCATTATGAGAGGCAAATCTAATATATTTAAATAAATAAGCAATATAGCAACCAGGGTGATTAAGCAGAAATGCAACTGTTTTCTCAGTTCTTTGTGATGATCAACACAGACTAGAAATGGCAGACACGTCTTATAAAAACTATCTAATTGCTCTTTTGCTTGGTAAATACAAAGCAAGTCTTCATTGCTCTCTTTCGCTCTCAAAAACACCCCCTGCAACAGTTCAAGCTCCATAAACCTTGCCAATTCATGCATCTGATTTTGACACAATATTTTTTCCAGTATAACTGAATATTTCATATCCTATCATATCCATGCTGATAAAATTACTAGATAACATTTTCCCCTCTAAATACTGTAGTTACTCAGGTTCAGGACCAAGTTTCCCCCCCCATTTAACGTGGGGAGAAAAGCCCCTTGTCTTAGATTTGAGTACAGACTGTAGTCAGAGGGTAAGTGGCAGTGGAGAGGGGGAGAGGTTTGAGGGCAGGACATTAGGAGGTAGGTGCCAGGGGGTGCAAACACAAGGATGCAAGTAGGAAGGGGGCAAGCGCCCAGGGGAAGCAGACCCTGACCCCTTGCAGGTGGGGCAGGTGCCATAGCATGGAAGCATGGGGGTGGGGGGCAGACATCAGGGACAAGGTGTGGGGAGGTAAGGGGCCGGGGCTGCTTGAGTCTTCCACCGCATTCCCCCCCCTGCCTGACCCTGTACTGTATCTCTCACCATCTGCCTTTTACTACTTCCCCCACTGTCTTCCATACCACCCACCACGCCCACCACCCCTGTGGCCTGCCCTCCTTATTGCCACATCCTTCAATAATTAGATTCTAGACATGGAAAATTAAAACAAATTTATAAATTTTCCATGTCTAGAATCTAATTTTGGGGGGTTGTCTTAAATTGAGAGTCATCTTGGATTTGGGTTAATACAGCAGTCCGAATGTCTGTATATCTATAGTCAGTGCAAATGGCGTGCCTCATCCATCTAAATATCAGTTTATAAACACCTTGAGTCTCTGGAACTGATGGCTAAAATCTTAGCCTGTCCTAAAACGTCTTTTATACTGCCCTTTATACTTCCTACCTGGTTAAGCTAACATCAGCTAGGTAAATATGTCTTTCAGATAAGACCATAAGGAGTCAAGGACCTGTTTGCCTTTAGACATGGGATAGTTATTGTAGTAGCAATACTAGAGATGACTCCTCATGTCCTTGAATGAAATTTTAACTTCTGTTCCACCCTCCATTACAGCTTTGCAGCATACAAGCTCCTCGGTAAATACATCACCTGCATGGAATCCCATTTATTTCAGTATGCATGTGTAGATCCCTGTGAAGGTCTGAGCTCTAATGGTTTAGGAAGAATTTAATGATCCACTAGTATAAAAAATGGGTGGATGAGCAGGACATGAGTCCCATGTGCTGCTGAAGGGCAGGAGGACAACGGAATGGATCCTCACCCTTCCTGCCCACATTCCCTACACCTTGCACCTTTCCTGTAGCAGCCCCAGCAGCAGATAGGGCAGAGAAGCTGCAGTGGCATGTGTTGCTGAAAACTGATGTTTTTTTGGCCACTCAGCATGTATGAAGGAAGTGATGGCCGCTAATACTAGTCCAAAGCACTTTCACCCTCCCATTAAATGTTAAAGTAAGAAAACAACATATTGACACAGATGCTTTCTTGGCGTCTCTTCTTGCGTGTTGTATCTCATTTTGTGGTTTACACAGTTCTGAGCACCCAGCTGTTGCTTAACTACGTCCTGGTTGCTAGAATAGCCACCATCTCAGCCTGAGTTACAAAGCCAACAAGTAACACAATTACCTCCTACAACTTTGGCACCATCCACAATGAAGTGTTGTTGATTCTAGCCCATCTCTGGCTATCAATAGGTAATTTATCAGCTGTAGCCTTTTCAAAACATCTTTCTCTTGTTACTAGCTGGTAAAAGTGTAATGAGTTTGGTTCTGGAAACTATCTAAAGCAAATGACAGGCTAAATACTCTTGTTGTCCTCTGAAAGTAACTTAGCTGTTTAGAGCTCATCTAAATGAATTGTTTTCTATAGAATCTCTCCTATCTCTACCTTCCCTTTCAATGGCTGGCACAGAGAAATGTTGGCAATTTAGGAAATAAAACGCTTTGGGCAGAACCACTGCTGTTGCAGGGGAAGGAGTGTCACAACCAACATATTAAAAATGGAACTCAGAAAATACTTAAGGATCACAGGAGAAGGCAGCAATCACCAACTTAATTTAATAAATTATGTCAGTGAAAGACTTCATGAAACTCAAACTTTTTCTTGACTTTTTCTTTATGCAGATTTTGTTTCAGAATGGTCTCCTTTACATGATGCCTCTATCCATGGGCGTCTCCTTGCTCTGAAGAAACTCATCAATCAGGTAGCGCTTCCTTATTCAGTGAAGTCTGCTTGTTCTGCTCAGTGTTCCCATTGAATACAGGCGCTGCTTCATGTTGCAGGATAGCTGAGGTTAGAAAAGTGCTTTGTACTAGCAGTGAACCCTGCGTGTAACATAAGCTTTATTATTATGGATAGCTCATGTCTTAAAACAGATCATATACATTCAGACCCCAATCCTTCAAGCAATTATGTTTGCACTTAACTTTGGCATATGCAGCCTCATTACCAGGCTCTGAGACTATTCATATGTTTAAAGTTCAGCTTGTGTGTAAGTGTTTGCAGGATAAAGGCATAGATAAGATATAGCCTAGGACTAGGAAGGTCCTCTTAGGCCATAGAATCCAGTTCCTGGCTCTCCCAAACAGTCATGTCACATAATATCATCAGTACATCTATTTTAAGGCTAAATGGGCATCATTTTCCCTATGACTCCTTTCAGAGTCCAGAATCTCACTTCCCTGATGGTTCAAAATCCTCTTTCTATTTTCTAGATTAATCTTTTTCTGTCATGGGGAAGTTGGCTTGAGAAAGATTATGGACACTCCCAAAGCTTAAATTTACAGCATTTCAGAGATGGTTTTATGGAAGAATTTCTGGTAAAACTAAACAAAATGTTTGCGATATCTGTGCCACTTTTCCATCCAGACTTGCCCTTGTTTCCCTAAAGCTCCTTGGGAAAAAAATTGAGAAAATTCCAGACTTTTTCTGGGTGAATTTTCAAATGCAGTAACCGCAAAAATTTAAAAAGTTCACTTTTGTGTGAGAATATATCATCCTGAATCTTGAAGGAAGGTGTCATAATGCAGAGCTGACTATATAAATGCTGGGAGCCAAGACTGCACAAATAATTTGTTTAAAATATATTTTCCTTATTCCTCTCTCTTTAAATCTTGAGGTATTAGTGAGCCGTGTTTCACTACATACAAAGTAAAACCAGTGTAACCTTTTTTAAAAAAGGCAAACGCTCTTATTGGTAGAAGTTTGCCTTTTAGTGAAAAACAACAGATGGAACTTAGGCAGAAAGCATGCCTCACTTCACTTGGGATTTCACAGCCCTTTACATGCCCTTTCATAAAGATGCAGTGCCAGAGTATGAAGCATGTGTGGTCCTAATGGACGCTATTTTTCTTGAAGGTTTCCATAGTTCATTAGTGCTAGGCAGGGCCAGAAAGGATAGGAAAGTCTGCAACATGCAGAGGTTATACTAACCAAACCAGGTGCCATGCACCTAAGGCAACGCCTTCTTCTTTATGCTTCATCATGATCCCTGAGAGCAACCTCCTGAAAATATGATCATTATTCCAAGTTTGCCTGGTGAAAACACATGGGAGGTTGTTCTGGGGAGTCATTCTTCAGCTTTGGAATTACCCTCCACCCCGAGACCCAGCAGCATGCAAGCTGGGGTATCTTCCAGAAGTGCTGTACAACCTTTCTATTTAGGCAGGCCTTTAACAAACAAGGATACGCTGGAATATTGCTTAGGCAATTTGTTTCATATTTTATTTTACCATTCTGCTTGCTTTTTAGAAGTTATTTTGTCTCTTAGAGTAAGCTTCCCTGAGCCTTTGTTGGAAAGGATAGCTGTAAATCTAATAAGTAAATAAAAGGCAAATTTTAAAATCCTCCATGTCGTGCTATTGTTAGAGCGATGTTGTAGCCGTGATGGTCCAGGAAGTGTGTAAGAAGTAGGGATTTTTATGGGTGATATCTTTTATTGGAATAACTGTATGATTGGAAGTTTTAAAAAGACAGATGTTTAAGAGCACATTCTGAAGAACAAGTACCGTGTACTCAGAAACTTGTTTGTCTAAAGCTATCCCAACTGTGCAGTTGGTCCAATAAAACATATTACCCACAACAATCCTTCTGTCTCACATAAATAACATTGTTACTTTCCTCATCCCCACCCTTGGACTCATATTTGCAGGAAATGTTGATGAAATACTGCAGTGATTGGTATCATTTCCTTTAATTACAATTTTTATTATTTAACCAGGGGAGCAGTGTTAACCTCATTACCGCAGATCGTGCATCTCCACTCCATGAGGCCTGCCTAGGGGGCCATGCTGCTTGTGCCAGTGTCCTATTAAAACATGGGGCTCAAGTAAGTGCAAGGCAGATGTTGAGAACAACATCAGTGAAACTCAGCTTCCTGTGCAACAAAAGCTGGTCTAATAACTGATGAGAAGAAACCCTAGGCTTTTAAATTTCTATGTGTATTCTGAGACATCTGCATGATGTCACTGAGAGGGAAGCATATAAAGAATTGGTTACAAAGTAAAAAGACTAATGTTACCTAAGAACAGAGATATTTCATGCTCCTGGCATGAAATATCTGCACAAGTATGAGTCTGAGTTGCTTTCTCTCTTGCACTGAAGGACATCACCTATTAACTTATATACAAATGATCATTCTCACTGTGGAGTTGAGGATGCCGGAATGTGATGGCCTGTTTCTCCCCTGTGTGCAACTGGCTACAGAAAACTGAGTGCCTTAACCACCCTAGCCTACTGGACCATGTGTGCTGAGGTGGATTTCTGCCCAAACTACAACAAAATTGAATTTCTAATGCAGTATGATAAAACATTTTAAAATGGTAGTTTATATGGTGTTCTTAGCTTAACTATAAGCACTTGACATAAAAAGCCCTTCATAGTAAAGTACTGAAAAGTATAGTTGTGAATGACGTTTGTCATTATTATAGTTATCATGGTATATTATTCTAGACATACATAAGAGGGGAAAGTTTCTCCATCAAAAAGCTCACAAACATGCAAAAATTTGGGCATGTGCATAGCTTTATAGAAGTTCCTAAGCCTACTGATGTCAGTGGATCAGTTCACATACAAAATTTTAAGTTTTGCAGAATCAGGCTTTAAGAAGATAAGAAAAAGATAAAAGATGGAGAAAATGGAGACAACATGAAAACAGAGTGACCAGAATGAAATCAGTCATTTTTCTTCATGAGCTAAGTACTACAATCTGTGTCCTTGGTGAGTCAGCATGAGGCATCAAGGGCATTCATGACTACAGTGCATTCTGTGAGATGGGGAGTTGTAGCTTAGCATGGGAACCTGAAGAATGAGACATGTTGCTCTCCAGAAAACCCTTTCAGGACCCTTGATAGGATTATTGAATCGATTTTTCTTCTGATTTTCAGAAAAAAGGATGGTAGTGGTGGTTCATGAGGGATTTGTTTTTCAAGAGAAGTTGGAGATTTCAAGATAGGTTAGAAATTTCTGGCAGGATGGAAAATTCTGGCAACAATATTAACTTAATTGAAAAACCAATTTCTGTTGAACAATAGTTTTGATGGAAAAGTTTCATCCAGCCCTAGATGTTCCCCAATCCTTAATGTTTTTGAAAGAACCACTTGCTCTTTCTCTTTCAGGTGAATGGAGTCACTGTCGATTGGCACACCCCCTTGTTCAATGCTTGTATCAGTGGCAGCGTGGCATGCCTGGACCTTTTATTGAAGCATGGAGCCAGCCCGCTTGCAGCCTGTGATGTGGCATCACCCATCCATGAAGCTGCTAAGAGGGGTAACTTTTTATGTTACTAATACCTTGTTGTTGGGACTGGAGAAAGAAAAGATCATTCCATATATTTAATTCGTGTAAAATATAAGTTTATCCTGGCTAGTACCATGGTAGTTATCCTCAGTTCTAGTATCTTGGTTCCTAAAAAACAAGTCTTTAGCTATGGCAGCCACGTAGAGCCCCTGCCTCTACTTAGCTCCTGAAGCTCCTTTGAGAGGTGGTATCTTTTAACTTCATCTACTACACAATTTCAAGACTTCACACCAGCAGGGACTGCAGTTGAAGGTCCTAAATTAAACACTGGTCCTGAAGCCTGAACAGCCTGATTTGGATGAAGAAAGGGTGCAAGTGTTTCCTTATCTGGTAACACTTTCCTTCATCCCAGAAATGTCACTGTTCATCGTGAAGGAAACATCTTGCCACCTCCGTTGTTGCTGCCTTCTTATTTAATAGCCTGACATTACTATTACATCTCCTAATAAGTATTTTAATAATTGAGTTTTAGTATTGATAGTGGACTGAACTTGAATTCCCCTTCTCCGAAATAAAGGAACTTGGCAAGCCTAAGGATAATTCTGTGAAGAACCAGTTTCTGAATTTTCTGAATACAGTAAAAATCAATACAAATATTCACAACCATTTTTGTTTCATAGCAAATGCTTCATGAAGTGAGACCTCATATTTTTAATGCAATTTTGGCCTTATAGGTAAACAGGCCTGATGTGATTTTGTCCTTATGTGATGGTGAACATATGTCAGCTGCCAAATATCAAGAATAGGTATTGAACTCACATTATGTGGCAATAACTCCTACTAACACAAGGGCTCAAGGAGTGTATCTACAAATGCTTTGATGCAATTGAATAAGCTCCAGCACAGTCCACACCAGAGCTTATTGCATCCGGGCACTGCCTTTACACGTGTGCCTGGGACCTTAGCACATTGAGATGGGTTGGAGCAGCCCCAGCTACCAGAGGTCCAGGGGTTCAGCCTACCAGCCTGGTGTGCTCCAGCCTGGCCCAAAGTGCTGTGGAGGGACTGGCTGGGGCATGAGGGTGCTCCCATGCAGGGCTAGCTGGCAGGCATCCCCCACACTGAAGCATCCTTGTGCCCCAGCCAGCCTCGCCAACATTTACATGTGCATTGTGGCACACTAAATAACACTGCCGTAGGATGGTACTTGGGTTGACAAGTACTGACCTACAGTGGTGTTTATTAGTTTATGGTGGCCTAATAGGGTCACACGTGAAGAGGCTGAGACTTTACTGTGGAGCTCATTTGGCAAATCTGCAGCAAATGTCTTGTGTAGATGTACCCAAGGAGTGCAAATACATATTGCAATTTATGTATGGAGTAACAGACCCTGGTAAACAACTGAACTGCCTTACAAGGGACTTCTGCCTTCTCTTAATGGGTGGGTTGGCTATTCCTGTTATCCAGTCTTTTTCTATGCAACAAAAAAACGCCTTCCTTTGTAGATGTTATGTATTCTAAGGGAGAAAATCCTACAGAAGCAAATGGGTTCTAAACATAAGTGTAAGCTCCTTATCACCAAAAGGTAATAGTCCCTGTGCTGGTTGTTCCCCTGACAGGACTAGAGAGAGAGACAGATAAGGAATTTCAGGAAAACCTCCCAATCTCCTGGAAAGGGAATGGGGCCAAAGAGAAATTGAGAGACAGGAAAGCATAGTTAGCAAAGATTGCTAGTCGGATGGTAATCTTCTGGTAACAGTCAGCTTCTGTGTAAACTGTGCTGCCTGCTGCCACACTCCTTCCTTCCAACAAAACTCACTGGGTAAAAATATTTTGAAGTTATCAAAATATTGGAGTGATAGAAGACAATAACAAAAATGTGAATCTAGCGTCCCTTGCCAAATCAAAGGATTCAAGCCAGTCTTGGCTAACTGAATATCTGAACCACAATATTTGGAGTGTTCACAATTTACTTTCTTGTACTTATTCAACCTTTATACTGTTTTAAGGTCATGCTGATTGTATTGAATCCCTTGCATCTCGTGGAGTCAATATAGACCAAAACATTGACCATCTGGGCACTCCGCTTTATGTTGCCTGTGAGAACCGGCAGGTAAACTGTGCCAAGAAGTTACTTGAGTCAGGTAAAAACAAAAAATATAATGATTATATTCTTCCATTCTCTGTAAATTCTGTTTATATCATCTTCTCATTTAAGGTTTAGGAGCACTTGTACAATGGCATTTTGAGACATTTGGATTAAAATGGCAGTGCTGTTTAAAGCAACAGAAGAATACCTGAGATTGTCTAAGCTTTCCAAAGGATTAAGTCACACCCCCTCCCAGTAAAATTAATACAATGATCCTGTACTTCATTTTACCAGTGACTCTTAGCACAGAGAATCCAATGGCTTTTCTATGTCTTGCATATAATAGTCATTGGATAAAATAGAGAGACAAAAGTGACATAGCTTTTTTATTATTGGCAGGGGAGACAAACGCCAGAACCCAGGGCTGCTTTCTTGTAGGATTGTGTCCATCTTACTGAGCCATAGACCCTCAGGTTTACTCTTTTCTGGATTTACATATCTTCCCCTCTTGGCAGCCTTGTGGGCCAGCTTTAAGAGGAAGGTGCTCTAGGCAAAGCCTAATTTATGACTGGCCTGATAGTTAAGGGGTTTTTCTGCATGTTCAAACCCTCTTGGGATGAAGAGTTTCCAGTGTCTGGATCCCTCGCTTCATAGATTATTGGGCTAATATATGGGAGGGCCCTCATCCTCTTTTATCAAATAGTTGTAGGTTTTTTTTCCAACCACATTTTTGTGCAACTATACACAGTAACATGCCTATGCGGGCATGCAGGAAGCCTTCTGAGTATCTGTAGAAAGGCAAATGTAGCAGAGCAGGTGGAAATAGATTCTGAAATCTGTGCCAGTGCTAAAAATATAATTTATACCACTACATTTGGACGTGTAAGTAGCAATCAGACACACAAATGTTAAATAAGATTTGTCCCCTTGGATGTACATAAAGTTAGGATCATAGAATCAATTAGAATCCTAGAAAATTAGGGTTGGAAGGGATCTCAGGAGGTCATCTAGTCCATTCCCCTGCTCAAAGCAGGACCAGCCCCAACCAGATCATCCCAGCCAAAGCTTTGTCTAGACAGATGTTAAAAACCTCCAAGATTGGAGATTCCACATCACGCTGAGTAACCTGTTCCAGTGCTTTACTAAGTCAGGCACATGCCTAAGGACCTTGCTGAACTGTGGCCTTGACCTGTGTGTACACATCATGCAAAGACTGGCAGAATGGAGTACCATGATCAATGGTATCGATTCCGTTGGAGGTGAGAAATGTGGGGCATAGGGACTGGGAGCTGGGACTTGGGTAGCAACCTAGGTCCACTCTACAGCACCCAGCAGGCTGAACTGTTACCTTTAAAAAGGTACAGCAGATGTGTGTGTCTGTAGTCCTAGAGGCAGCTTGTCTACCTCAAATATGTCGCACCACCAGAGCCTTAATTCCGACAGGCCCCTGGGGCGAGAACGGACGGACTCTAGCTTATTTCTTTTTCCTGTGCTAGGCTTTGATTTCCCCTTTTATTGGCTGCT
>JAGPOW010003316.1:65081539-65119061 GCA_030014935.1 Caiman crocodilus
GGCAGAAACAGGGTAAAAGGTAGAGCAATATCATAGAAATAATAGAGGAATATCAAAGGAATCCCATAGAGCAAACCAGGGTGGCTGAGGTAGCCGTTTAAACACGTATCCGAGTTACTGTAGCTAAATATCTAGCTTCATCTCAAGTAGCTTACTCACTCGCATCATCCAGAGGTGGTTGGAGTTTCCCTCTGGAGGCAGGCCACTCTTGCAGCATGAGGTGATGAAGAGAGAGCCAGGTTCAGATTCACCTGGATGACCGCATGGCTAATGGCTGCCCTTCTTTCTGGCTCGGGCCCTTTTATCACCTCTCTGATCTCAGCAGCCCGGTCCAATCAAAGGTGCCAGTACTGGCCACAAGCCAACCAATCTCCCAAGCATCCCCTGGCTACCTGGGCCCGTGCGCAGGGCCGGGCCTTTTCCCCACTGCCCCGGTGACCAGAGCATCCACCTCCCAGGCCCCAGGTTTTTGTCATGCAGACCAGGGAGGGAGATCCCTGCCCTGAGGGATTCAACACCAGCATCTCAGGCTGGCAAAGACAGAGGTCTCAGGAAAGGGGCACCGACGGTGTTATTTCTGCCACAGTACTAACATGGTCTTATTCTTTGTTGCATCTTACTGCTCAGGAGCAAGTGCAAATCACGGCAAAGGCACGGACTCCCCTCTCCATGCAGCTGCCAGGAATGCCAGTGCTGAGCTGGTGAACTTGCTGATTGATTTTGGAGCAGATGTTCAGGCGAGGAATGCAGAAGGCAAAAAGCCAGTGGAGCTGGTTCCACCAAACAGTCCCTTAACACAAGTATTTGTGCAGAAAGAAGGTGCTCTTTAACATTTTTTTTTGTTCAAAATTAAAAAGAGAGGCCTGTGTTAGCTTTTGAAAAATGGTGTGTTATTTTATTATGTGGCACTGTTAGCAACTCTCCAAGTGACTGTGTTCTGTATCATGAAGCAAAACAGTATAATGGCTCAGTTCTGCCCTAATTACATGTACACAATAGCCATAATTTGTGAGTATTGCAATAATACTTTATTGGGATCCCAGGCTTCTGTGACCTCCAGAACTTGTTCAGAGCATCTACAGCAGCAGCACCGGGCAGATTTCTGGAGCTTGCCATAAGGTAAAGTCAAACATGAGCTTAGGAGAAGACATATTAGACAGGAGAACACTTAAAAATCACCTGGGTTCTTTCTTCTTTCTGATTGCCAGAACTTGGGAGCAGCTGTAAATCCACTGAGGTCAATGTTTCCATTATTCTTTCAGTCCCTTCATATCTGTGTTGCACAGGGCTAGTATTTTAATCCAGAAAGAGCGTGTTAACAAATTTGAGATGATCATCAAAAATAATCAATAAAGGAATTGGGTATGGCTATTAGAGAGGAGAACTGCACTCATTAACTTCAAATACTGTTATCTGTATGATATGAGAACAAAAACTGCCCTGGAGACCTATGTGTCAATCTAGTTGGTAAGGTTTTAATGCATACAATTGAAAAAAAAAGGTTAAGGGGACTGCAATTCCTGCTTTCTATTCCTTGAGTTTTGTTTTTATTTTTTGGACACAAACCGTAAGAAATATAACAACGTGTCTTTCAAATGAATTTTTATGTTGCTTTTTTTGTAGGAGGCTCTAACATGCATCTCAAGAGATGGTGCAACAAATGTATGTGCTAGGTCCTACCTTCTAAGGTCCTACTTATGTACTACATAATCAACCTATCCAATCAGTAGGACCAAATCTTATTTCTACTTTTTTTTAAAGCAGCTACTATCTATCTGTAAATCACAATGGTTACAACACCTTCCTCTGCCTCCATTATTTTTTCACTGGGTAAAATTACCCTCGTGAATTCTGAAGGAAAAGTTATTTACTATTTGCTGGACAGATTGGAAAATTTTCTCTAGCTGGTTAATTGGAAAATTTTCTCTAGTTAGCCTAAAACAATATATTACAATAATAGTTTTCTCATTGAGTGAGGAAACTATATTTAGTATTGCAACTTGGACTTTCAGAAGAAATATAGTAAAAGAATAGGTAAGGTACATTGCTGGAGTCCAGAGGAGTAAGTGTGAATTTTTCTCCAGACTCATGCCAAAGGCTTTCTCTACTTTGACCCACCTGCAAATGGGGTCTTGTTTGTTCAGTCTGGGAAATCAAAGAGAGCCATATGTGATGCTCCGCACATCACCCCTTTGTGTGCTCTTAGCTATATAAGCCAGGCTGCTAGGCTTTAGGGAACATCTGAGTCCCTCTTTTTTAACCTGAACATTCATTATATTAAACAAGATGTTAACATGATCCATGGCAACAATAATCTAGTTCTATGCTGGTGTGAGTACCGAGGTCAGTACTTATATCAATGTAAAACTGGAGTGATGCAATAAGGAATCAGACTGTGTGCATCCAATACATAATGTTAATAATCACATGATACTGTATGCAGCAACCATTTCTATTTCCTAAGTAATCTGTTGTACACAAAGCTATAATGTTAGAAAGCTCAAATCCTCTCTACGTTATGCTTCTGATTCATGCTGCATTTGTCCTGTTTATCTGAGATAGTTTATTATCTCACACATGCTGCAGAGCTACATGAAATGTTGCATGGCATAGACAGTAATTAATACTTTTAAGTGAATTTCTGACTTATGTGTGACTGAAGTCAGTAATTAAAAAACTGAAGAGCATTTTGCTGCTGAGGAGTGTTTTCCAAATCTTCAAAATCCCTTACCTGAGTAAGTTTCAGGTTTGCTGCCAGCTGATTTTTAAATTGTTGGGTTCATACAGCTGAAGCCATGCTAATGCCATTCTCTTGTTTAACTCTGAAGTTCCATTCCTGCAGCATTACTTCCTTCTGGCTTAACTCAGATTCATTCAACAAGCATCATGGTTTCCAGCAATGGCAGCAGGTGAGCTATACTAATTTCTCCAACCCTGTGTTGCTTCTTTTATTCCAATAGTTGCACCTGGTGAATCAGACTTGGCTTTCCTCCTGTTGTCTTTCCCTTTACTAGACACATTTTGGAAGGCTTCAGCTACCAATTCACTGGAAGAGCAAGATCTAGCTAGGGGATTTTGCTACCCTAAGCTAATTGGCCAAGGTTTCAATCCACAGTCCCTAATTCAGTATTTTACTGCAGCAGCTAGTGACCACGTGTGATAAAAACAGCCTTGTATGTGGTCTGGAGAGAACAAAATAAAGGAACAAAACTGAAATACAGGCTTAAAAGAATGAGCTCCTTCATCCAATTCTCTAGGCAATGGGATTCATTTTTTAAAAGTAAACTTTTCTGTTTGTTTTTTTCTTTTGTTGGGTAAAAGCTTTCTGCTTTGGATTTTTATGAATTTTTAAGCACTTGGAAGGCAAGACAACACATTTAAGGTAATAACACAAAGACCACTTTATAGTGTGATGGGCCAGCTTTGTTTCAGTCAACTGCAGTTCCATCAGTTCAAGTAGGATCAGAAGTAAGCCCTAATGTGTAAGCTGGATTTTCCACTTTACACTTTTTGTAGTTTGTAAAACTTGTGCAGAGTAATTCAAAATGCTGCTGTTCTGACATGGGAAGTCTTGCATTTCTCTTGCATAGGCATAAAGGGCTACATAAAATAGAAGAGAGTAGATTTCCAAGCCTCGTGTATCGATCAGTTTCTTTAGTGCTTTTTTTTGAAGCACTTGTCTGCTGGCTGACAAGGCCCTAATCCAAAAGGGAGCCCAGCCAGCTGTGAAGAACTGTTGGGAAAGTGGTGGTTAATGTGTGGGAAGGACTCAGAAAACAGCTGCTTTTGAAGCTGCTAGTCTATTGCACAGTCTTTTTAGCACCAGCTGTTTCCATTGGTACTTTCCTCTTGCTTACCCACAGTTACTAACAATCCAGCAAGAAATTCTCTGGTTACCACAAATTCTTTTATCTTGCAGTTTCTTTTCTAAAATCTTAACCAAGACTTTTTTTGAGCTGGCCACATTATCTCTAATTTGCCTTTGCTCTCTAAAACACCTCTCACAAAGCTGCTGTATTCCTTTGCTGCTTGTACCCATCCCACATTGGTACTTTCTATCTTCTCCTGCTTGAGTGTGTTCCTTATCTACTCTTGTAACTTTTGTGGAGTTCTCCTTACTGCTGTGCTTTATCAGATAGCTATATGAATAACACATTGTGTGATTAAATATTCAAATTGTAATTATAGTTCAATATGTTATATCCTTAATGAGAAGGATTAGCCCTCCAGTGAGCATGTTATGCTAGTATACTTAAATAAACCACATTGATTCCTTAACAGGACTTGTTTTATCAGCACGGGGCCATTTAATCTTGAAGGTTTAAATAAGGGATTATATAGTGTTTCTCTAGCTTTGTGTTTATCACTGCTGTACAGTTAGGAAATACTTCTGGAGAAAGCAGTGGACTGCAAACTTGAATCTCACTCAGTGGGAAAGGATTTTGAAGGAAACATTAATCATCTCTTATTTTCAGACAACATAAAATTCTTAACATTTGTTATACAGCTTATAGGAAAATAATGAAACTATTAATCATGGGTGCATAATGATTGGGACTGACTGGCTGATTCAAAGACAGCATGTTGTGTCTGTATA
The DNA here is from genome assembly GCA_030014935.1 of Caiman crocodilus. Lineage (NCBI taxonomy): Eukaryota > Metazoa > Chordata > Crocodylia > Alligatoridae > Caiman > Caiman crocodilus. The sequence goes on from JAGPOW010003316.1 coordinate 65,086,137, forward strand.
TTCTTGGACTGAGTTTTCCACCCTTACATCTTGCATGATCATTTAAATGTACATGGTGACTTAAATTGTTACCACTAGCATGAGTGAGAGGAGAATTCTGCTTTGGTGGTATGATACCCATTTTGGACAGCTATAAATGATTACACAGTTTTATATCCATATATTTTATAAATAGATTTGTGTAGCTGAATAATTACATCCCTTATTTTGGTTAACTACTTGTTCCTACCACCTTCTGCCTACCAGGATGGAATAATTGCTAGGGTTGGGAGCTTCTAGGGGCCCGAGTGATAAGAGAGCTTGGAAACATTGTCCTTAAGTAGAACTGGCATAGAATGTACTACATAAAAGCTGACCTTGATGCACAGCCATTGTTTCAGTTCTGCAACAGCAGATCTGGAATCAATCACTTGCATAACTTGTCTTGTGACATTTTTTCCCAGGGCCCTTGTCTTTGATGCAGTTATGCCGCCTGTGCATTAGGAGCTGCTTTGGATACAAACAACATCATAAAATAACTGGACTTTTACTGCCGGATGAGCTGAAACATTTTCTCCTCCATGTTTAAATGCCTTTTATTTAAAGCTATATCAAGAAAAATGAAACAAGGTTTGTCATGGAAGTATATCATCACCAACTGTTGCAAGTTTACTTGAAGATTTTCCTCGAGCCTCAACTCCTGGAGACTTATACTTGGTTGAGAAGCTCAACTTTCATTTTTCTTTTTTCAAAAAAGGAGGTAAGTTATCATCTCTTAAGGCTGCAGAGGAAAAAAAAATGAAAATGTGACCAAGCTCAAAACCCTTTTAGGAAGCTAGTAAAATGATAAAACACTCTACCCCCAAACAAAAAAATCCTACTTTCATTATTTTTAAACAAGTCTCTTGAGTCCTGACATATGGTTTTTGAATGCCTGTGGTGGGCAACAGTGCAGTAGATAAATATAGGTACTCATACTAGTGTAACGCAAAGAACATCTGATTTACCGAATACCAAAGCCTCAGTTTAAGTAGAAGCCATCTAGAATGTCTCCACTGTATATAGAAGACCTGCTAACTAGCCAAGCAGCCGGGGAGATTAAACATGAGATAACTGTTCATTTCTTTGGAGCAAGTAATTCAGCCACTTTAAAGATGAAAGCAGAATTTGCTGAACACACCTTTCTTAGACAACCAGTGTAACAAAGGCCGCATCCATTATTTTACTATATGAGTATTTTTTAAATTCCGTTTCTAAATAGGAAGCATGAATGAATTCTTAGAAGAATGAATATGCTGGGTTTTCAAAGTGCCTAGCACTAAATATGGATGAGCACCAGCCAGCTATGATCTATATATTCAAGCCATCATCTGAAACAGCTAGAAATTGGCATTTTTTTCATTGCAGGCTACTATGTCACTGTTGTTGGTAAGTTCCTGCAGTTGAATTATAGTGGGAAAAATACTTTTAATCATCCATTAAAAACACTTATATTTGCTTCTATTTTGAGCATAAGGGTTTCATCTCAGTATAATTTCTCCTTCAAGGAGAGAGTTTTCAAGGACACGTAACCTCTACTTGACAGGGATTAAATATGCTGTCTCTCTATGAATATTAATTGAAATTTCCTAAGGATTTATCATTGGGTCAACAAAAATAATGTCTTAATTTCCTCCCTTACCCCGCCAAGAAAAGTTTTATAAAAAAGGGGACATTTTAAGGTTGAAATAAGAATCTGTCTTGAAAATCTTTCTACTGTTTAGTAATACAAGTAGCTAATTTTAACCTAGATTATTATAAGGAATAATGAAAACCTCTGAATTTAAACCGAACCCAGAAAGTTCTTACAGAATCAAGATGGAACAATTATTACTTTTTCCTTGCCGTCTTCATACAGAAACAAGAAAATCAATGTGATAGTAATTTGAGTCTGTTTCTTCTCCTGTGATGTAATTTAGACATTGGTCAAACTCAAGAGATGACATTCTGGCTCTACTCAAGCCTGGCCTCCCACAACTGTACTACAGACTCTTGCTAAAAATATAAAATCTAACAGGTAAAATTCTTTAAGCATTTAAGAAGTTATTTTGGGAGAAAAGGCTGATTAGAATAGCAATTTAATGCTAGGTTCAATTTGTTTGGACCAAATCATAGCTATAAGGATGTTTGAGTCTCATAGAGTTAATGGATTTGAACCAAAATACCAGATCTCAAACCCCCAAATCTGGGGAAGTTTGCATTGAAAGCTAGATCCAAATATGGTGGCTTAGTTTCATCACTAACTCTGAACTATGATGCTGCTATATTATGTGTAAGCAATAATGTATTAGGTGCATACTTTTCTGGAAAACTGCCACTGTACCCTGGTGCTATTAGTAAAGCATCTATGTAGATTCAAGCACAGCAATTCAGCAAAATATAAAGCTTTTGGAAATATTTTTTTTCCTTCATCTATTCAAAGACCTTCCTAAGCTTGAATTTCCCATGTAGAAAACTGACTGATAATAACGTACAGAATATGGGATATCAGAAAAACCTCAGCATTCAGCAAGGGTGGAATTAGAAAACTTTGCAGGGGATTACACAAAAACCTCTAGCATGAAAATGAAGGACTGGCAGCTTTTCAAATACAAGCACATATATTTTTACAATGTAGATGTGATAGTTTTACATGGGCTGACTCACTGGGTGTGCAGATACTACATCTACATGCTCATATGCACCTGTATGCTGTATTTAGTACTTGGCTATGTAAAATGAACAGTTGCATCCCTAGTGAAGCTTACAAATGTGAGCTGTCAATCTCCTGTGCCTAAGCTTGATTTCATGTACACTGAAGACGATGAGAGTACTTTCATCCATTTGAATGGTCTTTGTTCTAAGCCCTAAGCCACCAAAAGTGAAGACTGAAAATTCAGTTCTCAAAAACTTTAGGACCATCAAAATAATGTATTTTTTTTCAGTGATTTTGGCACTTACTTTTAAACTTCTAAATTTGTAACCTTAATACACATGTTTGTAAACCTATGCTAATATCATAAGATGTTTCAACATATCTAATACTGTAGTGAGGATGTTTTGGCTCCATTTTCCTTGGGAGAAGGAGTTGTTTCTTTGTTCTATTTTTTTAAATCTCATTTTGGCTTTGTTTACTTGAATTTTTTTTACCTTATATAATTAGGTTGAAATCTGCATGCTCACTTTGTCTCACTTCAGTATGTTTACTTACTTTAAAATAATTTGTGATTGAAGCTGTTCAGTTCTAGTTTTATGCATAAGCACTTTTCAAGCTGTAAGCTGTAAAAACTGGATACGTTGTCAATTTAGTGAGGCTTGGAGCTTTTAATGAATTTGAAGTCATTCCAAATCTTACATGGTGTTTGAAAGTCTGGCATGAATATATTTTTACAGATTCTATGCTGTTGTTTTGTGGAAAGATTTTACTACAGCAGCCTAACAAAGTATTCAAACGAAGGTTGCATATTCTGTTTGGTCAAAATATATTGTTTATACTCTAGATTATTATAAGGAATAATGAAAGCAGAGTTTATACTCTGCTTTGTTTCCTTTATTTTTCAACTGGAACACCAGCTTTGTCTTATGTTTAATAGTATGCAGTCTGGCAATAAGATTTGAGTAGGATGCTTATTAATTGATTAGAAGTATACAGGAGGGCCTGTAACATAGACAAGACAAAGACAGACTTCTTTTATCCTTTGGCTCAAATTCAGAAGTGATATCTAAGGGGAGGGTTTGACATCCATAAAAATTCTTTCACCCACTTAGGTAGGAGCAAAAGGAAAGACAAGGCCCCTTTTCCCACATATTGCAGAGCCAGGGAAAGGTATAAGTTAAAGAAAATAACTTGCTCTTTGTTAGGCTTCCTATGGGTAGCTGTTCTCTCTTTCTGCTTGCTCAACGAAAGTACCAAAAAAGAAAAACTTGAAATTCCTTCACAAAGCTAGTCCCAGAAAATTAAGTAATATATAGAAGAGCTACATTGGTTGTATATCTATATGAGCTGGACTTCGGTAACTGTTGGGAAGTCTGGGCTAATTCTTCTCAAAGAGTTTACTGGGAATCTTAAGTTCATATAACACATGGACCAAGGGGATGGGAGACAGGTGTAAATTACATCAGTTTAATTTCTCTTTATATTTACCTCTGCATATCCTTGCCTATTGACCCTAGAGAGAGGTAGTCAGTCTTGTTAGTGCAATGAGATAGTAATATGGGTTTTCCTCAATTTGAAAGGAAGGACATTTTATTGGATCTAGAATTCCTCACAAAAACCCTTGAACCAAACACTCAATTCAATCCTTTTAATCTTTTCTAGTACTACTAATGTGTCAGGTAGTTGGAAAGAGGTGTTATTTGCTCCTTAACAAGTACAAATATCTGTAGTCCTAATATACTTGTTCTTTTCTTTCAAGTCCCTAAACCTTCATGGCAGAGTTGTCCTTATCTTCCTGTTTCTCTGTTGTCTTTAAAAGTGAAACCACTTCAGTGATACTAACTTCTTATTTCCAGATGGAAAAAAGGTAAATAAGGGAAAAGCATTCTTAACAGATTATTAAAATAGAGACTGATTAGTATCCAGCTACTGTGTTAATGTTTATATGAGAGAGAGACCATACTCCTAAGCAGAGGTATGAAAATATTCAGTTCTGTATTTTCAAGATCCAGTGCTCCAGGACATCACATTGCTCAACTTTATTTATCTGCCTGGAGAGAATATAGTGATTCTCACAATACAGAGCCTTCCCCCTCAACTACCATCTTGGACAGAAAAATACATTGCTTTGCTTTACAGCTTCCTACTGGCTATTTCTCTGTACATTGCATGATTATCTCTCAATCCATGGTACCTAATGCTGCTATCCCCTTGGGGATATTTAATCTTCATGTGTATAGACAATATCAGTTGCTGATATATGCACACTGAGGATTCCCAGGGGAACAGAAGAAAATCTCTGAAGTTGCCTTTATATAATCAGCAGCTACAAATTCATATTGTAAAAGGAAAATATTGTCTATTCTGATGCTACTGTTTAACATAATAACCTCTATGTGACCATATAGCAATGATGTTTCTTTGTCTGAATAAGCCAATTAAAACATTTAGGCTGGGGGTGGCATGAACAGCCTCCTTGTGATGCACACAGCAGATCAGGGAGGGGGCAGGCAGAGCAGCTGTAGACAGGGCAATAAGCAGAAGACAGAGCAGGAGATCTGGGCATACAGGACAGGAAGCAGGACAGAGTAGAAGATCAGGCAGGAAAAAGAGTAGGAAATAGAAAGAGCAGCAGATTGAGCAGAGGAAGAAGACTGGAGTGGCACTCAGAGGGTACAGGGCTAACTTGTGGCATGTTTGTCAAAAAGGTTGGCCCCAATTGGCTAAGGCTTTCTCTCCATTGCAATTTAGGGGAAAATCTGAGGGCTGGCTCTGGTCCATTTATGGGGAGAACATCTTAGAATGATTCTGGTACCAGTTGAGCTTGAACCTGGAAGCTCTTCTGACCTTTGCACCCACCCTTGCTGTGGTGTGTGCAGAACTCAGATGGATATAGTAGGTGGTAGATACAGGAAGCTACCAATGTCCATCCCACAATGTCCTGCTGGTGACTTCCGGTCCTTTTGCATGTGAGATCTTTTCTCTCTACCTATAATTAGAGCTGAGAACAGAAGAGAAGAAACAAATAATCAGCTTGCTGCTTCCTTGAAGGGTTGGGCTCCACTTGAAAAACAGAAATCTAAATGAGATCTAAACAGCAGAGACTGATGTGGCTTGGGCTGGTGGAGTGACCCTTAAGGTGGCCCTACATTCCTTGACCACCTGACAGCATGTTTTTTTCTTTCAGGCCACTTTAGAAAAGTTTATAAACCTTATACTTGTTAATAGTAGTAGGCAACTTTAAATGCATGTTCTTTGCTCTTCAGCTGCTTCAGCTTTGAGTGGGCTAAGAGTTTGCAAACCATTCACTTCTTGAATGTGTTAAGCTTTTTATTTCATTTGGTAGAGAAATCAAAATCAGCCTGGATGCTGCCGAGATTTCTCTGGCCCTCAGATGCTTGAAGTCATTCATTTTAAATACCGAGAGTCAAACTATAGGATTCTTTTCCTTTGCTCACAGTTCCAAGTTTTTTTATGGCAGTACTCATCCCCAAAACTCTCTCTTGGGACTTCAGTATTTAATGATTATTATTTTCCTAGTCATGCTATAAGTGCTTTTCTGGGGGCTTGATCTGTGCATGGGATTGTTTTGTTGTTTGACTTTGTTAGCAGAACAGACACAATATTTTGTAAATGTAGCCCTCTAAGTCTTTTCAGTCACATTGCACTTGAAATTAAGTACAGAGCCTCATGTATGTATTTCCAGGCTTCTAGATTTAAGGTGATTAGGGCATTCCTGGGTCTTTCAAGGCACAGACACATGATATTTGTCAAGCCGTTGGTCCCTTGAAATCACCCTAAAGTCATGCCCAAACAGAAGAGCATGGTTGCAGAGCCCTCTGATCTTGCAATAAATGAACCCTCATTGTATGAGGACTCAAATGAAGCCACTCCTAAATGGAGCAATTTAATTGAATTTCTGTCTGCTCTGTTGCCGAGCTGCTGTTTCTGGATACAAGGAGGAGGAGGTCCCTTTTGGGGTTTTCTTAGCCCTGCTGGAGTGTGGGGGCCAGTGGATTGAAGCCCCTAACCTTGGGAGTAAGGTGGCTCCAGTCTACCTGCCCACTGACTCCAGTGGAGTTGAGAAAACCTCAGAAAGACCTCCTTCGCCTCCTATCCAGAGACAGCAACAGAACTGGGAGTGGGGCATGGAGCCAAGGAAGAAGCAGCCTCTGTCTTCCTGGGCAAATCCTCTACCCTCCTGATCTAACAGCTAACACCTGTTAGATTGGGAGGATCAGTCTAACTCATAGTGATTTCTATGAATTGCCATGAGTTAACAGCTAGGAGCTACACTTCTGTCTGCACCTTCCAGTGATGGGACTTGTTGCACAGTGGTGTAGGGATGAGCCTCCTTTGTTTCCTGGTGGAAGACATATAATACAATTCTAAAAAATACTTGACTACAGAGCTGAATGGTAAAAAGGGGGAAATGCCATGGGAATTTTTTTTTCTTGAGGGAGACTTTAATTGGGGTAAAAGTCACATAAATAAATAAACCTTTTCTGAAGGAGAATTCCTGAAAAATATATTTAGGGAGAGCCAGATTGAGATATTTTGTCTTTCTCCACACTGCCTGACTTCTTGTGCAGCTACCATTCTCCTGCCCAATTCCTTAGGCAGCATACGGATCATGTACTTACCCAAGGAAATGAGGAACCAGCTCCTGAAAAGATGTGTCCCATGCTGTTGAAATCTCTATGCAGGCTGGTATCACAAGAATTGGGAAGCTTTAGGAGATGGCTGTATACAGAGGCAGAGAAGACAGGAGGTCCTGGATTGCTGATTACTACGTTTTCGAATGAAAAGTGTTGCTCTGGGACGTTTTTGACAAGATCAACTTGAATACTCCTAGTTTAACCAGTAGATGGTGCTGCTGACACACATCTTCTGTTGAAAATGTTTTGCAAGGAAAAACAGGGAGATACAAAGAGAGAAAATAAACTCTGCAAGATTGAACTAAGCAGCCTCTAGAAATGTCCATTTCTGATTGAGAACTGTACAGCTTTTGAAAAAAAAAATATTGTTTTACTGTTGTTCATCTTGTCACCCTATCAATTTGTGCAGGAATGGAAGTAAAACAGGAGCAATTCAGGCCTTAGCATTTCATTATCATAACTGATCCATTGACTCTGTTTAATGTTTATCTTCTCCTGGTGAAGACTAATGGTTTTCCATTCACAGGTGCTGTGAAGAAAGCACCAGGGAGCTCTGAACCCAGTGAATACACATGGTATCATTTTGTCATGAGTTGTCAAAGACCTAGTAATTACAGATATTCCATAGCATTTCTAAATTAAGACATACTTTTATATTTATGAGTTTCTCTCATTCAGTAGCATTAATTTCCATCAATTTGCCAGTGTACTTTTTCCCTCCCCGTCTATGTGCCATTTATAGCCAAATGTAGGCACCAGGACAAACTAAAATAAAGCATCCATTCCCAATAAAATTAGCTGTAATTAATTAATTAGAGAATCAAGCCTGTGAGGTCATCAGCATAAATTATTCTAAAAGCTAATATTCTCCAGGAACTTTCCTCACTTTAATGAAATAATTCTTAGTGCCAATACCATTTGTTTTCATTTGTGTTTATTTCTCATGAATATCTGAACTCTCCCTTTGAAGGGTCATTGGGGAATGGGTGATGAGGTTTGAGTAAATCTGTCATCACGTAGGTCTCACATGTGAGAGTGCTGCAGCCGTCAATGGTAAGATGACTGCCACCTATTTCAGTCTGCAAGTCCTTTGTATGAGTGGGTGATTGGAGTAGATATGACCACTTTCAAGATGGAAGAGCACCTCATGATGCGAGTAAAGTGAAAATTTTGGTGGAAGAACTGGAAACAGGAGTTGGAGAATTGGATGCTGCAGTGCGGTGTGAATCCAGTGCTGTTTTCCACCAGTTTGGAAGTTCCCAATTTGAGTAGCCAGTCACTGCAGCCACACCCTTTCCAGTGATCCTTTTCAGATGGCTGATAATCCTGGTTTTCTCTGTTTAAAAATTGCAAGTTCTCTGATAAAAATCACAGGCTCTTGTATTGAAAATCTCAAAATCCATGTTGTTCCATGATTATATGTAGGTATCATTTGAACACCATACCAAATTCACGGGCCCCGGGGGGCCCTGATTTCAAAGCTGTATCACAGGCAAGGCTACCATTTTTCTAAATACCTATAAATTTTGGTCTTTGATTTGGGGATTTTTATCATGGGAACTCAGAGTTCCTTCTGCCTCCTTTGCTTACCAGGATGTGGGTGCAGCTGCAGCTGTCCTCTCCCTCCCCCCACCCGCTCAGCTTTGTGCTACTGGGCAGACCTGATAAGCTGGTGCCCTGCCCATGCCATTGCCCCTCACTCCCCACCCCCCAGCCCTGCCAAAGGAAGCCCCCTGCTGCCAGGGCAATGGGGCCAGGGACCTGCATCTGCAGCCCCCTGCCTCCCAGCACTGCCTGAACCCCAGTGGTTGCCTGTGGTAGGCCACAGCTGCTTCAGCATAGCATGGAGCCCAGCTCCTCCTCCCCCATGGGCAGCATGGCCAGAGAGGAGCCTATTGTGGGGGGCAGGCTGCCCACTGTGTGTTTGGGCTCCCTACCCTGCTGCCCTCCCTCTGGGGCCTGCACTGCACAGCGGGCGGGACTCAACATGGCAGGGCAGGGTGGAGCCAGGTAGAGAAGCTTGATGCTACTGCCGTGAGCCCAGCACTACCATGGCAAGATGCCCTTGGCCTGCCCAGCAACAGGTGCACGACTCCATGCTGCCACCCCCCATGCTGCCACCGGGTGGGCAGGGGGTACATCACCATGGTGGCATGGGGCTTGCAGCAGCAGCAGCAATGAGGTTCCCCTCCCTATTCCATCCTGCTGTGCCGTGTCCTACCCGCTGGGCTGCAGAGGTGTCACAGGGAGGGCAGCAGGGAGGGGAGCCCAAGTCTGCAGTGGGCAGCCCACCCTTGACCCACACACAAATTTGGGGGGCATGTACTCTCCATGCTCCCACACCGGGAGTGCACGCAGCAGCAGGGAACCAGCTTCCCCACTGCTAGCTGGACAATCTTCCCACAGCTCCATCCTGCTCCCCACCTGGACCCTGTAGCCATGATTCCCACCCCAAGCCCCATGCACTGCCTGGTCTGGGTAGCAGCCATAGCCCCAGCCCTGCCAACTCCCTCCCCTTCTCCCTCCCGCATTATGGGGCCCTCAAGTCCCACTCCACCACTGCCAGACTTACCTGTGGAAGCTGCTCTCCTGGCTGCCTGGCAGCCATATGGATGTGTACATGTGCACATGCACATGCTTCCCGCTGCTGATTGCCTTTCTCCTGCTCCTTCCAACCCCTTGAAGGCTGGAACTCGGGCACCCTGCAAGGGGAAACCCACTGTTTCCCACATTTTTCTTGTTTAAAGGAGAAAATCTGAGTTTTTCTCCTTAAAATTAGAAAATCTGGGCTTTACAATGTTGTACTGTGGCAAATGGAAAACCTGGATCTCTGGTGATAAGTTTAATAGATTTTATAGATTTTTAGGGGTGGAAGCGACTTTGCAGATCATCAATTCCAACCCCCTGCTCTAGGCAGGAAAGAGTGCTAGGGTTACATAACCCCGGCTAAGTGCTTATCCAATTTCTTCTTGAAGGTAGGGGAAAGCACCACCTCCCTTGGAAGCCCATTCCATATTTTGGCAACCCTCACCATAAAGTTTAAGCACCACTGCTGCAAACTGGGCATTTGGCAGTCTTAGATAGGGACCAAATGTTAATGTTTTGTCTTTGTCAATGTCTAATTGGAAAATAGGCAAATTAGGAGTGGGCAAATAGGGTGCAAGTAGTAGACATATTACATTATTTAATATTAGCTTTGCTGGCAACATCTTGAGTCCCATCATGGGAAGCTGCACTCTGTCTGCTGACTTGTCACAGTTATGAACATGCTTTTCACTTATAGATTATGCTATTGCAACATAGGGCTATTCAACCAAACCATTTAGTTTCACAGGCAGAGCACATTCCAGCTGTGATTTGCTCTGATTCCATTCTGCCTGACACAACAAATAGGCCTGAGTTCAACACAAGGTTGAAGCCTTTTAAGTTGCTTTGACCTTTAAGGCCCTGAACGACTTGGATCTTGACCAATGGATTGTCTCTGTCCTTATTTCTTGCTGCATCATTTGGGATTGTCTGGTGATTGCTGAGTTAGAAACCTTCTCCTGACATCAGTGAGACGTTATATTCTTATTGTAGAGAGTCCTTGGGTCAAGACTTTTTCTACCTACTTTTGTTTGCTAGGCCAGAGTAAGTGACCTAGACAAACTGCAAGACCCTATCTGTTCTTTTATGCTTCTCCTGAGGAGGGAAGACCTGATCTTGGGGAGGAGGGAAGTGGATGCTCTCCTTGGGGGGTGAGACATTATCCTAGGAAGCCATCCTGGCATATTGATGGAGGACTAGTTGGGTATCTGTTTGTAACATTTTATGTACGTTATGTTTTGCTAAGAATAACAGACAGATTAAATGCAATCTAATTCAGTTTTGCTGTTTAAAAATAAATGCCTTCAGAACATTTCCAGTAGTATAAAAGTGATGTTTTAGCTGTGATGGTCCAAAAATTATGCTAGAGGCAAGGCTTTCTTAGGGTGATATCTTTTATTGGACTAACTACGTAGTTGAGATAAAGTCAAACAAGTTTTTGAATTCAAGACATTCTTCCTCAGATCTCTGATCACAGGAAGTCAGGCACAGCATCTTCAATGTAATAGACTGCTTCCTTGGTACTGGCTTATAATTTCACATCCCAATTTTTCAGTATTCTTGGATGGAAATTAGCCAGTCTCCCACTCTGAAGTCACTAAACTCTTTGAGTTTTATTTCCACCTTAGAGGTAGAAATTTGCATTTCTATAAACTCCTTCCTATCAACTGTTTTGCCTTTGCCCTCATGCTTCACCCATATGCTCTGCCTGGCCCCTATAATGAGAGACCTGAGGAAGAATGTCTTGCATTCAGAAACATGTCTAACTTTATCTTAACTACATAGTTGGTCCAATCTATCACCCTAAGAAAGCCTTTGCCTCTCAGTTTCAGTATAGTCACAGATTGGTATGAGCTATGATGTTTCAGTATATCATATGTTGAGAATGAACATGATGCCTCTCTTTACTTACCTTTAGAGACACCATAATGAAGTCAATCATAATAGCCTCTGTGAAAAACAGATCACATTTGCCTTAGATAAACAGAGAGTTATTTCAATAAAGGAAGCGTATAGAAAGTACTGTAAATGCTAAGGACAAATTGTCTGGTTAGGTTTGTGATGCCAGTTCTATCATTTTTATGCCACTCAAGCAGCAGCTAGCTTCAGTTGGCCAGGTGGAAATTGATTCTGCGCTGTTGTTGTGGATTATTTGCCTTCAGATGTTCCATAAGAGGATGTGCAGAAAGAGAAATGGCACAGCAAAATTCTGCTCCCTCATAGCATTTCTGAAGGCATCATCCTATTTTATGTCAGCACTGGGGCTGAGACCATGGCAGATCAGAACTGAGGTGCCATCACCAGCTCAACAACACCCTCTTCTCCTGTGTTGAAGTGTGCTTGGCACAGGAGAGACTCTGGCCCATTTACTTATTGAAAGACAAGTGGCAGGTTTCTATGAGAGTCTCTGCTTTGAAAGTCTGTGACTGTCACTTCTTACACGGCACTGAATTTTGGGTGTTAGATTAGGTAAAACACTAGAGATGGGATGAAAGTAATTTCACATCATACATCAGCTATCATCATTGTTTTTATTAATAGTGAAAGAGCCAGCGTTTAACCAAATGTCCTCTTCAAGTGTATTTCAAAGTCTAAATGATTTAATCACGATAAAAAAAAAAAATGCTGGGGAGGAGGGGGGCTCAGGAAAGAATCTTGGGAATTAGAAAAAGCATTTGAACAAATCACATCTCCTTTTCACAGCCTCCAACCACTTTATCTCAGACCTCATCTTTCCTTTTATTAATGGACTTATTTAGTTGTCTCTTAAATCTGCTGAAGCAGTTTGGATCACTGTTCCTTTGGATGGCTCATTTCATGTTTATTACTGTACTCATCTGAAGCAGTTTCATTAGAAACCTGCTTCGTAATTTTCCTAGGTCCTAATTTTAGTTTATGATGATCTTTAATGTGTGTACTAAACGGAAGATCCTTCTTTTTATGTTTCATTAATTTCCCCCAATCATTGAAAAACAACACTAAATTGTTAATATTAAAGCAGGGTTTTCCTCCCATTTCCATCAACAAGAAAATCAACATAATTCCCTCCAGCTTTTTTTTATATGTTGAATCTTTAGTGTGTACTACATTTTTGGAAGCAATTATACTTTCCTACAGGGAGAAGAGGCTCAGTAAAATATCATATATTGTACATCCCAAGAGAGGTTCTCTGGGCAAACTGACTTTATGGCTAATGACTAGAAATGCTGGCACTTTGCATTTTTGTTCCTTTAAGGTCATGAAAAGGGATAGATTAGCTTTAATAGTTTTCAGGGTGTCATGATGGTGGGGCATGCTTACTTTGTTTAATGGCATGTGGGTAAAATTTTCAAAGGGTACCTCCAGTCTGACTTTTTTAGCATTTTAGCACCTTACCAGATTTGAAAACATACCAGCAGAGATGCAGTTGTATCTCCAAGTAACTAGAAAGCCGTATACATCTTGTTTAAATCGATTTGGGAGCCTAAATAGTATTCATTTGGGGCCCCTGTCTCCCTCCCTCCCCTTGCCCCCTCCCCCCAAAAAAAAACAAACAAAAAAACCCAAAACAGTCATTGAAACAGCTTGGAATAAGTAAATATTGACTGGGCAAGAGAGAGAATGTGATCCTATAGATTACTTGCAGCGGTACATGAAAGATACTGTTGGAGGATCAAGAAAGAGAGCACATTTGAACTATGGATCTATGAAGGGAACATCAGGAGTGTGATAAGACTCTACTTCTGTTACCCTGTATTTACAGAGGACATCCTTGGGAGAACTGATGGGCCAAAGAGTCTCTGCCTGTACTCTCCGTAGCCGTATTAGCCTTTTATTTCAAATATGGAGCTTACTGAAGGCAGTGGGACTGCAAATTGGATCAGTGAGATGGATGCTCTCTTGCAACACTCCTTTAATAGCTTCTCTACACATTGCATTTACTATCCTTTGAATAAACATGGCAGAATGATTTCTGTCCATGGGGACACAATATATTACCTGTCTCCCCAAAGTTGGAGTGGGGGCAAAATCACAGTCCACCAGAGATGAACAGCTTAATCAGGGTAGCACGGGTAGAACATGCTTGTTTCTACAGCCAGTGGCAGGAATATCAGGGAACAGTATGATTCACCTACCATCTGGCTGCTTTTGACTCCTTAGTTAAAATGCCCAGGTAGCCTTTTAGATGGATATCTTCAGGAAAGAGGGGCTCAAAATAAATTCCATTAGAGCAGAAACTCTTAACTGCTGTATCACTCTGTCTTGGCTCACCTACATATTGCATGATTTAAATTAAGTTTTGTACTATCAGAATCAATTAAATTGTAAAGATACCATTACACAATCAATTATGTAGCTGCATAAAAATCACAGCAATTATATGTCTCTGTGATTACCTGATCAACTGAGTGCACAAGGACCTAAATACCCATTTCCTTTTGCATCTACACTGCTCTCAAGCACATAGTTGTATGTGAAACTACAATCTCCTTTTCTCAAAGTTTGACCTTTCAAGATGGCATTACTTAACAGAACATTGCATGGATGAGACTGCTTCCTTCTGTGAGTCTGTAGCATACCATCCTCCCCTATTAAACAAGTCAGAATCATGTTTTCAGCTTAGGTGTTGGTGGATATCATGTGCCTGGCTTTAAAATGCATTACAACTTTTTCACTTCATAAGATGCAAGGCTCTAGCAGTGGAAGCAAACTGTTCATAACTCAACTTTTAATTGTAAGGGCTTCCGAATTTTCCTGTTCACTGGCAGTTTTATCTTTTCTACTGTAAAAATAAAGTACATATCACTTGATAGCCAGCAGCAAATCACCAGAATGCGGTGACCTTAAACTCATAGTTTCCAAGATTGAGCACAAATAGGTACCAAGCTCTTATAATTATATAAGCACCCTAATAAAAGGGGCTACAGTTCTTCTTCCACAGCTGGATGAGATTTGTTGCAAGATCTTTTGTAGTTAGTACCTCTGACATGAGCCAGAAATGCTAAGGTCATTCCAGTTTAGCTCTCAGATACTATTCATCTGACTAACAGTTAACTTTCAGGTCATTCATGGGAACAGATTTCTGAATGATCTGTACTGAGGTTAATTCATTTTTGAATCTGTAGGGACCTTTCTGGATTCTCTGCACCATTACACCACTTTGTTGATTTGTCAGGAAGGGGAAGATTCTCACACTCCATGCAAATTATGGGAAAGGCATTTGATATCTCTTCTGGTTAATGCTAAGGCTGCTGCTTATTAAGGCTTAAATGTACTGTGCCATTGCATGACATTTGCCACTGGTTAAACAGATAGTTTTTTTTCCCTCAGAGTTTGAAATTAAATTTTTCACATCTCATAGCATTTTCATGTATTTTTACAGTAGCTGCATGATGAAGAGGATGAGGGCAGAGGCAGTACGGCTGATAGGAAGAAGTCTGTGGAAATGAAAATTGCCAGCTCTGAGGTGGAAACAAAACTCAAATTGCTTAATGACTTCAGAGTGTGAGACTGGCTAACTTCCATCCCAGAATATTGCAAAACTGGGATGTGAAATTGTAAATCCAATACCGAAAATTTTTAAGAAGCCTATTAAATTGGGGGTGGCACCATATTACTAGAGAATAACAGACAATTTAGTTACTCTTAAGAAAGCAGAAAAATATAACCCAGGCCTACTGTGTTCTACATAATTCCTCAGACTGTTATTTCTAGATATAAACTCATTTTACATGGTGGATTTCTTTGTTGAATTGGGACAATAAATATAAATTGTTGGTCTCAATAATTTTATATATTTTTAATGCACTCTCTTTCCTGATCCTGAGACTGGAGTTTCATGCTTGTCTACTGCGGCAAGTTCAACTCTGACCTGCCTTCTATGCTTGGTTTTACCACTTCAAACAGTAATGTCAGGGTTGCTGAAGTGAGTTCTTGTCCTCTGGTTCTGTGAAGACAAAAGGGAGAGCAATACCAGGAAAGTGAAGGGGAGTGCAGCTGGCTGGGACACTTCCCTGTCAGTTGGGCTGATAAATAAAGGAAGCATCAAAAGTGTGACAGCAAGGATCTGCACCCTGGTCTGTAGCAGTGGCTGGAGAGTTGGGCTAATAGCAGCAGCAACTGCTGTTTATATGCTCTCTCAAAGTGGGTGCCCAGGGCTGGTCACTCATTGCTTATTATGCTACTGGGGAGTACTCATAGGATGGCATTAAGTAGATTTGCTTAGGATGTATCTGCACATGCAATTAATGCAAAGCTATAAATTCCAGAGCAATTTGAGACAAAGTAAACTACTCCCAAGCAAGTGTTTACATGTAAGCCTGGGACAGCCCCATGGCCAGCGATTTGAGTCAGGGTAGAGTAGGCCTAGGTTGGCAGGGGTCCCAGAGGGCCAGCTCTGGGTAACAGTGTTAGGTGGTGGAAGGGCTGGCTGGGGCAAGTGAAGAGCTGTGTGGATAAGTGGCAGGCAGGAGTCTGGCCCCGGACTGGCTGGGCTGACTGGGTGCAATTTACGCCCATGGTCAGTGTCTCTACATGTGCATGTAATCCCAGTAAATTACCCTGTTGTAAGATAAGACTGTCCTTCAAAGTACTTTCTAACCAGCTAGTTTATCATAGCCTAATATTGTTGCACATTTAGATGGTGATGCTTTACTCCACACCTCATTAGTCTACTCTACAGTTAAGCATATGTATAAATCCAGCCTCAGATTATGACATGTCAAAGCAGTTATAATATTCTGATGTAAATGCCATTGGGATTTTGGGATCATTGGGATTTTGTGTACTTACAGCCTTTAAGGCTGCTTACACTAAGAGGTTAATAATTTATCACTGAACTGTAAGGCAGAAGGACAAGAGGACTTTAGTTAAGATTAAAATGTTGCGTATCTAGACTCGCACTATCCTAAACCATTGCATTTGTACTTCTGTCATTTTCTACCTGTTTCCTAAATGACTTCTTCCAGAGAAGTTTCAATATGCCTGCTGGAAGCCCAGGGAATTTCATCAGAAGAATTTCATTCCACAAATGCCTGGGAGCCCCACTTCACAGTACTTTTCTCAAATGGGGGGCCAGAATGAAAGCTCAGCTCTTGCTTTGTGCTAAGAAAAGAAGGTTTCTTTAGGAAATTCAATAGAGCTCTGGCAAGGTATAAAGACTTTTAAGGCAATCTCATCCATGGCTCTCACTTCTTCAAGAGTTCTCATGTAACTGTTAGTGCTTTGCCCCAAATAGTAGGAAAATGTTTCTTGCCTGGGTCTACACAAAAAGTTGAGAACATAAATTTTTTCCCAATTTCAATTGGAATGAAGTCAAGATCTTTTGTAGTGAAAAACATGGGTAGATCCAGGATTTAGAAAATCCCTTGGACCATGGGGGTGGGAGTAAAATGCAGCTAGAGCTCCTGGGTTGGTTATGAACACTGGGGGCAGGGAGCAAGGACAAGGGATCTGCCCAACACTGTTGCTGTCCCTGGTTGAGACCAGGACCTGTGCAGACATTACCTGCACCTGCAGCTGAAGTGGGGTGGCAAGATTGACTTGGGAGCTTCCTTGTGCTTAGGAGAGCAGGGTGTAATGGTAGCTGGGTTTCTCCTTCCTGTGCTCAGTTCCTGTCTGGTCCCCAATGCCCCTCACTGTCCTGGGGGCTCCAGCTGCAGGGAGCAGCTGCAGTAGCAGCAGGCAGGCTCCCTACCTGGCCCTGCTCCCTGCTGGACCCCCAGCTCCTGTGTGCTCTGCTAGCTGGAAGCAAAGACTAGTAGAGGGAACCTGACTGTCACTGCTGTTATCCCAGGTGAGCCCAGTACCCTCCAAGGTACTCCCCATATCCCCCAGCTAGAGCAGGTAAAAAGTGTCCCTGGGGTTCCCTTTCCCCTTGCCCCCAGGTCACAGTGATCTGACCTCTGCAGCCTCAGTGTTATCTGATGTGACTTGAGCTGTGGCACTGGATGATGGAGGTGTGGGTTCCAACTTCTGTGGCTGGGGGATGAGATCCCCATACCCTGCTTGCAGAATCACCCCTGGTGTGTGCTCCCTGGGGGGCCTCCCTATCTGATACCCCTTCCAAAATGGAGCTCATGCCCTGCTTGCACCCTTAAGAGACACCATCATCCTCTTGCAGTAGTTTGTACAACAGTAGTAGCAGCTGAAGGGCAGGAAGCCCCAAGTTGTGTCAGGAAACACTGCTACTGTGGCTCCCAGGTGGTCCGTGCAATATCCCCAATGCAACCTTGCCGCACTCTACCATAGAGTTCTCTATGGCCAGCACTAAGTTAGAAAGAGCCTGGGGAAGCCATTCTAGCTGCTTCCCAGCCACCCCTCATTGCTGCCCTAGGAGGAGCTGGGACCCTCTTCCCTACACTGGCAGTAGGAATGCAAAAGTGGGGTGCAACCCACCACTACACTTGCCTGGATCTACCCCAGTGTAAAATGAGAGAGATTAGTCTGCCCTAGAATACCCAATCGCCTAGTGTTTAGGGCACTTACCTAGGAAGTGGGAATCTAAGGTTCAAATTCTTGTTCAGCTTAGTTCAGGCTAAGCACTAGGCCTTATTGTTCCCTAGCTTCCAAGCAAATGCCTCACTCACCAGGCTATTCTTTGATTCCCCCCTCTCCCTCTTGGGCCGGTTTCACTTTGTATGAACACTTAAATATTTGTTGATGTGGAGCTCCGATGTTTGCTTTCTCGCAAATATAAGCTCAAGAGTATTAGCTATTCCCTAGCAGGTAGTGTGTGTCCTTGCTCTGGTTTTGAGTTGGACTTTCATCCTTGTTAGAAACTGATGTGTATATTCCTCTTAAAAAACAATTGTATTCTTCAGCTAACTGCAATGTTTTGTGTGAAAATGCCCTACCTCTGACAAACTTAAAATATATCAAGTGATGGGGTCTTCATTACTCGTCCTTGGGGAATATTGTACAATTTAAATAGGGCTTGGCCTTGGGATGGCCTCTCTAATATTCAGCCCATTTGCTTTTAATAATTTGATAATATTATTCCAAGTTATACTCATCCACTCTAAGCACTTTTACCCTGAATCTGAAGATGGATCTGGAAAAGGGTCATTGCCTGAGAATTTCTTTAAAAGGACGTTGTGAAAGACCATATCCAGAAAGTTGTGAGATAAGGCACTCTCACAAAAAATGATTGCTGTGTGGTAATAGTATGTTCTTGGAAAAATAACCAAAGCTTGTCTCTATCTGTGCAATAAATGAAAACATTAATAATGCATAATAGCAATTTAAACTATGGAATGACAAATGACGGTGTGCTACTTCAAAAGGCATACGCTCTGCAGAAGGAAGAGGACCTGAAAAGCAGTGCTTCATATTAATGGTTTGGAAAGATGTGGTAGGTCTCAAGGAGAACAGCTGGCATCCTAAGAAATTGAATTTTCCAGTGTCAGATAAGGTTGACAAGGTAGGATGGACTGTTGAATAGGATGTTTTATGCAAGGTTGTACAAGTTTGGATTAATAACTAAGCTCCCTGTCTCCATCTATTAACAAATGGAAAATAGTCTTCAAGTGTTGCCAGAAAGGCTTCACATGCTCATATTTTGTAGCAGATAGGAGCTATTATTACAACATCAGCAGGTCATGAATTTGCTTACACTAAACAGTTGTTGCTACGGTAAATCTGAGAAGTATGTTATCATGGATGGTTTTAGGAAGATAAGAATGAACTATTCAGGACTCACCTCTTATTCTGTCTACCACACATACTCAACAAAAATTAGTATATTTTTTAAAAGTCTATTCATAACAGCTAGCTACATGGCAAAATCTTTTAACAATCATTAGTCAAATAAAACTTATCACTGGGTGTATCTGTGAAACTGTTGTCCTTGGACCTTGTATAAGGAACCACGTGCAAGAGAAATGCAGATCTCCAAGTTTTCTAAGCCTTCTCAGGTATGCAGATTTATGGCTTGTATTTTTATTATGTATTTAATTTTACAAAAGCTGAGGATTTAAGCGAAGGGTGGACAACATTTTTGGGGAGAGTGCCAAAAACACTGGCAACCTCAACTTGTAAGATGTTGGCGTACCAGGGACAGACACTGGGGGAGCTGTGAGGGGCCCATTCCTTGTTGTGGTGATGCAACCCTGGCCCCTTCCCCACCTCTGTCCTAAGGCACACGTGCCAAGCAAAATGCCTTCATGTGCTATGTTCTGACACCTGTGCCAGAGTGCCTACCCTGATGTATGCTAATTTACACCAGCTGAGCTCTCTTACCACATTCTCTTTTATTCAAAGGGGGATTCAAAGAAAATAATCTAAATAAAAGTTAGTCTCCCTGCATGATGTATTTTCTAGCTTTTTTTTCTTTCTTATATACATCCTAACATGGTTTGCTATATAGAGGGTGTTTCTGTACAGAGCTTTCACTTCTCATTTTAAACACAGATGAAAAGCTATCAGCTATTTTTGGTGGGATTTCTTTCCACCCGCCCTATAGATTCTTTTCTGCAAAATGTGAAATTCAAAATGTATTGAGACAGACTGAGAGCAAGCATAGAAGAATAAGAATGACTCTAGGTACTCCGAGTCTCGGAGTTTTTACAAGCTCACTCCAACTCAATTAATCTTTTATTTATTTATTTATTTTTGTAAGATGAAACAAAATCCAGTCCACAGGCCCTGGATTGATGGTTAAGACACTCTCCAGGGAGGTGTGTGAGCTAGCCTTAGAATCCCTTAAGTAGAAGAGAGAAGGACTCCCTCCACTGCACCAAGTGGTCTTACTCCTGAATTATTAGATAAAGGAGGCAATGGGGCACCACAATTTTGGAAGAAAGTAGTGGCTTACTGCATTTTGTGTGGAACTGGATTTGTTAAGCATTCACAGGGCACATCTACTAGACTGAGCTTCTCTGGGGAGATCGGCAAAAAAATACCCAATGTACAGATCTCAGCTGAAGAAAAGTTTAAGCATGAGCTAGGTAGGTATCAAGTTAATACTGTAAAACTAAAGCACTTCTGCACACACCAAAAAGTAGAACGTTAGGCACCTGGGAAACTTAATGTTGAAATTGGAGGTGTCACCAAATCTGCTCAGGAGTTTTCAGGGATTTCAGATCTTCCTTTACACCACTTAATTCTGCCCAATTTTTTTTTTCTTGGATCCGGCTTTAATGTCTCAAAAACCTCAGAGCTGAAGTATTTCTTGCCTTCTCACTCAGTTTACAGATTCCTTATTTTTCCTCCGTATAACTGGGTGCACTGCACAGGGGTGGGAGCCCAGTTGCCAGGAGTTAATGATTAATAGCCTGCCAGCTCAGGGGCATAGAGCCAGCTGACAGGGATGACTGCCTGACCCAGAGCTGAGGGAGAGAGGGAAGGCTGTGGTGCCTAGGAGGGAGCACAGAGCTAGGATAGCACTCTCCTGGTCTGCGGAAGGACTACAGGTTTGAGCTAGCCCTTTGTTGCTTGTTTATATGTTTGTTTCGTTATGGATGTTTGCTTTCTTGTAAGGACCCAAGGGAAAAAATGCTGTGTTACAACCTACTACATTTCCAGTGTCAAGCTTATTGCATATTTAGTTTTTTAGGAAGTCCTCCACAATTTCCTCTCTCTTTTAAATATCTATGTTTTAGTCTGTAGACATAGAGAGGACCAAACCATTAAAAGGCTCAAACCCAGACCTGAATTTTCTTCAAATTACAAGGTTATTTTGCAGAAAAAAGTATTTCTTCAGCCATTTAGACTAATAAGAACTAGCTATGAAGGCTGGGCATGAACCTCAAAAAGAAGGTGCTCCTTAGGTTTAGAGAATACAGATGTGGCAGTAGGGCTCTGACTCTTCCCAGGGCAGGCACTGACACTTCAGGAAGATTTGTTTGGCTGTTTTAAAGCATTTTATTGCAGCAGCTATGTGCGTCTCTTATTTTAACATATTTCCCACATAACTAATAGATGTATATGTTACTGCATCTCACATTTCTGAGATCCCTAAGTATCGGAAAATAGAACAAAACATGTTTATTTTGTACCATGCTGTATACATCTAGTATATACTAGCCATGTGATACCCAAATACCTAGGATCATTTGGTCAGCTTAGTAGAAGCTTGCCCATTTGAGAGCAATGGGTTAGGTGCTTAGCATACCCAGTCTTAGTTTCTTCTGAATTCATAGATTTTGCAGGAAGACACAACAACTGGAGTAATGTTGTATACACATCGTCTTCAATGGTAAATAGGAAACAAAGTATGGGCCTGACTCAAAAAGAAAAGAGACTTACATTGACTTCAATCAAGTTTTACATCAGGCCCTGTTAGCTGATTCAGCAGCTTCACCCTCAATTCAGACTTCAGCACTGTTGTACAGAGAGCTTCTGTAGTGCAGGATTTGAAGGTGCCTCTCAGGAGAACATCCCATACCTGCCTACCTGCATCCATTCATGATATTTTGGCAGAGGGACAGCTTCATGAAAAGGTTTGGATTTGCCTTTCATACCATCCCTGTCTGGTATTACTGTCACAAATTGCTGTATCCAAAGGCAAGAGTTGTAAACTAAGTGGAACTTTAATTGGAACCTGTATTTAAATCAGTCAGTATAAAAAGGACTTCCAAATAACCTGCTGATAACTGTCTCCTTCCAGGTGTTACCTGGACCTTTAGTTATTTTACATCCAGTTATGAAGGGGGCCATAGGGGACCAACCTGAATTCAAAGAAACTTTGCTTTCTTAGCCTGTATTTAGAAGGGTAGGCATAATAGTGTGAGTTACTGGCTTCGAAGAACACTGCCTCTAGAATTTTACACCATATAAAATACAAAGCTAAGTCTTTGTCTCAGAAAAAGATAACTTGCCTTTTAGGAGATGTATTGGCTCCTTTTCCTAAAGGAGAGAGCAATTAGCAGGGAATCAGACTAAACATTGGCCCAGACAGCCACACCAGGGAGTGAATACCTTCTGCTGGGTGTTACTGTAAGTGGCAAGCAAAACAGAATGCCCGCAGAAGAAAACCATGTATTCAAAGTGGTTCTTTGAAGTGCTGCAAGTTAATTGGAAGCAGGTTGAAGAGCTGTCAGATATTGCAGAGGCTCATTAAATATTGGTTATAATGGCAAACTGTAGACGAGAAACAGGAGAAGTTAATTATACTAATTTCATGTTTAAAAATTACACGGGCGTTAGTTACCTCAAACATCAATAACTTACACAAGTTATAAGTTAGTGAACATACGAAATATTACACTTGGGGAACTCAAATCACAGAGGACATTATTAATGACTCACCTGGTTTAGTGATAGTATATTCTTTGTATCAGGCAGGAAAAAATTACGAAATAGCAACCTCATTAAAAAAGGGTTTGTGTAGCCTTGGAGTAAGTTTGATACATTTTGCTTAACTCTCATTGCATTTAATTTTCCCATGTTTGAATTTACATAAAACTGTTGTTTTATTATTTTGGATCATTGGAGGAAAATTACTGGCTGTTTTTCTGGAGCAAGGTCTGAAAGCCACTCGGCAGGAAGAAAACACATATGGCTCAGGATTTGGAGTAAAGACTAAAATCTGTAGCACTTGGCTAAGATATCTACTAGCTAACAGAGGTATAGCTAGACAGTCTCCTGCCCTGGACAGCAGTGGTGCATAGGGATGGTATCTGCATTTGGGCTACTGCTGGTGATGGTAGCGGCCAAGCCAGAGGAGTGACAATTTCTCTTTCTACATGCCACGCCCCGCTCCACCCCCAGAAGTTGGCAGTTGGGGCTGGTTGTCCTGGTGGCCACCTACCCTCATAATTTTAGTAAGTAGTTGTGTAACTAAAGAGGGGTAGCAGACCCAAAAGGTGGGATGGTAATGGGGGATTGATTTAACTACTTGTGGGAATGGGAAGAAGTAAGTATTACTTGAGAAGAAAAGCCAGGATGCATTTGAAAACTAAAGTGACTGGAACTTCATCCCCGTACTGGACAAGAATTCTGAGCTGACAGACCAAACACCACTTCGGCTGGTGAGGGAGGTGACTTCTGCCACACTTTTGTAAGATATATAAACATTACTTTAAAAAATATTTAAAAAAGCAGTGACTGGATGTGGAATACTACTTCACTGGTAAAAGGAGGATATGTTCCACTGTTATGGCAGCTACTATGAGTCACAGTATGTGTCTACACGGGAATTTAAGCAGACTTAAATTTAATGCTCATTAAGCATTTTTGACATTTGTCTACATGTGGTGGGACTTGGAACTAACTTTAGTCCCAAGTCACTCCAGCCCTGTCATGTGCCCCTGTGGTCACTGCGGGGAGCTCCAGCCTCTGGACACATGGCTGCCAGCACTTGGCATGCTGGAGCCAGCGGCCAGCATCCAGCAGCCATCTTCAAAGCTCTGATCACTCCAAGCTCCTTTTCTGCTCAGGAGCCACCTGCTCATCACAGGGACAGTACACAGCAGCTCTCTCCTTGCCTCCCCTGCCAGCAGCACTCAGCACCCCACTGCTCTAAGCCAGCCCCTGCCAGAGACAGGCAGCAGCCCACACTGCTGCTGGCCATGGTGCTAGCCCTGCTGGCCTCAGCAGCCTCCTCCTACCCTGGCCCAAAACAGCCATGCACCTGCCAGCGGGGTCTGTGGAACTGGCTGCACGAAGCCCTGGCTGACACAGTTCTCCTTCACTCCCCACTCCAGCCTGCCTGCCCTGCCACCCACACCCCTCCTATCCCTCACCCACCCCCAGTACCACTCTCAGGACATGAACATGGTCGAACCAAAATACCTTTATTGCCTTCACAACCCCCACCCACATCTGTCTCTCCTTTCCCCTTCAACACATAGAGAGGCCCTCCTCTGATGTGGTATCAACACCAAAGAGGTCAGGCTGGAGCAGAGGCTCAGCCAGGCTGCCCCCGCTACAGTGGCCTGGGTCTCAGGGCACTAAAATCTGGCTCAGTTCCCACATGAAGGGCATGGTCTTGTGGGCATGACCGAATTGACGGTCATGGTCAGTAATTAACTCATTGTGGTGGCAAGGCCTTGATCTTCACGCAGCACTGGTATGCCATCCAGGAGTGCCCTCTCTTGCTCATCCCACCTAACAGGACCTCACAAATGTAGGTGTTTAAGCACCTGCCCCGTGTGAACTGCCTTTGCACCTCCTAATCTCTCCGAAGTGCCACAAGGTTGCACACCTTCTCCTGGGTCCATTTGGACTCCTGGGTGGGGTGCTTGGGCATGCATGCATGGGTGGGACCAGTCCTTAACATAGAGGATAGGGAGGATACTGTGTCCCATGGGACTCCATGCGGCCAGCCCTGGAGACCTGGTTGCAGCACCCAGCAGAGGGGCACAGCTACAGATTGGGAGCCATGTGGCAGAGACACATGTGCCACAGGACCTGCAAACACAGGTGACAGTGCTGGGGGTGAGCAGCAGCAGGGAGCAGGTGGTGGCCCTGCTGCCAGAGACAGCCAGGCAGCAGCCCTGGGGAGATCCCAGGGCTGGGTAGGGGGAGTAGCAGACTGCAGCCCTTTGCAACATTCACCTGTGGCCAAGCAGGGTCTTTGGCTAGTGAACAAGGCTAGCAGCAGCAGCCTGGGTCCTGTCCAGGGGGCACACAGGAACTTCAGTAGTGAAAATCCTATGAAGTGTGCCCCAGGGCACAAAATGGCTGCAGAGTTTTATAACTTGCAACTGCAAGTACGGGCTATCACAGAGGCAGCCCAGCTCTGGAAGAGGAGAGGCAGCCAGTCAGGAGCCCTGGCCCTGGGCTCTAGCCAGCCCCCTAGTGGCTGGGCAGACCCAGCACTAAAGTCCCTGCATTAATGCACATTAATGTGTCTACACATGCATTAATTTTAACTAGTCATGCCTAAATTTGATCCTTACTTTATTAAATGTAGGTGGGATTAGCCTAAAACTGCCATTTTTAAGGCACATTAAAGGTGTGCATGTGTAGACGTGCATCCTTATGCCTTAAATCAGACTAATGTGCATTAGATGCTTATATGTAGACACACCCACAGAGAAAGAAACCCCAAAACAACCATTCCATCCACAGAGAAACTTCAACCTCTAGGATGGCAGACCCAGTTTCAGTCTGAGTGCTGTAATCTTCAAGCAAAAGCAGTCATTTAAAAAGCTGGCAGAGTAGATATGGGCTTTGAAAGAGACAACAACCTGACGGGAAGTAAGCCAAGGTTTCCTTTCCATTACTGTGCCCAGAACTGCCTTTATCATTAAACTTCACATAGAACTGTGCGTGTTCTACCATTCAGTTAAAAAAGAAACAGTAGTGATTACTGTTGGTAGCATAAACAAACCTTTCTTCTCATTTGCAATTCGGATAGCAGACATCTATATTTGTATGCAAGCATTTGGCTGTTTTCTAATCAGCTCAGAGTATAGTACTTCTGGGAGAGTCTATTGTGAGACACTGTTCAGCCTTAATCCATGATAAACTGATATAAAGCACTGAGTTTTGACTTCTTGTCCCTCCAACTCCTT
This sequence comes from Caiman crocodilus, assembly GCA_030014935.1. Lineage (NCBI taxonomy): Eukaryota > Metazoa > Chordata > Crocodylia > Alligatoridae > Caiman > Caiman crocodilus. The sequence goes on from JAGPOW010003316.1 coordinate 65,112,473, forward strand.
CCCCACCTCTTGTCTTTCGTGTAAATTGAAGCTGAAGTCCTTGCCCATGCAGTTGGAAATACTCACTTTCTATACTGCATCTCTGCACCCAAGATGAGCTATCCCATGCCTACCACAAATCCTTCATTCTTTCCCCACATCTACTCTGAAATCTCCAGCTTTTGTGCATTGCTGAAAAAGAAGCAACTGGTGCTATCTGCTCTTTGCTGGGGTGCAAGACTAGCTACCTATGTGTCTTTTTCCATCTTATTTGACTTGGAGTGAACAACAGGCATAAAGGGAAAGAAGTATTCATTTTCAATGACAGTCTGGGGACTTCTTTCTTAATCCCTGGAAGCATGGGTTTACCAGCTTTCTGTACTTTCTGTTAGAACTCTGATTCAACCAAACTAGAGATTGGATAAAAGCACCTCTTGAAGGAACTGAAGATGCATGTGTTTATAATCCAAATAAACAGTGTTTGTTTGACTTTCATAATTACTTCTGGAAAACAAAGTGTGGAGACTGTTGATTAGGCTGGAGGTGATAATCTTCCATAACAAGTCTCTTCAGAAACTGTAAAGGATGTAAAGTAAAAATTGAAATGGAAGGCTAAAGTGAATATTCCCTATAAAATCTTAAATTCTGTGCCATTTTCCTGTATATTAAACTGCAACCATTGGTTAACCAGATTATATTATTTTTAATAACATGGCACCCCTGCCTCACTCAGCATGCAGTGAATGAGAGAGCCATTAAATTTCAATAGATTTCTTTAAAATTCCAGATAGTTGAAGCTCATCATCTATCCCTCACATTGAATGAGAAAAAGGATTTCCTTGAACTCTTTTACTGTTTACATCATTGAGCATAGAGGAAGGTCAGAGCCCTGTGCAACTAATAATAATAAAAAAAATATTAAAATTATTAGACTACATATAAAAGTATTATGTGTAAAATGTTCATAGGATCATAGGAAAGTAGGGCTGGGAGGGACATTACAAGGTCATCTAGTCCAGGTCCCTGTTCAAGGCAGGAACATTCCTGACTAAATCATCCGAGAGACAGGTAGTTTAGCCATGTTAGTCTGAAGTCAAAAGGCAGAGTACTTTTAGGCTAAGTACAGACAATCAAAAAGCCTGAGGCTAAATTGATTAAATTTTGGCAGGTTAGTCTAAGCTGCGTAGATTGAACCAATAAGCAAGTGAACAGATATTCACTTTTGATTCCAGAAATACAACCGCATGCTTGTAGTGGCCCAGGCCAAAAGCCAGGGGTTGCTAGGGCATGAGTCCCTGCTTGGCTGGAGCAAACAGCTCTAGGTCAACCTGCCATCCAGGGTCTGCTCTGCCCTGGGTCTACTCTGCCTGGGTCTGCTCTGCTGAACATGCTGCAGGGGGGCTGGTTGGGGCACAAAGGTGTTGCAGTCTGGGGCTAGTCAGCAGGCAGTAGGTGTGGTGCCAGCCTCTTTCCAGTGGGGGGCTCAGGTGGGCTAGACAGAAAATTGGGGGGGCTGTACTGTACATCTTCTGAGCAAACATATTTATTCATTTTATTAGCAATACCCACTTAAACATGTGTTTTATCTATGTTATCTGCAAAAGGAGAATAAAAATATCTATAGTATGCAAACAGATTGGGCTGGGCCAGGCTAGCAGTCCTGCGGCCAGGCAGGAGAGGGGCAGTCTCAGCTGCTCAGGGCAGGTTGCAGTGGCCTGCAGAGCATGCGGGGGAGCTTGGACAGGGGCTTTGCTGGAATAGTAGGTATGGGGAGCAAAGGTGAATTTTGGGGTGGCTATTGCCCCCTCCAAGCCCCATCCCCTAGCACCACCCCTGGCAGGCAGCCCTAACACAAGCATTTATGTACCCCAGCTAGCCAGGTCAGTGTCTACATGTGTGTGTTGCTGCACAAAAAAAAACTCTGCTGCAGAGTAGTACTTCAATTTACTACCCTGGTTTTGGCCACTTGGATACAATATATTTACAAGTACTACACTGCTGCAGAGTTTATTCATTTCCTGTGGCCTATTAAGGCTATTCATGTAAATGCTGAGATGTTTACTGCAGAGCTAATTAGGCAACTCCACAGTATATGTATAGTATGGATATGCCCAGTCACTTCTCTAGACCAAGTAGTCCTACTTTTTTCATCTTTTCGTCATAAATTGTACTTCCCAGACCCGTAATCATTTTGGCTGCTATGTGCTGGGCTCTTCAAGTTTTCCACATCCCTCTTGAAGTGTGGAGCCCGAACTTAGATGCAGTACTCCAGGTAAAGCCTCACCACTGCTGAAAGAGCGGAAGAATCACTTTCCTTGATTTGCAAATGACACTCCTGTTAATACAATTCAGTATGCTGTTGTCTTTTTTTGCAACAAGAGCATACTTTTAGATCACATTCAGGTTATGATGCAGTTTAACCCCCAGAACCTTCTCTGCAGCACTACAGCGTAGCCATTCACGCACCAATCTGCATTTGTGAATGCAATTATTCCATCCCAAGTGCAGGACACCATTTTTTACAGTTAATGCAAACCATTCTGGTTCCTATTTCTACTCTTTGGAGTAGCTCAAATTCCATTCAACTTGGTGTCATCTTCAAATTTGCCAAGTGTGAACTCCGTCATGGAATCATGGAAAAATTGGTTTGGAAGGGATCTCAGGAGGTCATCTACCAACCCCCTGCTCAAACCAGGACCATCCCTAACTATATTATCTCTGCAAAGGCTTTGTCTAGCTGAGTCTTTAAAACCTTCAAGGGTAGAGATTCCATCACCTGTGTTTTTTTATACCCTCCTAGTGAGAAAGTTTTTCGTAATATCTAACATAAACTTGCCTTGCTGCAACTTAAATCCCATTATCCAAATAGTTAATTAAGATATTAAAGAAGATCATCTCAATAAGACATTGAGCCATTGATGACTATTTATTTAGCACAATGATCCAACCAGTTATATGTCCACCTACAGTACTGTTATCTAGTTTATATTTCTTTAGCTTATTAATAAGAATGTCAGGGGAGACCATGTCAAAAGCTTTGCTAAAATCAGGGTATATTGCATCCACTGCTCTCCCCCATCTACTGAGCTTGTCACTTTTTCATAGAGGGAAATCAAATTGGTCAAACATGGCTTGCTCTCGGTGAATCCATGTTAGCTATTCCTGATCATCTTATTCTTTTTTGGGTATCTTGAGGGCCTAGGGTCTTCCCAGGTATTGAGGTCAGGCTGAATTTCATAGATTTCATAAACATTAGGGCTGGAGGGGACCTTGGAAGATTCAGCCCTTTGCCCAGGAAGTCAGCTGGGGTCATAGGATCCCATCAAGATAAGCATCCAGTTTGCTCTTGAAGGTGTTCAATGTAGGCACTTGAACCACCTCCAGTGGCAAGCTGTTCCAGACCTTGGGGGCTCAGACAGTAAAGAAATTCTTCCTTATATTCAGCCTGAAACGGTCTTGTAGTAGTTGATGACCGTTTGACCTAGTTGTCATCCCTTGAGGTGCTCTGGTGAACAAACATTCCCCCAGATACTGGTGGTCACCCCTGATAAACTTGTAGGTGGACACCAGCTCACCCCTGAGCCTGCGCTTTTCCAGGCTAAAGAGCCCCAGGGCTCTCAGCCTGTCATCGTAGGGTCTGCTTCCCTGACCTCTGATCGTGCACGTGGCTCTTCTCTGGACTCTCTCAAGCTTCTCCACATCCTTTTTGAATTGTGGAGCCCAACACTGGACACAGTACTCCAGCTGTGGCCTCACTAAGGATGAGTACAAAGGGAGGATGACGCCCCGGGATTTGCTTGAGAAGGATCTATAGATGCAAGTCAGCATTTTAGTCACTTTACTAGCCGCAGCATCACACTGCAGACTCATGTTCATCTTGTGGTCAATGATGACCCCCCAGTCTCTTTTTTCCATAGTGCTAGCGAACATGGCACTGCTAAGCCTATAAGGATGCTGCGAGTTTTTCTTTCCAAGGTGGAGAACCTTGCATTTATTGGCGTTGAACACCATCAGATTCTTGTCCACCCACTTGCTGAGCCTGTCCAGGCCAGCCTGGATCACCCTCCTGTCTTCAGTGGTCTTGAATGGTCTTGAATGATCTACAATATTCCATATCCTCCTATATTTGCCATTTTCCAGTCTTCTGGGACCTTACCCAACTTCTGTAATTTCTCAAAGAGGATAGCCAATGACTTTGAAGTTACCTCATCCACTTCCTTCAGTACCCTAGGATGCATCCCATCCATCCCTGCTGATCTGAAAGCATCTAGGTTCTCTAAGTAATCTCTTACCTGTTCTTCTTCTAAACTAGTTGTTCCCTTCTCTATCCTTTCTGCCAACTGCACTCAGCATCTGCTAGCTGTACTTGTTAAAACTGAAGTAGAAAAGGCAACCTTATTTAACTCCTGTTAGTTTTTTTAGTGCCTCATTTTGCAACATTAATGTTAGTCCATAGCTTTTTTACCATAGAAAGGACAATGGCTTATCAGTGTTACATTTGCTCTGCAGAGATAGGACTGGGATTATATCTATAGTCAAACAAGAAGCATTAGTGTTTGGCAACATACCAACATTTCTAGAAATGTATACAACTGGTTCCTAAATATCCAGATGATCACCATTTAGGTAGATACCAACTTTTCAGACTGGATATTTGCCATAATATTAAAAGGTATGCCAGAGATATTAACTACAGAATATCTTGCAACAAGTCTAGTTCAACTATGGAAAAAAATAGGGTGGCCTTTTTATCACAGTGTTTATAAAATCACTAGAGCATGATGCATATTTGTTTTCAGCTTTGGAAACTATGAGGTTTAAGGTTACCCACTGTCTGAAATGATATATATATATCATTTATATATATATTATTTTTAAAGCAGGAAAGATAAAACTAATAGTGAGAACATGGGTGACTGGTGCCTTCTGAGTTGGGGGGGGCACTTGTCCCCCCATTAGCAAGTCAGCAACCTAGTGTGGGGAGGCCCCACAGCTGATCCCGCTGACCTGGAAGTGCCAGCAGTGCTTCTCTCAGTGGCCCCACTCCCTGGCTGGCACTCTCTTCGGGGTGCACCAGACCTCCCGCCTGCCTCCCTTGCCTATCACCTAAGTGGGGAACACTGGCTGTCAGGGGGTGCACCAGTGCTCTCAGGGGTTGTATTTGTACCCCTATGCATTGCCAGTGACTAAGAAGAAAAATAAGGAATCCTTGGAATTAGAAGTCCAGGGATTAACAGTTTGTCCCTACTGCTAGAGCCTTGGGGTGCTTGTACATATGAGGATTTAGTTCTTCAGGGTTGCATTCTATGCCCCCTAAACTGAAATGGTGGGTTTTATTTTTTCCATCACTGTGTACATATGATGGCTCTAAAATCTCATGAAAATATTCTGTGCACTATTCACAGTAAACTACTGATGTCACTGGAAATCCTTTCAGAGAAGAAGTTGTAACATATTTTAAAGCCAGTCTTTACAAAAAAAGCAATCTGCCAGACACCTAATAGGGATTTTCTGGATAAGGAAGGGGGCAAGTTGAGGGAGAAGATAACAGGAGAGATGATCAGAGAGCTTTTGTTGGGTCTGAATGAATTCAATTCTTCAGGGATGGGTGAGCTTCCTCCCAGGGTCCTGAAGGAACTGGCAGAGGAGATCTTGGAGCCCTTGGCAATGATCTTCATGAAATTCTGGGAGATGGGCCAGGTATCAGAAGACTGGAAAAGGGCCAATGTAATGTCCCTCTTTTAAAAAAGTAAGAATGAAGACCCAGGGAACTACAGACTGGTTAGTACTGCCATACCTGGGAAGTTACAGAAGCATGTTCTAAGAAAGGCCTTTTGAAAGTATCTGGAGGAGGAAAGGCTGATCCCAAGCAGCCAGCATGGATTTATGAAACCCAAACTGTCAAACAAACCTGATATCCTTCTTTGACAACGTAAATACTTTGGGGAATGGAGACAATGTTGTGGATATAGTGTATAGTGTAGCTGGACTTCAGCAAGACTTTTGACAAGGTCCTGCATGACCTTCACACAAACAAACTGGAGAAATGTGGGCCAGATAAAACTGCTACAAGGTGGATAGGTAACTGGCTCAATAGCCATAAGCAAAAGGTAATTATTAACGGGTCCATGTCATAATAACAGGAGGTTTTGAGTCCCATAGGAGTCTGTCCTGGGCCCAGTGCTGTTCAACATGTTTATTCAACAATTGCCTAAACATCTGTTTCCATGTAAGCACAAACTATAGCATCATCAGCATACTGGAGTTCAATGATTGAGCTAAGAGTGGTTTTGGTTTTGGCTCAGAGTCGGCATAGATTAAACAGTTTACAGTTCATTTGGCAGTTTTGTTCCACTCCAACTGGAAGCTTATTGGTGGTCAGATGTAGCATTGCAGTCAGGAATATTGAGAAGACTTTAGAGCAATGGTGCATCCTTTCCTTACTCCCATCTTAACCTCAAAGGGTTCTGTGATAGATTCATTAGTGAAAACCACTACTCTCATATCACCATGGGGCAGGCAAAGAATAGTGATGAATTTCAGTGGGTATCCATACTTCAGAAGGATCCTCCACAGCAGTTCTCATTGAAAGCTTTTGTGAAGTCAAAGA
>JAGPOW010003316.1:65119161-65170156 GCA_030014935.1 Caiman crocodilus
TGGGGCAGGCAAAGAATAGTGATGAATTTCAGTGGGTATCCATACTTCAGAAGGATCCTCCACAGCAGTTCTCATTGAAAGCTTTTGTGAAGTCAAAGAAGGCTGTGCAGAGAGGTTTATGTTATTTCTGATATTTTTTCTGCAGCTGGTAAGCTGTGAAGATCATGTCAGTTGTGCCCCTGAATACCCTAAACTCACATTGAGATTCTGGGAGGAACTCTTCAGCAAGTGGAAGGAGATGATTCAGAAGAGTTCTTGCGATGATCTTTCCTATGGTTGGCAACAAGGCAATCCCTCTGTAATTTTCACAGTGGGACTCATCTCCTTTCTTGAAGATTGTCATGATCATAGCATCCTGAGGTCATTTGGGTTTTCCTCGTCATTCCAAATCCTTAAGATGAGGGCATCACTTAAGCTATGATATGAGCTCTTCTCCCCCAGTGCTTAAAGATTACTTGAAAAACTTCTTCATTGTGAAAATAGTGAGGCAGTGAAATAGGTGGCTTAGGGAAGTTGTGGACTCCCCATCACTAGAGGTGTTCAAGAAGTTGGACAGCCACTGACTGGGGATGATCTAGCTATAGCTATGCCTATGATGTACCATGGGCATTTTCTATACTTCTGGGCTTTGTTGGTTGCTTCTGCCCTCTTACTCCACCTTTTTTTCCCCTGCTATATGTGCCATGGTGTTTTTAAGCTTCCCCAGGGGCACTGCATGTTTGTTCTTCAAGTGGGGTATGTCAATTCTCCTTCTAGGAGCAAAGCTGGAGGTTCCTGACTATAGGGTCCTGCCCCTCTGCTTAGGATCAGACTGATCACCATATTTGGGGTCAGAAATGAATTCTATGTCATGCTCATATTGGCATGGACTGTGGGGGATTTTGCTTTCCTCTGTAGCAGGGGGAGTGGACCTCTACCTGAGATCTCTTGAGTATATATTGACAATATTTTATAGAAGGATGTTGGCTGTCATGGTTCCCCGGCTTTCTTGTGGCAGGTAAGGCTGTTGGGTCTACGTTGTGTCAAGGTAGATGGTAGTGTTGTGTAGAAATTTAGATTTTGTTCAAATGGGATGGTTTGGATAGTGATTGTCTTGCCTCAGGCGGAGGTTGGACAAGATGACCTCTAGGTGACCCTACTTCTCTATGATTATAAGATAACATCCATCACTGCCTAGGCTAAAAACATGATTCTGCATTATGCTTAATGGCATGCTACAAACTCACACAGAGAAGACCCCAAGTTTTAGAAGTAATTCGTTTTTTCTATACAATATTCCACCATGTAACACTATCTTTATGGATTAACATTTGAGGAAAGAAGGTGGTTCTAATATGTTCAGTATTTTAAAAATGGCTCCCTGGGAAAGGACATTTAAGATAAACCAGCCCCTTGTGAGAAGATGAAAAGCTATCCAAAGCTAATCATGAGACCAATGATATAATCTCTAATATAAGTTATTTTTTAGCCTCCAGACAAGAAAAACTATCTTACTTTCCCTAGATTTGGAGCGAAAATTCCAGCAATGACATATTGAGACTCTCTAAGGTAATTCTCAGCATATCATCAGTAACGGCAATCCCATAGCAAATATACCCTTCCAACATTTGCAGAAAATGTGCCAGTGTAAGTGCTTGTCTTTTGTGCAAAACTTCATCTGCATACTCTTTAGATATTTATGGCAATGAATTTCTGAGGAAATACAGCACTTTCATGTGTTAAAGTAGCATTTTTTTCTGCCTTGTATCCCCCCCAAAGCACCACGCTGTATTCAGCTAAGTACATGGAGTGTAATTGTGGCTTAAAAATAAAAACTTGTTCTACCAGTTTCCTAGGTGATTGCTTTGTGATGCACTGCACCATGCCAGGCTACTTTAGTCATATCCCTTCACTTCATTTAACACACCACCCTGCCAAGGAGATGCACGAAACTTGATTTTACAGTTCAAGGGAACCACCCTGGAAACTACGTTTTCTTGAACTTTCAAGAGAAATTACCTGGAGGGAAAGAAGAGGAGAGCTGAGCCACTTTCAGTGACTGCAATTTATGAAGCCTTCAGAACTTCGTTTGGTTACTTATGCTTTTAGTTTTTACTGGGAATTCTTATTTGGAGGTTCTTATACATTCAGTAAAAGAAAGAGACAAACTTTCCTGAGCTTTCTAGCATTACCAAAAGCGACGTACATTTAAATTTACTGTGACTTAAGATCTAAGAAGATGAGCTAAATATAACAACAGATTCTTCTTCTTGCCCTTCTCCAAAGCGATGAAGGTTACAGAACCCATTTTACAGCCCACTACAGCAAAAGTTTTGTTATCTGGCACCTATGGGGAATAGGAGGTGCCAGATAACAAAATATGCTGGTTAACTGAGAGGCCTGAGCAGGTTTCTTTTCCTGTTTGGGCCTCTGTCTCTCCCACCACATCGCTGCCCCTTCTGCGGGCCCCGAGGGACAGGGAGGCAGGCCCTACACAGGCTGCTTTGCTCCAGGCTGTGGGGGCTCAGCGAAACCGGAAATGCTGCAGTGGGCACTTCTCATTTTATTTTTACCTTACAAGCTGACATGCCAGTTAATAGAGCATGCTGGCTTGTATGGTGCCAAATAACGCAGCTTTTACTGTATATGGTTTATCTTTTTCTAAGTAGTACCCTGAACATTAGAAATCATATTAGATGCCCAAAGAACTTACCACAGGAATCTGAAACCAAGCTTTCTACATTTTCATTCAATTTCAGGATGGAAGGAATTGTAATAAACACAAGTTCAAAAGTGAAAAGGGAGTACAATATTATATTTATTGCATTTTGCCCTTGAATTCAAATCTTTTTCCATATATGGTGCTGGTCAGGTAGACACTGGCAGTTTAGATTGTTCATTAGGTAACACTTTATTAGATAGCTTTCATTCAAGTTGTGGCCAAGGTTGCATGACTTATATTCCCAACCAGCTGAATTCTTGTATTAGGATGAACGTGATCTAAGTTGCTTTTGTAGATGCTTATGTCAGGGCCTCAGCATACTTAAAAGATAGATGTTTCACCACAGAAGGAAGAGCCAAATCAACTTGGATAGATGACTATGTAAGAATCCTAGGCAATAGCAAGAGTTGGGTACTCCAAAAAGCAAGCCAGAAAGCCTGGCTGCTGTGTAAGAAGGCTCCTACAGGCACTAGTCCTCTTGTGTATCTGACCTGAGTAGTTTTGCATAATTAGCCATCTGTATTCAAGCAAGATTGAAGAGTAGACTAGTATGTGTGCAGAAAGTCAGTAGTAATATATATTAACAGAACAGACTATGAATCATTTCATTCAAAAACATGAGATAGCTAAAACATTCTCTATACTCTCTACCATGAATGTATTTTTTCTATTTGTACAACCTCAGTCATCATTAGTACATTCATAATTCCTTGGGAACAATCTATTTAAGCCATCCCTGCCTTATTTCATATGGGCTTCATAAAGTGTTAGTCCCATTTATTTGGTGATTGCAGTTCTTATTTATGAGTTGGTGTCTGCGACCTACTTTACCTCTCCCACATGCAAATATATAGTGGGAGGAAATCTGCTGAAGTTAATGGAGATTCACCCAAGTAAAACTAAAAAATCTGTGAGAAGAAGTAGACCCTGCTTTTGGAAGCCAACCAACTTCTGCTTACTCCCTCTTCTCTTCTTTCCAAGTGAAATCTGGGTCATATTCTTCTTGAGAAGGGAGGTGGTGGAGGAGGATCATATACCACACACACAACTATAAATGAATCAACATCAGAATGAGGGGAGATCTTATATGAGATCCCATAGAGCTTTGCTCTGGGCCCAGTGCTGTTTAACATTTTTATTAATGACAGGGATGGAAAGGGATGGAGTGTTTCGTGGTCAGCTTTGCAGCTAACAAAACTGGGAAGGGTAGTAAGAATTTTAGAGGTTAGTAGTAGACTCTGAAAGGTGTTGATGAGTTGAAGAACTGGACTATATTCAACAAAATTAAATTCAGCAAGAAACAAATACAAGGTACTGCATCTAGGAAAGAAAAATGTATATACAGTTACAGAATGGGAGACAGGCACCAGCACTGCTAAGAAGGATCTGGGGTAGAGGCAGGTCAGACTCAACACAACTCAGCAATGTGACACAATCACAACAAAACAAAATACTTTTGGGCTGAACCAATAGAATCATTGTATTTAGGACATGGGTGGCAATAGTTCTGCTCTCCTTAATGCTGGTTAGACTTCGGCTAGGAATGTGTGTGCAGTTCTGGGTTTTGCATTTTAAGGATAAGGAGAAACTGGAGAGGATCCAAAAGGTGAGTGACAAAGATGATAAAGCAGTTGGAAGGCAGGCTGCAGTATGAGGAAAGCTTGAGAAAACTAAGTACATTTAATACCATGGAGAAAAGGAGATGGGGGTAAGACAGTAGTTTTCAGGTATCTGAAAGTCTGCCATAAAAAGAGGGAAAACAAGCATTCCTTGCTGCAGTAGGCAAGATGCAAAGCAAGGGTTCACACTACACCTCACAGTACATTTATACTAAATCTTAGGAAACACTCAAACATAAGTTCCCAACTAAAAATATTAGAACAGCACAACAAACTGCACAAAGTACTTATAGAACATCCTTCACTGGAGGAATTAAAGAGGAGACTTGAGAAGCATCTGTCTGGAATGCTTTAGGCATAGCTCACCTTGCATCTGTGTGTGGAATTGTCCTGAATGATCTTTGAGGTCTCTTTTAACCCTATGATTTGCTCCAATTTCTCACAGCTGCCAAGATTTAGACAAACGCTCAGTCCTCATCATCCCTTCAGGTACTACTTCTGCTTGATGTTTTAAGAAAACAGTGTTGAATCCATGTTTCCAAGACAGCTCATTTGAAATGAAAGAGACAGGTTTGTTGTGTCCTCCTGGCAGGTGGCATGTCAAAGGGGAAGCAGGGATGTGACTGATGTTGCCTCATGCAGTGCAGTGCCTCACAAAGCAATCACCCTCCCCACCCCCATCAAGAAATTACTTGTGTAATTACTTTATAGGACATACGGCACATCCAATAATGTTACAAGGCTGAAAGAGCAGAGATTTCAAGACCTTGAGAAACACCATATTACCTTTAAAAGCTTTGCCAAGTGTCTGACAGACGTGTCAATGAATTCATGTAAACAATAGGGTAAGCAGTTTTGCTTGCATATTTGTCAATTGACAGTGGTATAAGTAGTCTCTTAGACAAAAAGATAATCTAGCATTTGTCAGGGCTGGGTTGCTTAGGAAGGAATAGGGGCTCATGGAAATCCCTCATTAAGTCTCTTGCTTGTTTCTGGTAATTTCTTACTTTTCTCTCTTCCTCTTCCCTTCTGTCCCCAGGTGATCAAAGGACTACCAGGAGCCAGGGGATGCACAATGAAATCCCCTCAAAACAGAGAAAGGAATTTAAATCAAGCCTCCCACATTCTGGAAGGCTAGGGACAGAAGTTACACGTAAACCAGTTTAAGGGATCAGAAATCAGTTTAAACCTGTAACAGAACATATGTTCAGTGCACATAAACTAGTTTCAAAATGGCTGAAACTGGTTTAAGATAAACATGGTTTAAATCTAGCATTGGATTTAACTAATTTAGGTCAAACTGGTTTATGAAACTTGTGTCCCAGGCCCCTTCCTGGTTCAAGTTAAATCATAGTCCCTTGGCATCCCAGTATGCTTTGCAGCCCTAGGCTGGGCTAAGTTGTCTGTTCCAGAGAGCATGGCTGGCCTTGCCCCTTTGCTCCTGAGCTGGAGCAGTGAGAGCTGCCTGACAAGGGTGGGGAGCAAGCCCAGCTGGGGATGCAGCCCAGTCTGCAGGTGGGGGCTGCTCTCACCCAGGCAAACCCCAGCTAGAGTCTGGGGCTGGGGGAGGAGGGGTTAAATGCCTCTTCCCCCAACTCAAACATACTGCTGGCTGCAACTGTGGACTACAAATTCCAGAGGTACCTGGAGACAGGAAGAGGAAGTGATTAGAAACCCTGCAGAATCCTGTTACTATAATTCTCGACTGCAAAAGTCCCAGAGACCTTGGGGACAGCTGTCACAGGTCAGCTGGGCACTGTGAGTACATCAATTTAGGTGCAGGCTGACTGAGTGCTGCAACTGTATCAGCCACTGGGCTGTTTGGTTCGGGATCAAGAAGGCGGAGTTGGGAATGAAGCACAGACAAGTTTTACTTATAACAGTAAAAATGCATTTTACTTATAACAGCAAATTAACAACAAGAAATATGTTTAAACAACAAAAATATAGTTTGCACATATAACAGTTAGTAAAAAGGTTAAGCTAATAAACAGACAACATAATAATAAAAGTTAAAAATTGGCAATAATAATAAAAACAGGCAGACAAATTGACAAAGAGTTCCCACTTGGTTAGCAATTTATCAATAGCCCCTCAGTGTCAGGTGTCTCGGCAGAGCAGAGCCGACTGAGGGAAACTCTGGTTAATGTCTGGTATGCGGCAGCTGCCGGCGGCAGCATTCCGGGCCACCGCTCAGGCTTTCGACTTGGCAGGTGGGTGATTTGTAGATGGAGTGGAAACTAATTAGGCATGAATGCGTGATGGTTGCAGGAAGTTTTATTACTTATGTCGCCTGGGTAGTGATGTGCGACGCAGGAAGTAGCTTTGTTTTGGTTACAGTTGCTCAGGTTATAGCTAAGCATACGTGCTCAGGTTACAATCGAACAAGAGAGATGAACGAGGCGCCGTGAATGAATTAGGAGCCTGCAGGGCTTTACTACGTCAGGATAACGGTGACGGGGAGTCATTGGTGGGTGATCAGTCCTCCAAGTTACTCTGTGGTGTGTGTTCAGAGTTCTCCGACTTGGGCAGAAGTTGCACGAACTTTTATTAAGGAATGAGCCAATGACAAGTTGCCAGCTGCATCAACTTGTGTTCCTTGGCCAATTAGTGTGTGAAAGAGGAGGGAGGACTTAAGTTTAATTTCTTGTTAGTGACGGAGGGGGGTTCTTTAAGTTTCATTTCTTGTTAGTGATATGGGCACATTTTATTTATTTATTTATTTTGGTTGCAACATCAGGTACACGTCAAGTTGATCCAGCAAAGTCAGACGTCTCCAATCCACACTGCTGGAGGGAGTACTGGGGAAGATCCCTCAGTCAGGATTCTGTCTTCTTTCACACTGGGAGTAAGGAGTCTGGGGGTTTGAGGCAGCCATAACCATTCTGTTCCATCCTTCCTACTGGTCACTTAATGTGTGTGTTCCTTTGTATCCTGTCTTATGCTAATATGTTGGTTTTAGAGCCACTCATATTCTTACCCTGCAGCTGTTACCCTATGGGGTTAAAAGGTGTTAGAAATTATTCTAATAGTTTACTGCCTAAGCTTGGGTTTACCCAATAAACAAATCACACCACATTACTTTGGGATCTGAGATTAGCATTTCCCCCCCCCCCCCCCAAATCCAACCTATTTAGAATTTTTTTAAGATGTGTTAATTATACCTTGTGGTTAGGTTTGTCAATCTTACTGACCTTTAAGCAAAAATTTATTAAATCAGCTAAGTCTGCAGTTTTATTTTTTAGTTCTGCTTTTTGAAACTCATGTCTTATGATTGGTACAAACAGTTAAATATAACATTACAGTTGTGCTGCTCCTGACAGACAGGATGCGTCTGCAGAAAACAGTTTCATAAGCTTTATTTTAGCCAATATTTATTATGTGCAGATAATAAGATTATTATGTGAGATACTCTCAGAAAGCAGATTCCCTTTTTGCTATAAGTTGCTCATTAACCCTTTTGGTTCTGGCCATCACAGACAGCAGAAAGAGGAAGTAAACACACAGCCAGAAAGCCTACTGTGCAGCCAGAAAGTCTACTCTACACTGCAGGCATGTGGCTGCATTTTCTGAATCAAGGGTAAATGTCTGTTCGCTTCTGTTTCAATTTAATCTGTGCAGTTTAGACTAACTTGCAAATACTTAATCCATTCTGCCTTGGGCTTTTTGACTGTGTACATAACCAAAGTGTTTTCTAACCACTGACTTACTAATGGACTGGTTACACCATTTGCTTGCTGCCATTTTCTGTAATTTTCTTCGTAAGCAGGATGACTATTAGGTTGTGTCCTATAGGCAAGAGAGATAGGTGGGCATCTATGTTGTGAATGGGGCCTATGTATGAAATAACAGTGCTGAGCTGCTCAGCTCTGTCAAGACCATGGTGTCAAGACCATGTGCCAGGTCCATAACAAGAACATAAGTGCCTGTAGATATCACCAGGGATGAGGTGGTAACAGAGTGCATGTTCTGAGAATCTAATTTTTTCACATAGACATCTAATTCCTTTGCAGATCTAACACTCGATGATAGTTGTACACCACAGGGTGCTGTATGCTTCTGCAGGAGACAGCAGCCTCAGGCCATACCTGTTAGGCCCCAGGCCCAGTTGCAGCTATCCAAGGACACCAACCAGAGACATCTACAATCACTGACAGCCAGGATGGAGTGGAGCCACCAGCTGTGCCAGTCCTGGCCATGTGGTAAGTCCTGCATTGGGCGGAAGGCTCTCC
Organism: Caiman crocodilus; assembly: GCA_030014935.1. Taxonomy (NCBI): domain Eukaryota; kingdom Metazoa; phylum Chordata; order Crocodylia; family Alligatoridae; genus Caiman; species Caiman crocodilus. The sequence goes on from JAGPOW010003316.1 coordinate 65,127,714, forward strand.
CCACCCTTGCCTCTTCCCCTGCCCCACTCCCTGCCTGACCCACACACATGCCTCTGGCCCAGGTTCTCTCCTCCCCCTCCAGCACACAGGGAGATAGGAAACAGTGCAGAACTTTATTGAGCAGTCCATGCACCTGCAGCTAGGTTGGCACGGACCTCTTACATGCTGAGGAATGTGTCAATGCTGGTGATGATGACCTCCTCAGCTGCAAAGGCAGGGCAGCCTGGGCTTGTCCCCCCATGCCATTGTAGCCATTGTAGCTCAGGGTCCCATACCAGGTGTGTAGGTGTGCCCAGGGTATCATAGCCATCAACAGCAGTAGGGCATAGCGAGTTGAGCACCTCTCAGTCCGCATAAATAGCTATTCACACACCACCCACAGCATGTGCAGCAGGGACATGCTTGGGGTGCAGTGCCAGTGCACAGGTGGGCTGGCCCTTAGGTACCACTCCAGAGAGGCCCCCTGTGGGAAGGGTGAGGGTATGGGTAGCTCCACGTCCCAGTCATCCCTGGGTGATAGCACAGGACAGCAGCTGGTGAAGGAGAAGGGTGGGAATTGGGATCTGGAACTATGGCAGCAGGTGCTGCCAGGACCCTGGCCTGTCCTGGCCTGGGAAAGGGGTGGGGGAGGCAGGTTACCTCTGGCCAGTATCCAGCAGTCTGTCGGCCCCAGGGAAGCAAGAGAGGATGTGGGGTTTGGCCATCAACTGCCTGGCCCTGGGCCTGCCCACCAAATTTACCCTGGTGCCTGGGCACCCACTCATGCCTGACCCCGAATCTGATGCCAGACAGTGTACAGTCCCAGGTAGAGAGCATTTTATGAGAGAAATGTTGAAAACTCATAAACAGCTTCTGTCTTTTGGCTTTGCAGATCCTTCAGCTGCGTGCAGCAGAGAGGTCACCCTTGGTAGCCAGGATGTGGCCTCAGGGTCACTGCCACCCACAGCCAAGGCCCTGTGGGTGTGGTAGCTCCACTAGGGTCAATGTGGGACTACACCATCCTCCTGCAGCAGGTGGTGGCAGTGTTGGAGGCCTGGATACAAGACTCTCAGGCCTGGAGGGCAGAGGACATCACTTGCGAGGATGCACTTGACCAGGCAGACCAGGAATTGTGGGCATGGCTCCTGGCCCTGGAGTATGAGTGGATGGAGGCCCTGTGGAAGCAGAATGCCATCCTGGATAGTGCAGGCCACAAATGATGACCACTAGGTGCTGGACACTGTTCTAGCCCTGGCAGTTGTATTCATGCTGCCTGCTGCCCAGCCCCCCAACCCTAGCTCTACCTGCCCCCTAGTAGCCACCCACCATCCAGCAGCAGGCCTTTGCCTAGGCCCTTTGCCACTTTCATCAGCCAGGAGCCCCTGCCCTAGACCCCACCTGGGTCCAGTGCCATCTTGCTCCCCTGCCTGGGCCCAAAGGTATGCTCCAGCAGTGCATAGGTCCATTCCAGGCATCCAGGAGGCTGATATAGGGCCACATGAACCAGGACAGGAATGGGGAGGTGGTGTCTCTAAAGAGAAGGGGGTGGGATAGCCATGGCAGCCAGCTTTAGGTCCAGCACCCCTGGCATGAAGCAGCTGCTCTCCACCAGGCCTGGAAGGTCAGAGTTTCTGAACCTGCAGGCATGGTGGGCACTGCCTAGTCAGCTGGCACTCACATGTGTGAAAGCTCCACAGTGGTCCACAATGGCCTGGAGCACCACGGTGTGAAAGGCCCTCCAACTGTAATTGGGGCAGTCTCTGTGGGGTGGGCAAGTAACAGAAATGTGGGTCTTGTCAAGGGCCTTGATGCACTGGGGGAATCCCAGGGCCCAGAACCCCACCACCACCATGAACACAGTGGCTACCAGCATGTCCTAGAGGGTGAGGGTGCCACTCACCTCCAGGATGGCCTCACTGGTGGTGGCCTTGCCCACACCAAACAGGCAGCCAATGTACTGCAAATTAGTTGGCATGGCCAACTTGAGCAAGGTGAGAGCCACAGGGGGCGTCCTGCAGCACCAGGTTGGGCCAGAGTGCTTGAGAGGGTCTCAAAAAGTGGTTCTAGCCACTGCTCATCATCCCAGGTATGCCAGATGATGTACCACCATCAGTCCTGGCTGGGCCAGTGACCCCAGAGGCAGGGGCCCAGAAGGTGGCATCCAGAAGCCCTTCATTGGCATCCCTGCTGGTGGGAGCTGCAAGACAGTGGCGGTGACCATGGGACAGCATGCTGCAGCCAGGCATGTGGTTTCTGTATGGGGAGGAGCAGGATGGGGTGAGAGAGACATAGATTAGGTGACAGTCTGCACAATGGGCCAGCCAAGGCCAACATGGCAGCCAGAAGGAACCTAGAGCACTTATTGTCACTGCCAGGGGAGGGGGAGGAGCAGCCATAGTGTGGGGAGGCAGAGTGGGCAAAGAGAGCATGGCCCTGTGCTGTCCTTGTGCTGGGCATGCCGCTCCAGACCAGAGAAGTGGCTGGCTAGAGAGCAGCTAGTAGGGTTGCCTGTTGAAGGAGGCTGCCAGCTGCTGGTGGCTGCAGCTGGAGCCTGGATATCCCCCTGGTGGTGGCAGGGGCCCATTGCAGGGCTGCTGGAAGTTTTGGGGTAAGAGTGGCAAATCTGCTGTCTAGTCCCTGAATGTGTAGACTTCTGCCCTGGAGCACTTAATCCACAGAAGTTTACACCTGAATGAACTGACACTGGATCAAATGCATGTGTAGTTGTGCCCAGTTATGCTATAGTCTAGTCTTAAAGCAAAAATGTGAGACTCACTATGCATTGTAGTATAATCATAAAATCCTAATTAACTATTACAAAAAAGAAATCCCATAATGGTGTTGCAAATAAGTAGATTTCCCCATATAATGAGAGAAGAAACACATACCTGAATATTTCCTGAAGAAGTGTTAAAGAGATTTTTGGTAATGCTACATTTCTATGCATCCCTTTTAAAATAAAATGTCACAGTACAGTAACGTGCACTAACCAAACCCAGTAAGTCATGTATTATTGTGGTCCCAACAGGGAAAAAAATGTTTGATTTGGAAATGGTTAAAACCCAAAGGCATGCAGTTTTGAGTACACTTGCAGGATGATAAAATGCTGAAGTAAAGAAAAGATAGATACCAATCATTGCATCTGCAATTTAAATGGCTCTACTATAATCTCATCTTATTTCACTTCATATACGGGTGTTCTTTCAGTTGTGAAAGAACTGAAAGTTCTGCCTGAAAGTATTTTAATATTGATAACTTTGAAAATCACTACACTAAACTCATATTAATTATGTTGTGTTTGTCAAAAGGATTTTTATAAAAATTTAGTAAACTATGTTACTGCTAAACTTTTAAGATTAAGAAGTCCTCTCCTGAAGAGATCGAATTTGCGGTTGGAATTTAGTGGCTGTAAACAGTAGAACTTGCTCTCTGCACTAATAAGCAATGCATTCGGATTAATGGAATTTACTCACTTCCACCTGCAGCCACTGAATTCAACAACAGAGTCATCAAATGTGCTCAAGTCATATCTCTGTGTGGGTGGTTACTGAATAGGATGGGAAAAGAAAGATACCTCTAGTCACTGTCAACCCCATTACTTATAGTCTTCTTTTTATTCCTTTCAGCCCCTCCCTGCTCTCCTTAGGCAATGTCAGTAAAAGAAAACATCCTTTGAAATCCATTTCTTTTGGAAGTCTTCTCCCTAGAAAGTGGGGAAACTAGGGCTTTTGTACTAGCTGAGAGAGAGATGCTTCTTCATCCCATTATCTTACTGACAGTCACAACATGAGTAAAAGATATTGCCTGTTGCTGGCATGAGAAAAAGGAGTATGATACAATGGCCAGTGCAAAACCTTCCTTTATCAGTCAGTCTGATAAAGGAGTACAAACAGCCATGTTGGATCATATTGGGAAGAAAGCAGAACTCAGAACCTGTATCTAAATGGCTGGATCAACTTTCCTACTTGCCCTTGACACCCAGTGTATTCTTCACAGGGCCAATGACCTCTTTGTCAGTCTCCTTCCTGCTGTTTGAAAAGGATATTCCACAAGCATATGTACCAGTCTTGCCTTGTTGCAGACAAGGTGCAATTCTTACAGAAAGCAATACTGCCCCTGTAACAGAGAGCAGACTTAGGCCAAATGTCAGATTCATAATTTCATAGTTGTTAGGGGCTGGAAGGGACCTTACAGATCATCAGGTCCAGCCCCCCTGCACTTGGGTAGGAAAGACTGCTAGGGGCAGATGACCCCAGCAAGATGGGCATCAAGATGCTTTTTGAAGATCATTAGGATGGGTAACTGTACCATCTCTGTGGGGAGCCTGTTCTAAAGCCTTGGTACTCACCTTGTAAAGCAGTTTTTCCATATGTCTAACCTGAAGTGATCCTTCATCAGCTTGTGCCCATTATTTCTTGTCCTCCCCTGGGAGGCTTTGGTGAACAGATGCTCCCCCAGGCCCTGATGTATGCCCTTGATATATCTATAAGTTGCCACCCAGTCCCCTCTGAGTCTTTTCTTCTCCAGGCTGGCCAGTCCCAAGTCAGCCTTTCCTCATATGACCTGGTCTCTAGGCCTCTAATCATGTGTATGGCCTTCCTTTGGACTCTCTCAAGTATCTCCATATCTTTCCTGAAGTGTGGCACACAGAACTGGATGCAGAACTCCAGCTGCAGTCTCACCAAGGCCAAGCAGAGAGGGAGGATGATGTCCTTAGCTTTGCTTGAGATGCCTCAGTAGATGCATGCCAGTATTCGATTAGCTCTGCTAGCTACTTCCGTCTATCTTTTCTTGGGAAGAGACCACTGTACACCCTTTCATTTGCAGCACCTTATGAAAGAGAATGTGTCTTGCTGACTTTGTATCACATCTCAAATTTGTTTAAACCAACTCAGTGGTTAATTTGTAGCATTATTTCAGACTGGGAGGCTATGCCACAGTTAAAGTAATCCATTTTGTTTGATATGCTGCACCTCTAAGGTATCTTGACACTAGCTGTGCAGTGCACAGAATTCAAGGGACCAAAATTCTGCATTGATTAATACCTCGAGAAGAGGCCAGGAAACCAACAGGATTTAAGGAGATAGCTGGTAAAATGATATAATCCCTTCAATATGCCTGATTCCCCATTTAAAAGTCATGACTGAGGAAAAAAATTTGCTAAGATGATATGTTGTGTGTTTATGACTTTCATTCCACTTCAGATAAAGTTTATTATCCATGGCAATGAATATTGATGATTAAGAATAAGCTAAGGCCTAACAGAGAACAATATTAGCTGTTACATCTTGAAGGGATGTGATATTTTAGTGATCTGGGTGGTGTTGTAGCAACTGTTGGTGCCCAGGGCAAAGTCTGCAGAAGCAGCTCACCCTTGCCTTCAGTACAGATCTGGGGACCATCCCTACTTCCCCCATGCTTGCCTGGGACTGCACACAGTGCTGGGAGCTGTCCTCTTGTCCCTGCGCCCCCCCCCCCAAAGATGGAAAGGAAGTTGGCTTATTATTTCATTAGTTTCTTGTTTAAGGTACAGGTTAAACTATCTTAGTATTTAATTATTCCAATTAGGTGCAACAGCAAAAAATAGATAAATAAAAATGGTTTGTTCATTAAGAAAACTAACTAATCACATTTTTCAGGCCCTAGTTGGAAGAAACTACAGCTGATGCATAAAATGAGTTTCCAGTTCATTAACATACATTTTTAAATTAGCAAGTTGATTTGCCAATGTGATAGGTAATAACATCTGATATATTATGGGTGTGTAGCAGAGTTTGCAAATAAGACAAGTATTTATAATAATTAGCATTTACTTGTTTACATTGGACCAAAGCAAGATCTTTGTATGTTTTTTGTTGGAAGTGTGTTGAGAGAAAAAAATCTGATCCTACCCCAGGACACCCAGTATCCCACTAGTCACCTGGATTGTGGAAGATGTAGAAATACACCAGTGACATATGCCTGACTTTCCCAAATCCTACAGAGTTCCACAGTGACCAAGCTATTATAGTATGTAAATGATGTTCATTGGGCAAGATTGAAATAAAACAGTAGATCACCAAAGAAGAGATAAAGAAGGAGCCACCCTAGAACACTTCAGAGGCTCTGGCACTTCCCAAATGCTGGAGAATGACTGAGGATAGATTTGAAATTGGGTTTCCTATATCCTACAGACTCAGAATGTAGCACTTCCTCTCCCACTTGCTGATCTAGGCCAGATATTTTTATTCTTCCACCGGTATATAAATGTATTTAGAATGTCTGTGTTCCCACAAGAAGTATATTTTGTCAGGGTCTTAGCCAATTCTAGTTCTAGTGTTAAAACTGAAACTAGCCCATCTATGGGTAAATCACCTTAGAAAATGCATTACAATAAAAAACAATTTCTTTATACTGATTCTTTATACTGTCAAATGCCATAGGGTTCCTAAAACATCTCTTCAGAAAAAGGTTCTATCACACGTATTTTCATATCCTGGATTCCTCTCAGTACACTAACCTCCTTGCCCTGACAATGTTTACACACATATGACATCCAATTCCTTTACTTCATCTGTACACTAATCATCTTTAAGTCAGTTGCTATCATAAAAATTTGGCTCTCTGCCCAAGCCTGTCAGATTCTATATATCATCCAGACTTCAGCATGTACATGTATATAGACAAATCCATTCTAGCCATGTGCAATGGTCACCACTGGATAAGTGTGCTCAGATATCCAGTTAAAAGACACCTGTAAACAGCAAGGGAATGAAGACAGAAGTGCAAAAGAAAGGAGTTATGTAAGTTTATCATTTGCTAGCTGACATTCACTCTGCAAAGAGAACTTAATTACAGGGATTAAAATCTTCCTTCTTGCCACAATGCTAGATAATTTCTTCTATCCATAAGATTATGAAAAACATTATCATAATCCACATTTCTTCTATCCATAAGATTATGAAAAACATTATCATAAACAAGCATATATAAAATATAATTTTTATTTATATATAACATTTAAATTTTTTATATATAATATATATATAAACAAGCATATATATAATTTATATTATATATTATATTATATATAACAGAGCTAGCTGGAGAACTGGTTGTATCAAAGGTGACCTGACAGCAACTTTTTTAAAACTTTACTTTGTCATTTTCCCAGCCTTACTTTTTAAGGTCTTAAAAATCTTAAGTGGCTGAGTTCTTCCCTTCCTTGTTGATGTTTAAGAAAAATCTCAAATAAGCTCAACAACTCTCCCCAGCTCATGTTTCTTGGGTATGGAAATCAAATGAATCATGATGGGTGTATAGGATTATAATGGACTATCAAGTCCTAAACCCTAAATGCACAAGTTTTCATTTATCTGAGGAGGACTTAAAGACAAATCAAAACCCTACCTTTCATTTCATCCAAAGCTAAAGATGCCTTATAACATGCGATAAACAGAAAGTAGGAGACAAAAGGGTACCACCAATGCACTAGCTGACAAATTACATATTAATATACACCTGAGGTTTACTTCTGAGTATTAACATAAAACTTATCTATGTGGAGACACTGGGTACATCTACACATGCTATTAATGCACAGCAATAAACTCTGGTGCACATCAAGCTGAAGTTTATTGCTACTGGGCACTGTATGCACATGGGACTATAGCATGTTGAGCTAGGTTGAAGCAGCCCCAGCTGGTAGGGCATCTAGCTGGGCCTAACCCCAGCACTGAAGCACCCTCATGGCCCAGGCAGCCCCATCAGTGTCTACATGCACATTGATGTGGAGTAAAAAATTCCACCTCAGGATAATACTTGTCGTTACAAGTACTAGCCTATGGCAGAGTTAATTAGTTTACTCTGTTGAAATAGCACTGTATGTGTAGATGCTGAGATGTTTACTAAGCTAATTAGGCAACTGCTAATTAGGAGCTAATTAGGGTTTTGCAGTAAATGTCTCATGTACACATGCTCACTTAGAGCAAAGTTAATTCAAATTGTTTTAAAGGGCATTGGTTAAACTGCTTTGAACCCATGTGCAGATAGTATTTCAGAGTGAATGTGGTCTTAGTTTAATTTATCTTAATTCTCTGAAAGAAGTAAAAGTCACACTTACTTTAGATCACCACGGGTAGGTCTGTGTGGCACAACATAGTTGAGCTAGATATAGTCAAGCTAGCTCAGGTACCAGTGGAAGTATAGCTGCAATAGCTCAGGCAGAGTACTGCATTAATATACCCCATTTCACAGTGCAACGTATTAGCTCAGGCACAATGATGTCCCCATGCAATTATACTGCTTCTAATTCTCCAGCTAGCTGAGCTATTGCTGAAAAAATCTGTATTGTGCTGTGCACTTGTAACCTCTACTTTGGATGAGGAACATTTATGCAGGAGTTCAGTGCAGTTTAACTATCTAATTTATATTCCAATCTTTTGTTAGCTTGGATTTTTTTTTCAGAGTGTCCCCATGTAGACCAGGCTATAGTGAGGAAGGAAAGGTGAGTGAGGAACCAGTTTCACCTCTATGTTTATCTTGGTACATAGTTGGGGCTGCAGGGGCAGGGTGGGGAGTCCCTGACAGGTATAGTTTACAGCAGTTATTTTCAGCCAGGGTGCCATGAGATCCTTTGAAGGCTGCTGTGGGGTGCAAGGAAGTAAGCAAATGATATTCCTTGCTTTGTCATTCTTCCTCTCCACTATCCTGCCCTGAACAAGGAGGTAAGGTAATAAGTGTTTGAAATGGGGTGCCACTCAATTTACAAGTGTTATGAAGGGGTGCCCAGAGACTGAACAAATTGAGAACTGGTTTAAAGTAACTCTTTGGAGGCAGCATACAAAAACTCCACACACCTCCATGAGCTACTGTGGTTGATGCATTTATTACTGCTTAATTCAGAATTAGAGGATTACAGTTTGTTCTTACCCCTTCTTTCCTAACACTATTTTGTGTCTCAGTGACAGGCACTGAGCACATTCAGTCATTGTCATAGTGTGTGTTGGGTTACAGGGAATGTGGCTGGAGTTCAAAGACATTACACGTCCACAAGCCTGATCTGTCTCCTTATAACATATCTTGCAACTACACAGCATTCAATAAAACAACTCTACAACACATAAGTAGATTATGAGCATATGTATATAGAGACAACTCCTGTTGAAATGTAGGGAGCTTAATCTGTTTATACCAGAGCTGATTTGACAAGCAGTACCAGACAAGTTTGTAAAGTCAGTCACTTATTTCTGTCACTGAAAAATAGCCAAATATTCCCACACCCACAAAGTACTGTATTATTTCACGCTGGGATATATCCAATTGCTTATTACCTTAATTTATGCCCCTGCCAGGAGGGATGTGCAACATAATTCATAGATGGTCTCTTGGAGTTTGTATGCAGCAAAACATTTTTTTTCCATACAAATTTAGCTTGACAGATAATTTCAAACTCTTAGTCTCAACGTATTAACATCACTCTCTAGGAACAAGTCTGGCTGCCAGGCTTTCCAGATGGGAACTCCAGTGTACTATTATTTGACCATTCACAGAAGTGGTTATTGATATTGCCAGTAAATGGGCTATAGTTCCATGACCCTGGAGGTGATCTCATCACCTCACCCAATGTGAGCGCAATGTGCGGTAGATCTATTGTTGCTCTAGCGATGTGAATTTTATTGTAGGAGAATTGCGGATGCCTTTGTTTTTTTAACATAAGTAGTTCATGCATAGGTTATAACTTAGCCCAAAGACTAAGGGGAAGAAGGGAGTGTCAAGGACTGAATAAACATGGAGATACCATGCAGAGATCATCCTGAACTCATGAGCAGCTGGGGCTATGAGAAATAAAAATCTGGGCTTCATTTCTGCACTGCCATGAAACTAAAAATTTACTCTTCTTTTTAGTTACCAGCAGGCCAGTGTTTTTCACTTTTAAGCTCCTCTCCACAAGGGTGGCATATATCACAGGTATGAAATAACAGGGCTGATAAAGTCCACAAAAATGAAATAAAGCTTTGTTGATCAGTGTGCTCTTTCTAATCTCCACCATACCTCAGAGGATTCTGTCCAGCTGCTCAACAACACAACAGAAGCCATGACTCCAGGCTTACTGAGAAAATTGGGCATCAGTAACCATGTCTATAGATGCATCCTAGATTCAATGAATGTAAGTAATTTGTGCCATTATTTCTGGCCTGATCCACAGTGAAAGTCAGGGACACTAGATATCATTTGAATAAATGACAGTTTTCCTAGATTGAAGGTAGGAGCATAGAAAAGTCACAGGACTCAATACAATTGTAGGTCTAAAATACTAGACCAATTCTTTATCAGATCACTCATGTTGCAGTGAAAGGCTGGTAGTGTCCTGCTGTTGGATCCTGCTGGAGGAATTTCCGTGAGGTGCTGGTGAGAAGGAAACATAATTTTTCATAAAAACTTAGAAGCACTGAGTGCAAGATTAAGTCTGACAGGTTTTGGGGAAGAATATGGTTCTAATGCTTGCTTAGGGAAAAGGTTTTGGGTAAACAGAGAATATTTTCCTACCCTTAAATATAATCCATCTTGCCCCATAACAATACTGCTCTTTAGGATTCACGTCCTTTTCCTGTGCAGTCATTTCAGAAAGCTTTCTGATTAAATGATAGTGAATTTAATTCATTATATCATTTCTTCTATATCGAAGTCAGACTTTCCATACTGACTTCGGTGGCTCAGCATAACGCTACTCTACATCTCTGCTTCCATTTCATTGAATTCCTTCTCCATGAATTCTTGATTCCTCTCTCTCTGTTTTTCCTTATAATCACCTTGTTAGTTTTATGTTTTCTTCCATGTTTCTGCCATTGCTTTTACAGTATTACAACATTTCTAAACTGCAAACCACTTCTCCATTTTCTTTTATTTTGAAATCTATTAAACTCATCAACTACTACTGGTGCTTTGGGTTCTCCTTTTCTGGTTCTGACTTTGATGTCCTCAAATTTGTTTTCCACATCTCCTGTGCCACGCAATCGACTTCCCTTACAAATATTTTCTTTAAAAAAATCCACTTTTGTTGTGCTCTCTTGGTGCTTCATCAGTATCATCTCCATACTCTTGTTCAATGTATTATTTCTGAGAACTAGGGCCTGATTTTGTAATCTAAATTCATCAAGTAGTCTTTGAAAACACAAATAGTTTGACAGCGGTCAGTGGGACTATTTATACCCACTGCACAGACATCTGAGGCCTGATTTTTCTTAATTATACTGCACCTTGTATAGTCATTTAAATCTTGTGTAAAAAAGGCAGCAGAAACCTTAAAAAAATTGACTAGCAGCATGGATTTGACGTTTACTCAGTGTATGTACAAATGACTCAACAATAGTGTGTTATAATGCACTACCACCCAAATCTTCCAAGACTTTTTGAGAATTTAGGCCTATCTCCTTCATGAATGTTAATAATAATAACTTATTCTAAGAAAGATTTCAGACTTTGAAGTCTATGCATAAATCACTACATGAATGAATGGTGCTGACCATGTTTTAAACCTATAAGCCCAATGCATTTTTACTTGAAATACATATCAGATTATGTTATATTGATTTTGAACTGGATTATGAATGATGTTGGGTTGTTGGTATGTGTCATGAATTAATACAGAAATTGCTCTACTGAAATCAAAGTTTCATTGATTTTGATAAATGTAGGATTGTGTTCTAAGTACTGAGGCCTCTCTAATTGCTCAGAGATGTGCAGATGAGAAAATATTTTAAATTTGTTCTGACAGCTAAGGGAACATCTCAACAAATGTTCAAGAAAATGGAATAGAAATTATATTAAGTTAAATCATACACAGTGAAGACTACAAGATCTGCTAACTCCATGTTGCTAGTTATGGGTATTACTTATGATAATGATAGTCTAGTAGGAATTAATTAATTCAGTTCTAAAGCATGACTGTGGTTTGTTTATCTGTATACTGCTACTAAATATTTAGGGGCAGCCAAGCGAAGGAGCCAAAGGTTGAACTGATTATCTAAGCTGTGGTTTTGGTATTTAAAATCAGTAAAGTGTTTCTAAGACACCAAAAAGTTGTTCAATGTGCACATGAATTGACTTCTAGCTGTAATTTGGAACCACTGCAACTAGTTCTCTTAATAAAGAGTCAGTTTAATTTTAGAAATATGTTATTACCAGTGTGTGGTACCTGAAACTGCTTATTTTCTCCTTCAGGCACTTTGAAAAGCATAAAAAACTCTCATTAAAGAGGAAAAGAGTCAATACCTACATCAAAATAGCAAAAAAACCCCCAATCAAACAAACAATCCCCCCTCAAATCCTGACAAAACCCACAAAAAACAAAAAGAAAGAAAACAAGTGATGGTTACATGGATTACATTTGAAGAGTCAGATAGAGAGACACTTCAAAGGGTGGGAAAGCTGCCCACTGTTCCTCAGTACCAGAAAGGTAGAGGAAGAGGATGGGAGAAGAAAGTAGCAATACAGGTGTCTCTAAGAAAATAGCAAACCGGGAAGCAGCTCTCCAAAGTTTGTTGAAATAGTTTTAAAGCTCAAAAATATTCACAACTGCCTTCAGATGGCACATTATGCCATGCTGGCAGGTAAACTGTGTCTAGTGCATTCACTATGTTGATGCTTGGGAACAGTGGTGGAGAAAAAAGATGATCTATTTTAACCTTCCAAGCAAGAGGCAGTTGAACTAGGCAGGACCCTACTCACAATCTTCTGCTCCACCTGGCTTTTGAAAAGTTGGGAGGAAATTATTTATGCCAGGCAGGCTTTTTGCTAGGCAGATTAATTCTGGAGCATGGAAAGTAGGTTCTGCCCATTGGTGGATTTAAGATTGAGAAAAGTGGGGTGCAGGTAGTGTGGTACCTCATCACGTATCACACAACGCACATTTTTTCTCCGGGTACAACTAAGATAGAAGCTTTACTAATATGCAAAAGGCCTAGGGATATATTATGCAGTTTAAGCTTGAAGCAAAAACAAATATAATTTTTGGAACGTGCATTAATTTGTTATATCTTATGAATAAAAAAATCCCATAACAAACTAGACAAAAATAATCAAAAGATGTTATTCCTTCAGTCTTGCTGTCATTAGGATAAAATGTACATCTCTTTCAGATGCAAAAACCAAATCTAGCCTTCTTGAGCATCTTGTTAGCTCACCCAAAGCTTCAGTGAAAGTTATTTCTACATCCAAGTTAATGTTCCCTTGAGCTAATGTTTCCATACCTGAGTTTAGCTAGCATTCAGCTAGAATTAAAAGCAGACTTCAGCACTGTTAAATAGGAGCTATACTGCCAGGAGCATTTAATAGCAGAACTGCAGGAAAAAAAATAGCTTCCACAGCCAGGCAGTAGGTTTTAAACTTTGGCAGGGCCAGGAATCAGAGGAAGAGTACAACTGCACCACTGCACACCCGCCTGGATCCATCCCTGGTTCTGTCTACTCCTCTCTTTGCTTAGGCATTCCCTCCCATCTGAAAACAGCTACATGGATTTGCAGAGGGACTTAAAATTAGGATCACAATGAAGGGGAAGGGAATTCTGCAATTCTGGAAGTTGACAATAGTTTTTAAATGGCTCTCAAAAATAATGACACTCTAAAACTATTGGTTTCCAAAGCTTTGTTGCTGTTGGTGGTATAAAAAATTGGTGTTGCAGGTATTGAATTATGCTTGAGGGCTGGTTGGGTAGCTATAGAAGGTGTCTGCAGGTCTATGCATCTGCTTAATGCAGCATTTTGCAAGTATCAGAACTGCTGTAATTTGTTAGGCTTGTTCAACATCAGCGCAACACTTATTTCTACATCGGATAGTCCCCAAGCTTACCGACAAAAACAGTATTCTAGTAAATGATGAAAAAAAATATGTTTCCATATATTTTAATTTGTCATTGTGAAAAAGAACAACCATACAACAGTTTTTATGCCTTTGTTGTCAACGTTCACTTCTCAATACATGAGTAGTAGTGTTTTTGGATATAGAGACATAACCAGAAGATGGCACTCTTTCACAGAGCTTAGTACCAACAAATTCCATGCAGCTGCTAATACCCTAGTCAGAGTAAATAACTTCCCTTCAGAAGTGATAATTTTCTGGTAAAATAATCAGCAAATGGAATTCTCCAAGTTCAGAAGTCTTAGCGGAAAAATACAAGAGGAGTCTGAGGCTTTACTTTCTGATGCAAGTGTATGAAAAATAAACTTTTCCCAGAGTGACTGAATCAATTTCTTTGTTAACTAGTAAAGCAAAAATATCCCCACCCCCTTATTGACAAAGAATTTTCTCAGTTGCTGGTTTCACTCAGATATTTAAGATTGAATGGTGCAGTAATATTCTTGAAAATATAATCAGAAGTCTAAGAGTTGGAGTGCCATATAAAACACACCACACCATAAGTGTTAAACTCTCTATAAAAATGTATTTGTGTAACCCACAGGCATGCTATTCAAACCTGCATTGTGAGATTTGACCAGCTATTGCTTGGATTGGTTTTGTAACAGTGACATAAGGGTAAGTGGAGTGCAATGGTGAGGCTATTAAGAGAGAAAACAAGATGCCTCCCGGAAGTATACTTCTATTACAGCAGAAGGCCAAACGCCTCCAAAAGGGCATAGGAAACCTGTTGAAGAAATCAGCAAAAAAGGAAGTAGTAATGGGATGAGAAGCCTGATGAAAGGTCAAATTTGAGTTAGAAACAAGAAAAGGTAAAAGGGGGTGAGGAGACAGGTACTGAATTTGAAATCTGTGATGGAAATGGATAATACTAAATGTGTGTGTCCCTAGCCATCTGATGATATCCTGCATAAATGTGGTGCTTTAAATTATGGGGAATTGAGTATTTTAACTCATCTAAAGATGGATCGGTGTATGCATCATTTCTACTGACGAAGCTAACCAAGATCAGCAGTGCCAACAAGCCCCAGAGGCACCTTGTACTAGGCACTATACATACATGCAATAACATAATGTTTTGTGCCATAACTTTCTGAAGTGCATGCAGACAGAATAAGAATCCTTCTTCTTTCTAATCTTTCTAAAGGAAAACTACACCATAGCTACAGTCTGGGCACATCTACTTGAGACATGTGTCTCAAGACTTGTGGAATTGACTAATTAGCTCTGCAGTAAAATTTCACAGTCTACACATGCAATGCTATTAGGATGGGGTAAACTAATTAACTCCTCCATGGGATAGTACTGCCAGACACAAATACTATCCTATGGTGGAGCTATTTACTCCATGACAATGTACATGTAGATACTGACAGGACTGGCTGGGACATGAAGGTATCTCAGTGTGGGGCCTGCCTGCTGGCTAGCCCTACACTAAAGCATGGTTGTGACCCAGCCAGCCCCTTCGTAGCATGTTGAGATGGGTCTGAGAAGCCCTGGATTGGCAGGCTGGCCCCCAGGGCCTCCTGTCAGACAGGGTTGCTCCGCCCCCATTCAATATGCTATGATCCCAGGCGCACATGCAAATGTGGTGCCCAGGAACAATAAACTCTGGTGTGAACTGTGACAGAGTTTATTTGGCCACATTAATTGCATGTGTGATTGGCCAGTATGTTACAATGTAGCCCATCTGACATTAAGAACTACAAAAACAGACCAAATTATTTTTAAACTCCCAGAATCCACCAGTTAACTTGCAGAGCATCTACTTGCAGACCAGACTACTCAGCATATTTAAGAAGCCCTTCATCTCAAATAATCAAGTGTTGCAACCCAGAATGAAGTGCATTTGAGAAAGTAAAAAAAAAAAAATGTTGCCAAATTAGAAGTAAACATAATTTCTCATGTGTTCACTGTAAATACAGGTCATTTTCCCAATGAAACCATCTGCAGCTTCTTGCTTAATTAGAACATGATTTATCAAAGAGGGGAAAAAAATAATCCACTGTGTTTTATGGCTCTTTCATAGGAACATAGGACTAAAAGGGGCCTCTTGAGCCATTGGGTCCAACCGCCTGCATTCACAGGCATCCCTAACTGAAAGAGATCCCAAAATTGCAATTCCTAAACTTTACCTACAGCTACAGAGAGGGATACCCAAACACCCTATGACAAGCCACAGGGAAAAGCAGGAGAGACAAAGGCACTGCCAATGCTCTGTCACTTTTGTTTAGGTCAGCCTCCTTGTCTTTCTACTGCGAATCCTAATAACTATAATGCTTTCTCAGTGCCTTAGTGTCTGGCCACTGCCTAGTCCCATAGCCCATTTATGGCTTTCCCCAGTCCCTGTTCCTCCTGCCTGGCCATTCCCCACAGTAGCGTATGTAAGGTGACCTGTTACATTTCTAACTGTCCTACAAGAACCTTGAACAAATACTGATTTTGCTCTCGGTGGCTACATCTGCACAAGACACTACTGCGCAGTCATTACCGTGCATTTATTTAGTACTTGTATAAGCAAGTATTAAATACATGTACAGTAATCTGAGCTACTGTGCAGTAGTGCCAGCGAATGCCATTTTTGTGCTGCTGCTTTGAAACAACATCACATCATGGTTTTTGCTACATGATGCTACTGTGCAGTAGTATTGGGCTACTGGGTCATCAGCGTCTCGTGTAGATGTGCCCAGTGGGTCAGGTTTTTACATTGCAGTTTCAGTAACTTCTCAGAAGACGGCTGAAAAGAGGGAATTCCAGTGGGCAGGTGAATACCTCCAGTTCTGTGCAGATTTGTTCAGTCCATTCATCTTGTAGTGAAACAGACTTAAGCTTTCAGAAAGGCATTTTCAGTAAAAGCGAACCCACATTTGCACACATCAAGTGTTGCAACTGCCTTGTAGGAGAATTGCCTCAGTCCCTGTCAGTCCCTGTGGAAGCTGAGGCGGTTTTATTTTCTACTTTAATGAGAAACAAACATCGGTAGGCTCTCGGGAAAATAAAAGATGTGCTTCCTCAGGTTGAAAGTTATGTGGTCCTACTGACTGCACGTACAACTGGTGACCCACTGTATTTATTCCAACGAGTCTGGGGAAATAACCAGTGAATTAGCATGTAACTGATTTTGAATTAACATGTAATTAGTCATTTTAGCTATTAAAGGGCATGATGGAATCATATTTCCACGTGGTATCCCTTGCATGCATGCAGGGTAAAAGAACTTACACTAGAGAAAAAGAGTGCTACAGGACCCCCACACACAAGGTGAAGTAGCAGTTTGCTTGTCTGACAGCCACCATTTTTGTCAATGCACCAGGGACTGAGCAGTAGACTTCCAGAGCTATAAAGATGAGTCAGGACAGCCTGTGCCAAAGAACCATCCTCTTTAGCTCAGGGCCATAACTGACTTGCATCCTCTGTGAATCCAGCACAGAGGGGGATGCATACCACACACTGAACAGCAGACTATATCTAATGCTCACAGCAACTTTATATTCTTTAAATAATGCTGACTAGGCACACAACTGACTGTGTAGAGATCAATGAGTTGACTAGGGAAGGGAAACGAAATTCATCCTTAGAAACCTGTACTGTCATTGTGTCTCTGCTTGCATTTGCATTTAAGTTGTTTAAAAATGTTGCCAACGTCCTTGAGACGGAAAACATCTGAGATGCTACATGCAAAAAAAGGAAACTTCTGGTAAGGAGAAAAACCCTCACACCCTGTCAGACATGTCAGTGAAACAACACATTTTACATTAATTAAACTGCTAGCCCCACCAAGCGCACAGTCTGAAAACACTCAGTGGCAGATGTAAGAGTTTGCAACTTTATCTTCTTGCCATTTTTGGGGCATTCTTCTTTGCACCTTTCTTTGGATCTTTTGTTTCTTGGCAATCAGATTTTTTTGTGACTAGCAAGAGTAGCTGATTGTACTGACTTATTGCAAAGTGGTAGAAAAGCTAGCAGGTAATCAAGCAAAGCACTGGGGATCCACAGCTTTGCTTTCCATAGGCCTATCTGCCATCATAGAATCATAGAGTTGGAAAGGATGGAACTGCATTGGAACAGGTTACCCAGAGAGGTGGTGCAATCGCCATCCTTGGAGGTTTTTAAGACCCAACTAGATAAGGCCTTGGCTGCTATGATACAGTTGGGGATGGTCCAGCTTTGAACAATGGGTTAGACTAGATGACCTCCTGAGGTCCCTTTCAACCCTAATTTTCTATGATTCTATGATGGCAAGGGTGATTTATATATAGAAATAATAGATGGCAACAAACTACTTTCTTTGAGTGGAGATGTGGACTATTGTTTTCCTACTATCTTTATCAGAAAGATTACAGGGTAGAAAAGCAACTGTATGGCAAATAAGGCATAAGCTATATCTGAAAGCTTGTGGCTACAATAATGAGATAAAGTTAAAAAGGCATCCACTTCATTGCAAGACAAAGGCTGAAGCTGGCTGATTTTAAAGGATAAGAGACAGCCTTTTCAAGTAGCACGTAAGGTTTTACCCTACAAACTGAAAGCAAAGCTCTTGTCTGCAGAATATCTACACTTAGAGCAAATTTACCAGATGTCAAACCAAACTACTAGCATGAGTAGTATTATTACAAAATAATGAGAAAATTCCTGCACACAAATAACTACCAGTATTAACACTCTTCAGCTACCTGAAGGACAATCTGAGAGGATGGAGATAGATTTTTCTCCATGGCTGTAGGGATCAAGTCTAGGAGCAATGGCTTCAAACTTCAGCCAAGGAAATTTAGGTTGGAAATTAGGAAGTGCTTCCTCACAATGAGGGTAGTTAAACATTTGGATAGGCTACTTAGAGAGGTTGTGGAATCTCCATCCCTGGAAATATTCAAGAGGACATTATACAGATACTTTGCTAGGATAGTTTAGTCAGCCTTGAGCATCAGGCTTGACTAGATGTGGCCCCTTCCAGCCCTACTTTCCTATGATCTTAATCTGGACAAGTAAACATGACAAAGAATGTCAAACACAATGTTCAGAAGTGCCCAAATCTTATTTACAAGCATAAGTTTAACTCACAGAAAAGGGCCTTTTGGAGCTTCTAAAAGCACTTAGGGAGCTAGATGCTTGTGAACATTCAGTGCCTGCCTGATTGTTTAGGCATGATAATACTTTAAAAAATCTGGACCCACATTACTATTGAAAATGAGGTGCAGGCCCTTGAGTCATTTACATGGCTTTGGATATATTATCTGGGCCCTCTAATGTAAAGAGCTGAGACTACATTATAAATGTTTTGGCCCATTCCAGACACATCCAATCCTTTATATAGATGCTAGTTTCATAGTTCTAGTAGTAGTCTGGGACATATATTATTGTATCTCAGCATACCAAAGTCTGGTATTAATGAAAATAGATGCAAATTATTGCTAGTTTTGCTAGTCACAAAAAACTCCAATTGCTGCATGTAAAAGGCAGATCCTACACAAATTAACATGCCCAAGAATGGCAATTAGATGGAGTAGTAATGGGAGCAGAGAATCTGCCCCCTGATATCTTGGATATATAGTTGAGCCTACTGCAGTTTTGATAGTATTTGTGTTAATAAAATATAAAATTAAAATCTATTAAAGGTATATAAGTTATTATAGTGAATCTGTTAGATCACTTCTACTAAAATTAGCAAATGCTTATAAAGAGTGCTTTAATGAAAAAGCACTAACAAGAATAGCACACTAGTACAATGCCTTTTGATCTACCAAGTAATTTTTGTTTTACCAGGTACCATCCCTAGATCAGCTGGGGCCAACAGTGTCAAACTTTCTAGTCATGTATGAAAAAATTACATTTTGTGGCTTGTTGCAGGTTAATAGAAAAATCATACTAAATCTGTACACATTAAACTATGCATTCTCAAATATTATGTATGCTTTACAGGAAAGAAAAGTTTGAAATGGAAATGGGAGTGTTTTAAATTTGAACTTTTAATTTGTACTTCAATTATATATATCAGTGCCTTCAGGCAACAGTGAGGCTTGGAGATGTTTTGTGACCTCTTTGCACCAATATGAAGGAAAAACATGGGTGATTTTCTTGCCTGGTCTTAATACTTGACACTGCTGCTTTTGCTGCCTAATCTCCCTTTGACCACTATAGAATAAAAACACACTTTAAAACCACTTCACTGGATCAGATAAGCAGGTTCTTGATCCTTGTGCAGCTCAATACAGGAGGTTTGATCGTAAATAAGGGTCACAATTCAGAAAAGCATGTCTAGTCAGGAAACATGATGAAGAGTTCCAAATGAAGGCAGTATGTTTTCAGCACCTGCTTAAATGATCAGAGTGTGGATGGATTTAGCTGTGTGCTTAGTTGCTCTTCTAAACCAAGACCCAAGCACACAGTATGGGCCCATTATAGTTGGAAGCTTACCCGGTATTTGGGAACATATGCAATGCACTGAGGAGACAAACTATTTAAAAATTTTCCTCTGTTAATTATTCTAAATCACATACCCAGAGCTTCATATGCATGTGCTTGTAATCAGGAGTGTGCGAAGCGGGCCCTATTTGATTCGGATTCAGATTCAACCAGAATCAGGAACAGTGTTTCAATTTGTTGATTCAGCTCACTGTCCCTGATTTGATTTGGCCAAATCCAAATCTGAAGATTTGATGGTGATTCAGAGAATCAGAGATTCAGACACTGACACAGCTTTAAATGTTCTTTCTACCTACCTTAAGCAAGCAGGTATGGCTCATGAACACTGTGATGCTGAGGAGCATAGAGTGTCCCACAGGAGTGCAGGGGGGGCCCTCCATGTGCTTGGCCGTAAGTGGACTGGAAGTACTTGCTAGCATGTCTAGCTCAGCAAGTTTAACTCATATCCTGAAAAATATTTAAGTATGTAACCCTATACATTTTAGTGGAAGGTGGGCACCTAAATATCTTTTAGAATCTTAGTATTAACTTTTAGGAACATCTGGAAAGGCAGATAGTTCCTATGATGTCTCCTTTTTCAGAGAATATTTCTCAAATAATTGACAGCTATAGATCTATTCAACACAAATATTTGGTTGTATACACCTTATCCTTCATTCCCATTCATTGCAAAGCAGCTAGACATCTTTATAGAAAAGAGTTTCAAGACACTGAGTGCAGTCTCATCAAAATTCGTTGCAGTACCTTGTGAATATTGCATGCATTTGAGCAAGTTGAAGCATATTTCCATACAATCTAATCCTTTTCAAGTTTCTTTTTAAAATCGCTATAACAGACTCTTTTGTAACGCGAGGCCTGCATATAAAAAGACTTCACAGAACCATTCATCCACTCTATAAACACCTATATAAGTCCACATGTGAAAAAAAATCTCACTGCTTTAGCTGTTTGAACTTTCTTGGAGTTTTGCCTGAGCCAAAGTTAAGGCCTTTTTTCTAAATGTCACTTTTAAGACACCTGTAAAGAATTCAAGATAGCTACATCCATACAGTAGTAGTGGGGGCTTCCACAGCATTATATGTTTTCTCACTACCCTTTGTACACATTGCATCCACTTAACAACAAACAAAAAAAAATTCTGCACCACTGTCACAGGAAAGCTGGGCACTGTGAGTGCATCAATTTTATCACAATCCAACTGGGCTGTTTAATTCAGTTTTGGATCAAGGAGGCAAAGTTAGGAGTGAAGTAAAGGCAAATTTATTATAGTTTACACACACACAACAGTTCACAGAAAGATAAATGTGATAAGCAGATAATGCAGTATTAAAGAGCTAATGGAAAATAATAATAACAGATAATAACAACAGATAGATCAATTCTGTTGCAGGCCAAATGAGCACTGTGAGGGTTTAGCCACTGGGCTGTTCAAAACAATAGATAGACAGACATGGATTGGCAATTTATCGATAGTCCCTCGATGCCAAGTATGTGTCAAGTGATTACGGAGAAGTCAGGCGTCCCCGATCGACAATGTTAGAGGGGTTACCAGGGAAGGTGCCTTGATCAGGATCCAATCCTCACTCATACCAGGAGTCCAGGGTCCGGGAGTGGAACAGCGGTGACTGTTCTGTTACCTCCTTCCTGCTGGTTACCTGATGCACATGCATTTTATAATTTTGGATGCAATTTGTAATTTTGGTTAAACTTATGACAGATAGGTTACATTTGCAGTTTACAAACTTACAAGCTTTAATTTAATTAATACTACCTGTTTAGGCCATATACCAAATGCCTCTAAGAAGCACATATTTATTGCTTATTAATCCCTCTGGTTCTGACTGTTACTCACCACTTGTCTCATAACCATGGACAATAGGAAAAAAATGAAAGGGAATATGCAAATTTGGTAATATCTGTAATTTAAAGAATAAAGAGTTCCAGTTACCTCATACTAATTCAAATAATTTAGATTTCACCTTGCTTATACCCAGGCAGTCTCTCCCAGTCATCTTGTAATACCTTTTCCACCACATATTAAAATATGGGAAAACAGGTAGGTCTTAAAATGACACTCAAGTTCAGTAAACTCAGGCTTTGAAAAATATCTTCCCATTTCCACCAGCTCCCCTATCCATTTAAGCACCTTCGATGACTTTTTCTGTTGCACCATTTCACTCAAAGAAAGGATCTTCATAGCTAGAAGTTAACCATTATGTACTTTCCAGGTCATATATCATTAAAAAACAGCTAAACTCTTACAATGCTCATGGAATACAAGTGTTGTGTACTCTTTGTAAAACCCATTTTACAAGGAAGTCAAGACAGTCTATACTTGCTGCTGTGTCCTCATGATTTGATGGTGTTGGCCTTTACAGAGTATTGCAAAAATCTAATTGTAGTGATAAAGGTATGGGAAGTCATAGAATCATAAATAAATAGGATTGGCTATGACCTCAAATAGTTATTCAGTCCCACCACCGGCTCAAGCCAGGATCATTCCTACATACAAAAGTCATACCCTACACATAAAATACAGATGAATAAGATAACTAAGTACTGTTGAAATGTAATGCTTCTGTAGCATGCAGCAGAGGTTGTCAACTGAGGGTACGCATACCCCTAGGGATACCTAAAATGGTCCTAGGGGGTACACGCAGGTGGGCGGGGATAAAGCACCGCCACCCACCACTGCGCACTGCCACCTCTTGGGAGCACGGCCAGGGAGGGGAGTGGAGGAGGGCAGCGGCACCCCTCTTCAGGTCACACAGGCACTGCCTGGCTGGGTGGATGTGGGAGGGGATGGCGCTTTCACGCAGAGGCTGTCAGCACCACCCACCACCCCGCACTCTGTGAAATCTTCCTCCTACTGTGCACCTTGCTCCACATCCAGCTGCCGCCACCAGAAAGAGTACAGTTCTTAAAAAAGGTTATGAACCCCTGGCATACAGGGATCCAACAAGATAAGAAATCTGAAAAATTCATATTTTGCTGTGGTGTCACTTCCATACTGATTTCCAATAGGTGCTAGAGAGGATGTTTCTGAGGTTATGTTCAACTTTAATTTGTTGTTTCTTTTAAATTTGTATATTAGGCTGATTGTTACCAAAGTATGTACTTACCTGGTCCTTGGTCTTACACTGTTTGTTTGCAGTATCCCAGTAAAGGAGCATCTGTGTAGTGCGAAATAGAGTTGTTCTCATGTTCTGTTTTTTTTTCAAGAACAATCTGAAACAGTTCCAAGATATGCAGACAACCTTCATTTAAGCCTCCATGAAAACCTAATGGTTGTGAAGAAATAATCATATAAAACAAGATAAAAAGTCAGTTCTCGTGTTTTGCATCATTTGACAGATGCAACCTCATAATTTACCTCCATGAATAAAACCCTACTTTTCTGCAAATGACTGTGCTTCTGAAAGCATTAAAATATCTTCAGGGAAAATACAGTTTTATATCTGCTACATAAGACTGACATTTACTTAGCTTTCATCCAGAATCTTGTATTTGAGCTCCAATACATGGTCTTAGAATCTTAGAAAACACTACTAACAGAAAGTGATAAATTTTTATTGAGGATGCAAGTGGTAAATTCAATCTGCTTGTCCCATATGCTATCTAGACAACAGAAAGAGTGAAGATCCAATTTCAAGCTGCTGGTATTTCATTGTGTTAGTTTAGTTTAATCAGACACCAGTGTGATTGTGCTTCATTTTTATGACGTGTATGAAACAATACTCTGAAGCTATATGTACTAGATAGTCTCTTCTCCATGAAAATATATAACCTACAATTGATTACTTGTGTTGCAGAAGGCAAAATATTAAGCATAAGATTCAACAGTATTTAAATACTTCTGCTCAAATGGGTTCTCCCAGATTATATTTTGTAGTAAGAGGGCTTTATACTCTTGTTGCAATCAGTGCTCATAAATCTCAAGCCTGGATGTCTAAGTGGCACTCAGGCTATTTTTGGATGGCCAGGTCTCTTAGTATGGTCCTGTTCTACTTTTCCCAACTCTTGGAACCTTACATAATATGCCATGGTTACATCCTCCTGTATGGTCAGTCTACATTGCAATCCTGTTCTGTTCCTGAACATGACCTGGCTACGATTCATCACAAACAGATAGGGATGCTTAGATCACATTTCACAGGACTTTGCTGCTCGCAGGAGGCATTGTGAGATAACAGTAAACTCCACAGTTCATGCACTGGTGGTGATGGCCTTCCACTTAAAGGCATGTGGAAACAGGGGCAAGGCAAACATCAGTTTCAGTGAGCATGAATCAGACAGTACGAGAAAAGCAACTCTAGGGGACACTAGATAAAGTAGTGAGAGTGGTTGTGCTAGTAGGTAGGGGCAGGGAGCAAGTAAGCAAAATAGAGACCTGAAGGGAATAAGGAGAGTCAAGGAGCCACTATGGTAGTCAGGTAGGGCCAGAGAAAGGGTTGGAGGGATTCTCATGGGTGGCAGCAGCTGAAGAATGGAATTGCTTTGGATATAATCAATGAGTAGGGTCAGCCAAGATGCACAATAATATAGTTAGATGCAGTCACTCTGATGAGCAGGGCAATCTGGAGCCACATCTGGAACTCCAGTGGCAGCCCTGATGTCCTCATATGGGCTACAAGGCCCTGTTCAAGTGAATCACCATTCAACAACACCAACTCATGACCAAGTGAGGGCTATGTCTGCACTGCCTAGTATATGGTTTGGGGACAATTCTGGTAGGACATTTCCTGACTGGGAGTCACTGTGTTCATAGACCCTGTGAAGAAGCCTAGGGATAGCTCTGTGAAAGTGACGTGTTTGCATTTGCAACTCCCTGTTTCCATCTGTTACCACTCCTCTCTTGTACATCTCTTCTCAACCCAGGAATGAAATCATAATAACTCAAAAAAGGCCAACAATCTGAAATCTGTATTTTGGGCCTGATTTTTCTATTCCTTAGACAGGTGTTAATTGAATGCAATTCTGTCAAAGTTAGTAAAGCTAGACAGGTGTAAGACTGAGGAAGGTTCAGGCAAGAGCTCAGGAACACAATATTAGATTGGATATCCCTGTTCATTAAAGCTAATCCCCTGAGATCTCTGGACAAGCATGAAATAAATGTTTGTTTGAAAGGTCCACCAGAATGCCCACTTTTGTACATTGGGGCACAATACACCTGACAACAACCCTCCAATACACAGTACATGCCACTGAAAAAAGCAGGAGGGACAGGTGCCTGCCAGTGACTTGGGCCTCCTCGATAGCGGGGAATTTATTAGGTAAAATATACGTTGCTGCCTTCATTGAAAGTGTGAGAATCTATGTGTTTGTACAATCTGTTTCCTTCACATGAAAAAAGAATTCAGGATTTGGCAAAAAAAAAATGTACTTGTTTAAAATGCAGTATCCTGAACTCTGTCATGTGTTTGTGATTGTGATGGTGTATGCAAACCCCACACAAGCTCAAGTTTGTTATGAAACCCAAGTGAAAGCAATCATCCTTGTTCCTTCCACCTGTGTTCGGTGGGGTGGTCAAGCTTTTGGGAGGGGACATAAAAAGGAAAAGGTCAGTGAAAGATTTGGGGTCAGTGGAAGACTTCAGGAGTTGGGAGGAGGGTTGCATGAAGGAGGATGACTCTACTGATTATACCTGGAATGGAGAAAGAAGAACAGCATGAAAGGTCTCTGTGTTGAATGTGTCCTCACTGGTATTTTGTAAGTCTTAATTTGAATGGATAAAAAATGCTACGAAAGAAGGGCTTGGAAGACTCTGGACATGAGAGTGAGTCTGTCATGGTCTGGGGAGAAGCCAGCCCATCATAAAGAAACAACTTTAAATGTTTTTTTTACACTGAGAACCATATTAGAATTGCCTAGTAACAACAGATGCTAAGCTATATTTACAGCCAGATTGTTACACAATAAATTTCCTGGTGTGATTTTAAATGCTGCCTTGAGTCCCACCATGATAAAAAAAATAACTATTATACTTATTCACTTACATGAATAAGGTGGCACTAATCTACTTTTCCCTGTGCATGCCATGTCTCTTCCTCTCCATCCCCTGCCAATATATGAATTCCATTATGGATGGAGGGATACATTTGTACCATTGACCACTCTGCACATTTCCCTGTCCTGAGTATCAGTCTCTCTTTGCTTTGCCAATAGAAAACATTGAAAAAAAAAATGAACAGGTGTGGTTTTGCCTCTGCTATTTTCAGTTAGGCCAAAAATAATGTGATGAGCTTAAAATGATTGGGTTGTTTTTGCCTTTCATTTGAACTTGGATCATGTTGTAAAGCCTTTTTCCTTAGAATTATAGAAAATTAAGGTTGGATGGGATCTCAGGAGGTCATCTAGTCCAGACTCTTGTTCAAAGCAGGAACATCCTCAATTAGATCATCCCAGTCAAGGCTTTGTCTAGCCAGGTCTTAAAAACCTTTAAGAATGGAGAATCTACAACTCTAAGTAAACTGCTCCAGTGTTTTACAACCCTTATAGCGAGAAAATTCTTCTTAATATTTAACTTAAATTTCCTTTGCTACAACTTGAGACAGTTGCTCTTTGATCCATCATCTGCCAACACTGAGAACAGTCTTGCTTCATCCTCTTTCAAACCCTGTGTTTTAGAATAAACTACTGGGTTCAGAAGATTCCCTGCACTTGAACAAAGGAAGTACTTACAGTTGTTTTTACCCTTGAAAAGCTTTATTTAAGGATACTTGCAGAGGCAGGCAATAGAACAGAGCAGAGAGGGCAGTCACCTCATTTGGCCTTAGATGGCAGCCACCACCCTGCATGGTTCCCCTGGATTCGGGGTGTCCTGATCCTGGGGATGCGATAGCCTGCACCGGGGCTCCGCGCAATTTGGAACTCTTGCCAGAGCTGAGGAGCCCATCGTAACTTAAAAATGTACAGCTTATATAGTCTGGAGTAAATAATGTTATCTCAAGCTAGGAATCTGGGGATGAGTCATGATCCAACACACTTGGTGTTTACCACATTCCACTGTATTACAACATTCTACTGTCTAGGTTCATGGTTCGGTCACGCTCACAGAGCAGGCAGCTATGTGCCACTTCACCAGCCTACTATGGAATCAGTGTGCAGAACTCTATTAGCAAAGCTCTGACTATTACATGCTGCTTCAAATGGTTGAAGGCTGCTAGTAAGTCCCCTTACAGTCTTTTCAACCCGTGACTAGATAAGGCCTGTTCCCTCAGCCTCTCCTCAAAAGTCATGTCCCCTAGCCCCCTCACCATTTTTGTTGCCCTCCACTGGACTCTCTCCAATTTGTCCACATCCTTTTTGTAGTGGGGGTCCAAAACTGAACACAGTACTCCAGATGTGACCTCACCGTGGTTGAATAGAAGGGAATAATCACTTCCCTTGACCTGTTGGCAACAATTTTACCAATGCAGACCAGTATGCCATTAGCCTTCTTGGCAACAAGGGCACACTGTTGACTCATATTCAGTTTATTGTCCATTGTAACCCCTAGGTCTTTTTTGTCAGAGCAGCTGCTCAGCCAGTCAGCTCACAGCCTGTACTGCTGCATGGGATAGTTCCACCCTAAGTGAAGGACTTTGTATTGGTCCTTGTTGAACCTCATAAGATTTCTTTTGGATCAGTCCTCCAATTTGTCTAGGTCTGTGTCGCGGCGCACCTTGCGGCACCACTCCTTGTATGTAAAGGCTGCTGGGGAAAACTCAGCAGTGGGATAATGATCAGCACAGCTGAGGGTTGCTGAGGCAACTAATAGGTGTCAGCTGACCTAAGGGGCAGGGCTTGGCCCTATAAAGCCCAGAGCCCAAGAGCTCCAAAGACTGGAGCAATGATGTGGAGTGGTAGCCGGGAAGCTGACTTTGTTATGGCCAGGGGCCTTATGTTTGAGTTACAGCCAGAGACTTGTGTTATGTTTTGTTAGTATTGTATTACACTGGTGGTTTGGGCAAGGCTGTAAGGGTTGGAGGAGGCCTCATAGGGACCCCAGTGGTGTGGGGATCCTGGTGCCTGGGAGGGCGTGATTCAGTGCTAGAGAGGGTGCAGCAATATTGTTATATGGGGTGAGGAGACCCCAGGCCCTAGCAGGGGGCCATATGGGAGAAGCCCTAAGCAGGGGGCAGTACTGTAAGGAGCCCATGAGGGGCAGCATTATTGGGCAAGATCTAGAGAGGGGAGTGCCGCCTGAGAAGCCCAGATGAGGGGCAATATGGTTTGAGAAGCCCAGACGAGGGGCAGTAATATTAAGAGGCCCAGTTGTAGGCTAGTACGGAGGTAGACCTCAGCCAAGGGGCAGGGTGCTGCGGTAGACCCCAAGAAGAGGGTTAGCAGCACAGTGCCTCCAGAGAAGGGCAAGAGGCTGTGGTGGTTGCCAAGGAGACAGCAGCACACAACGCCCGGCTAAGGGGGGCAGAACCATGCAGAAAGCCTAAAAGACTGGGGCCAGACAGAAGGTCCCCAGAGTGGACGAGGGTCCTGGGGATGGACAATGTTTTAGAGAAGCCCAAGGAGGGGCACTGATATTCCTAGGAAGCCCAGAAGGGGTATCAAGACCCCCAAGGGAGGGGTGGTCTCATTGAGAGTCCCTGGAAGGGGCAGTAGCAATGAGAGGCCCAGAGAGCGGGCAAGTATGCAGATAAGGCCCTAGAGAGGAAGGGCAAGACTGAGAACCCTAGAGAGGAAGGGCTAGACTGACGGTTGACACACCAACGTCCAGGACATCAGCGAGGCTTGGGACGTGGTATCGGGGGTGGTAGGAGCCACGTTTGGCCCTAACCCCAGGTTGCCTGGGGCGCACCCAGCATACGGGGGAACATCCTGGTGGGTCTGGAAGATTGCAGGGACCAAGGTCCCGGTACACCGTGCCCAAGGCGGTAATAAGGCAGCTTCCCATTCTAAACCTAGTGTCATCAAAGTCGTGGCAGGTGAGAATTGAGAATGTCTTGGGCCAGACTTGGCGTGGACGGAGGGCCTTCAGGAGCTCACGGCCCTCCTGTAGGACCCTGCCGTGATAGTCTGAATCCTAGTCTTGGTCTCCAGTGTATCTACAACTCCATCCACCATGGTGTCATCTGCAAACTTGCTGAGGTTACACTCTATACTATCTTCCAAGTCATTGATGATTTTGAACAAAACCAGCTTCAGGATCAGCCTCTGGGACACATCACTTGATACCAGCTGTCAACTAGACATTGACTTATTGATTGCTGCTCTGTGGGTCCGATGATATAGCCAGTTTTCTGTCCACCTTACAGTCCATTCATCCATCCCGTTTTTTCTTAGCTTGCCTGTGAGAATGTTGTGGGAAACTGTATCAAAAGCCATGCTAAAAATCAAGGTACACTACATTCACTGGTCTCCCCACATCCACAGAGCCAGGCATCTCATCATAAAAGGCAATCAAGTTAATCAGGCATGACTTGTCCTTGGTGAATCCATGCTGACTGTTCCTAATCACGTTTTCCTCCAAGTGCTTAGAAATGGTTTTCAAAACCCTTCGTCAGGCTGAGGAAGCATCTGCAGTTGGTGTGTGCTCTTCCTAGATGGAATGAATATTAAAGAAGCCAGAGGCTCATTTGTGAAAAGTGTTTTGTAAATTCTCTTTGAGGATCAGGACTGGGAGATCGGAAAGAGTGGTTTTATTGAGAAATGTGCCCCCACTGGCACATTCTCTTGGTGTTCTTGTCTTTGAATGCATACTGGAAGTCTATTATTCTGATGTGCAGTTATTGCTTGGTCTCTCCTAAATATTTTCCATCAGAGCATTTGGATGGAATGAAATATATAACATTTCTGGAGGTGCAGCTATAAGATCCAGGAATGCTGATGGTTCCATTGTGAGGTGTAGTAATTGTGCGGATACTGGAGATATGTGGACAGGTTTTGCATTTCTTGTCATGGCATGATTTGGATCCATTTGGTGGATTTGGGGCTGTAAGAAGTTTGCTTCTGGTGATGCAGTTTGGTGCTTACTTAAATTTACAAAACACTTTTCACAGATGAGCCTATGAATTTCACTTCATCAGCCTCTTTGATAAAAAAAAAAAAACTCATGGGCTCCATATAGACATTGGAATTATGACACACTATAACCTGCCTGACATTTGACTCCCCAGGTACCTCTCCACTTTTACCTAATACATCCTCCCAGCCTGTCTCTTACCCTGATGCCTTGATTTACATTTTCAATGACTGGCTTTCTTGCCTGCATACCAGCCAGGCATTGATCTGCAGGATCCTATGCCTATGCCTTCCTGGGCCCTTTCCTGTGACTCTAAGGATTGAAGAGAACACCACCTGAACCCCCATCTCTGTTGTTGACGCTGAATTTGGACCCAGCCCTATACCTTTGTTCCAGGCAAGTGCAACACTGACTGACCACAACACCTGCCAGTTGATAATAGATGAATTTATTGATACAGAGCGATAACAAAAAAAGCAACAATACAAACAATCTATCAGTTCTACACCTACCAACCCTTGGGCTGTAATCAGTATCAGTACACCTGGTCAGAATGCAGGCCCCACTCTGAGGCTCTTTCTCTTAGGTGTCAGCAGTGTGGAAGTGGGATGCCAAGACCCACAGCTCCCCTCCAGTGGGGTGGATGAGATGGGCTGCTGGTATGTCCTCAGTCCATGGTGGCCTTGGCAACACTTCCCGGGGGAACAGGGATGGGGAAAGGTATAGGGATGAGGGCCCCTCTCTGGGAGCAAGACGGGTAGAGAAGAGAAGGAGGAATGAGAAGGAACAGGGAGGGATGGACAAGACAAAGTGAGGGACCCTTTGTTAATCTCAAGTCTCTGATTTTGTATTCTCCTTCTCTCTTGATGACTCCTAATGATTCTTTATTCATGGCTATCCCTGGTTGGCTGTCTCTCTGTGATCACACATCCATGTAGCCTTCCAGGCCTCCTTCTAATTTGATCTGTTCTCCCAAAACCAGGACTCAGCCTCCCTGCTGCTGTGAGGCCTTGTAGCTGGTGTTACTCATCTTGTGTTATGGGTCAACATGGTACGTATTTCCTTGGTTCCCAGTCTATATGTCTCTGTTGTGTTAAACAACCTGTCTACCTTGAAAGCTGTGATCTCATGTTATGGCATGCCCCCCCTCAATTCTCAGACTGTGTCCATCCATTGTCCTTGTTGTGTTAGACATTCTGTCTGCATACAGGGCTATATGGAACTTGGTGTGTGAAACCCAAGCTCTTACAAATTAATTAACCCCTGCTGCCCATCTTGAACCCTTATATATACCTATAAACCAGTTCCACAAAAAACAGATCTTTAAATGCCATTTTCAAGTCAATACTCTTCATCTTTGTACAGAGCCTTGTAATCACTTTTGATCTGCTCGGGGTCTTCTCTGGCAGTATCATTGGCACCCACATGGATGAGCAGCATGATGCAGTAGTTAAAGGGCTGGATGAGTCTCAGTAATCCCTCCATGACATCTTAGATGCAAGCTCTGAGCAAGCAGCAGACTTCCTGAAACAACAAGCCAGGTCAGCAAATGGATCCCTCCATCCACTTGCTGGAGTCTCCAGACACTATGAACTGTTGCTTCTTTTTGGTGGTGGTCTTGATCCTTCCTATCTTGAGCAAGCCTAGTCTGTCCTTCTCCACCAATGGAATGTGCTCCTCATCCTGTCTTGCTAGGACTCTTTATCTATTCTCCAGGCAAACTGCTGCATGTGAAGATGAAAATTTCTGCTTGCTATTAGAAGTCACTAGCTTCCATCTTCCTGGGAGGCCATGTCCTCTCCTTTCTCTAGTGTGGCCTCTGGCAGTTCTTCCTCTGCAGCCCCAGTGATCTCCTTCGGCATCGAATCAATGAATTCCTCATGGTGGTGGATGCTTCATATCCTTACCACCTCCTACTGCATTTCTATTGTCTTTTGCCTGAGAGAGAGCACCAGGAGGCACTGCTCACACCACAGGCACTCCCCAGCCTAGCTGTCACTAGAAGGAACCTGCAAGCTGCAGTCGTCATAGCACCAAACCTGGACCTGAGTGGAAGCATTGATGGTGAATGGTCCTGCCTGGGCAGAAACCTCACAGGTGCAAGCAGGGGCAGTGGCAGTGGCTCTGGAATTGCAGCATCCTGTAGCGATTGCCCTAAATCTCTTAATCTGCTTCTTCTCTCTTACTGCCCTTCCTCCAAGCACAGTTCCCTAGTGAACTTGCCTGGAAGCTGGCCTGTTTACTGTTCCTTGGCCCCAAAGGCTTCCTTTTCCCCCTGCTACCTCATACTGAGCTGAAAGGCTCTCCCCTCAGAGTGTGTGTGGGAGGGGGGGGCAGGGGGGGGCAAACTGACCTGCTGCTGCCCCTGTTTGCTGGCTCCCTTTTATATCCTGCTAAGCCTAGACTGGCTCCACCCCCTTTTTAGGGCTTCTGTTAGCCACAGGCAACATCACTCAGGAATAAGCAATCACTTGGCTAGCAACAGTCCCAGCTTCTCAGAGCACATGCCCAAAACATACACAGCTCACCAAACAAACATTCAGCAATCCAAAGGCACAGGCAGCCCTGGATCACTCACCTTTCCTGAGCAGGATCTGGTGCGTGGCTTCTCTTCCCCTTTCCCATCTCCTTTTGCTCCCAGAGGACTCCCTGCCATGGGAGCTAAAAGCAGACTCTCTTTTTTTAAATGAAAACAGTCTCACCTAATTTGATGCCTTCCCCAGGACCTGGGACTGCAAATAATCACAACACATATCGGGAGACCCATGATAGAAATGCAAGAGTTAGCAGCTCTGTTTACAGCACAGCAAACTGGTAGCTGGGAGCAGTTTACCTAAAATTTGTTGGCCTGGGTTGAAAAGGAAAGTAAATTAGTTTAAGTGGAGTGCTGTGCTAACGTAGTTAGACCACTTCTGGTACTCAAGTTTACCCTGCCACATGGACATACCCATATTTTAGGAGGTCAGAATATGCAGAGAGGTGGAAGATTTCGTTGATCCATCTTGTTTTCAGCATCCCATCAGGCTGAACATATGAACTATATTTAGTTAAGTCCAAACTGCATTTTTCCCGAGGGGGTACAGAATAGGGTCTGTGTAGAACAGCACCGTTTCATTTTGACTTCCATTTTGCCATTTTGAAGGGACAGGGTTTCATTTTGCTATTTTGAAGCACCGTTCCATTTCATTTCATTGAAACTGTTTCACTGTTTTGATGCTGTTTCAATGCATTTTGACATTTTGCCCATAGCCAATAATGGGAAATCATGAAAATACCTATAACTTTGCCATTTCGTGCCTGAGTAGGATGAAAATTGCAAAGATGGTAGTCACTTCTGAGGGCATGATGCCTACCATGTTTCAAGGACATAGGTGTAGGGGCTTTTGGAAAACTGCACCTCAAACTTTTCAAAGCAAAACTTGTATCACTTGCCAGCAGCAGTAGTTTGCGGTCTTCTTGCACATGGATCAAGGGGCCTGGGCCCCCTGAGAGGGCTGGGGGCTGTGTCAGACTCCTCCCAGGGGAGATGGTCCCCTGGATCTCCATGCAGGTTGACATCGTGCTGCTGCTGCTGCTGGCTGGGGCTAGTACTTGAGTCTGCCCAGCGCTTGGCATGGACTGCACCAGGCAGGCTCGGGTGCTGGCACTAACCCCAGCTGGCAGCAACAGCCTGCTGTCATCTCACATGCAGATCCAGGGCCCCACAACCACAGGGAGGGCTACAGGGCTGTGGCAGACTCTTCCCAGGGGGCATGGGCCCCACATCTACACACAGGATGACAGCAGGCTGCTGCTGCCAGCTGGGACCGATACTTGGTGCAGCCTGCACTGAGTGCCAGGAAGACTGGTGCTGTCATCCCACATGCAGATCTGGGTGCCCACACCCATGACTCCTGGGAGGAGTCTGGCACAGACCCGCAGCCCTCCCAGGGGGCTTGGGCCCCCAGATCTGTGTGTGGGATGACAGCAAGATGCCTCTGCTGGCTCAGGCCATTGGCAGCACCAGTCTTCCCAGTGTTCAGTGCAAGCTCTGCTGAGCACCAGTCTCAGCTGGTAGTGGCATGCTGCTGTCATCCTGCATGCATATCTAGGGGACAACACCTCCCAGGAGTCTGGCACAGCCCCACAGCCCTCCCAGGGGCCACAGGCCCCTGGATCTGTGTGTGGGGTTTCATCAGGCTGCTGCTGCTGGCTGGAGAAATACTCCATAGTCACCAGCATCACCAGCTGGCGGCAGCAGCAGCAGCCTGCTGTCGTTCTACATCATCCAGGGGCCTGCACCCCGCAGGAAGAGATGGGGGAACTGAACAGAGAGCTGAGGGAAAGTTCAGGGAGCTGGGAATCCAAGTGGAAACTGGGGGAATGTTCAGAGACCTGAAAATTTCCCCATTTCTTGGTTCAATTTCTCCCAGCTTTTTCTCCGGAGGCGCGGGCCTCCAGGTCTGTTTGGGGTTTCAATAAGCTGCCATTGTAGGCTGGGGCTAGTGGTAGCACTGCAGTCTTCCTGGAGCTTGGTGTGGGCTGTGCTGAGTGACTGGTGTTGGCTCCAGCCTACAGCAGCAGCCTGCTGAAACCCCATGCACAGATTGAGCACCCGTGCACCTTGGGAAGAGCTGGGGAATCAAACCAGGAGCTAGATATCGGTATCAGAGCAGTCCTTCCTCTTCTTAGTTTCTGTTTAGCTGCAAGCAAGCCCAGCTTCAAAACTCAAAACGTTTAGAAATTTTTTAAACATTGAATACCCTCATTTTTTTGATTCGAAGCTGTTTTGAAGCCTTTTGTTTCATTTCAATTTCGCTCTTTCAAGCTCAAAACAGCTTCAAAAATGAAACGCTCTTTGAAATCTCGCACAGCCTTAGTGCACAGAGCTTCTAACTGTGTCAAACTGCTATGGATAAGATACCA
This sequence comes from Caiman crocodilus, assembly GCA_030014935.1. Lineage (NCBI taxonomy): Eukaryota > Metazoa > Chordata > Crocodylia > Alligatoridae > Caiman > Caiman crocodilus. Next base: position 65,162,872 of record JAGPOW010003316.1, read on the forward strand.
CAGGCCCTGGGACTATCTCCACAGGGTGACCTGGAGTGGCTATACATAGCAGCTCTGTCAGGTGGAGTTTGCTGGGGCTTTAGTGCAGGGTAAATTCAGGTGCAAAAGCTATAAGATCTAGAAGTGACATGGACATAAAGGCCAGGGAGGTTTCTTTGCCTTGTAATTTCACTTCAAATTGACTAGCAATTGCTGATGCAATGAAATAAATAGAACAGACAATTACAGGTAATGTGCTGTTTACAGGTCAGAGTCACATTATAGTTGTAGTTAAAGAATATGTAACCATATAAAAATGGCATGATTCATTTTGTAATTTTCCTAAGGTTATCATTAGCTCACAGAGAATGTGGCAAATATACTTCAAAAAGTTAGGGAGGGGAAAAAAACAGGAACTCTTTATAGTTGTTACTATAAAGCAAGCAATTACCAAAGATCCTGGTATGTGTTTCCTGTAATATTACAGCACCTTTTTTTTTTGTAATAGCTGAAGCTCCTAAAAAGATACTCTATGACCCTGCATTAGCTGTAGCTGTATAGGAAAAGTGCATTTCATAATCAAGTCTACTGATATTATTGTCTCTGAAAGTACCTGAAGACTGGGGTGGCCAATTCCCTTCAATCTAAATATACCTGTCAAAGTCCTCTTTAATAACTTTAAACATAAAATGGGAATGGCATGACTTAGGTTGTGTCTCAATAGGAGACATGGCCAATATTTTTCATGGACTTGTTGGCTAGTCTAAATTTATAGTGCAAATGTCTGTTAGAATGCAATGGAATATTTTTATTCTAAAGACAGCTTATAATGGAACCCATTTTCATAGAAATATTTAATATCATATCAGTGGCTTTCAGTATTGTATTTACCTGATGATATATGATAACAAGCAATTCTAAGACTTCTGATGAAGACTGAATTGCACATGTGGACAAATGGGGCCCATAGCTGAAGAGCCTTATGCATGTTATTGGGTAGCCCTGAAAGTCCAGGGCAAATGGGCCAGCTGCATCAACCTTCAGCAAGTCATCATGCTCTACTTATAACTGCAAAGGGACACATTGCTACATCCATGCCTCCTGCCTTTCTTCCATGGGATAGCTTGTACCCTGGGGAAGGGGAGGGGAAGATACTAGAGGAAAGCATCCTTGCACTCTTGAAAAAACAGGGAATTCTAGTTCTGTGCACAACTTGGGACTTCTTTCAGGATAACATGAATATGTTGGTGTGGGTTACTCAGGAACCACTAGGAAGAATTTCAGGCAAGTCGAGAGAATTCTTTCCCAGTGGTCATGATGCTGTGTCCATTTCCTATTCTCCTGTATTGCATTACAACTAGGCAACATTTTCAGCTGTTCTTTTTTTCATTTAAAACAAAAAGATTTAATTTGACCAAAACATTTCACTGAATTGTTCCCATTACAAAAACCTAACAAAATTGTGAAAAAAAAATCAAAAGCTGTGTTTTTTGGTATTGTCTAAAAAGCTTCAGTTTGAAATCTACTTCCATTTTATTTTAGGAACTTTATTTTGGGAAAATAAAGTTGAAAATGCTCAAAAGTGAAATAGAGGAAATGACATTTCAGCTCAACCCCAGTTTGTTTTTTACATTTTAGTTCACTGAATTTTGACAGATTCATCTCATTCCCCTCCACGTTTTTCATCACCAAGAGCAAGCTTAAAAGTCACTTACGTGCACAGATGTGGGGCAGCGCACAGGATCAAATCTAAACCTGCTTAAATGGGTACATTGGAATTTTTCCTTCCAAAAAATTCTCATTATTTGAAAAGAAACAAGTAGCACTTTGCAGACTTAAGGGATGTACATTATTTTGTTGGTTTAGGTTAATAGTACTCAACCTTTTGCACCTGCAAGCCAGATGAATAACGCAAGGTCAGTCCGCAGGCCAGATTCAGGGGATCTATGCCTGGACATCACCTGAATGTTACCTCTCACTGCCTTGATTTGGGTCTATGATCTGGGCTCCTGTCTTGTGGTGCACAGATCAGGCCCTTTGTGCCCAGATTACACCTCATGCTGCCTCATCTAGTGCGCCTGGATAGGCACCAATTTGGTAGCATGTGAGTGGAAATTTAATGCTGTCGGTGTTCTCCCATCACCAAGTTTATCAAATTGTGGGGAGCCTAACAGGCTGGATGACATGGCTTTGTGGGCCATCTCTGGCCCACTGGCTAGGGATTGAGTACCCTTGGCTTAGATTGTGAAGGAATTCTTCCCTGTCATCTCCTAAAGAGTACACAACATGATAACCCCACTTAGATTATAGTAAGGTGAATATACCTTTTAGACTTTACTGTGTTAAGTGAATATGTCAGATTGATGTCTGTAAAGAGGATACTCCACTACTGGTAGAACCACTGAAATTGGCTTTTACACTTCGTTTGTTACCATCTACTATACGACAGTATGTCTGGGAATCAAAGAGTTTTCATTCTCCTTTTTCTCAGTCTAACTGTGGTGACTGCCTCTGAAAAGAATGTCACTTTGTCATTAATATTATAGGAACAAATTTGTCAATGGTGCTAACTTCACTGGCTTTACAGAGTCAGGCTAAGGAGTCTGGTGAATGGTTTCTGGGAAAAGGTTTATTGGCACCATGGATTTCATAGCAAGTATTTCAGAGTCAGGGTATTAACAGACATTGCCAGATGAAGTGAATCAGCTGTTCTGAACTGTGTCCCACACTTGGAGCACCCTTCTGCAAATGAGCAGACCCCCCCCACCCCAGTTTACCTTCTAGCAGAGGAATACATGGGGAACCCAGGGTTTCCCTGTTTGCAGAGAGGCATCCCAAGTCCAAATGAGTGTCTCTATAAAAGAGGAAACCCTGGGTTTCTCCATTAGCAGAGACGGACATTCCTGTGTCCTCAGGTTCCTTCTATTGTGGAAATGTGCGCATTGAAGTTGAACTCAGTCTAGGGCCAATCATCTGACTGGCAGTTCCAGCTCTAGGACTTCTCCAAAGTGTGTAACTTGCTCTGGTGAGGTCCCCTGTGTTGAGGCTGCCAATTTAGCTAATTGGTGGTCGCAGCTCTGGGACTGCACCAGAGTGTCTATGCACACCCAGGGAATCCTGACTGAGGGAAGCCAGGCAGGCGCTCTGAGGCCTTCAGGGGTCTGATCCTAATTGCCTTGAGAATTCCTATTCCAAGGGCACTCGGTATAGACTTCCCAAAGCTCTAGGAATGCCTGCCTAGGGTAACTGGAGAGCTCTTGGCTGCTTGCACTTTCCCACCTTGAAGCAAACAGACATCAGCTGCAAGATAGCAACACAAAATCATACCACCAGAGCCATCCCTAAGTATGGTGAATCACAGAGACTACCCTGGGCTTTGGGGGGCCCTGTGGAGTGGCCACGGCCCCTCCTGTGGAGCTTGTCTGGAGCTGGAAACTCAGTCCCATGCCTCAGAAGAAGAATGGAGAACCCTCCCCTGCCACCACCTTTACGGGTGTACCATGGCCCCACACCCCCCTAGGGTTGACTCTGCATACCACCAATGGCACACCCTAACAGATGTTAGGCATTTTTGGCACAACAAGGGGATGGGTGCCTGTTTGCTTGGCCTTTGTACTGCCATAAATATTATGGCAGCACAAAGGCAGCATCTGTTTAACCTCCCAGTGAACTGTACTTGCATTCCAGTTGTGACCAAAATATCACTGACAAGGTGGATTAGACTAAGAACATTCAAGACTTTTTTCTGTAAAATGTTCTTCATTTCTAAGCATTATAAATGGTATTAGTCATCAGGTCATTCATATAGACACATACACGTGTATACACACACATATATGAACATACACACTTTTTTTTTTTTTTTTACCTGAGTGATGTCCAATTTACTACTTCCTACTTTCCAGTAGACTTTCCATCATTATGAAAACACTGAATTATATTTTACAAAGCAGAGTCTCTTACTCTTTTGTACTGAGAGTAAAAATTAACAGGGAATCCAGCACTAATACCTGCGTTGCCCAAACTACCATTTTCCACCTCCAAAAGTCCCACTGACCACTTTTTTTTAAATGCGCTTTGGATAATTTTTGACCCACTAAGTCCAATATATACATGCCTGCCTATGACACGTACCCTCAAGAAAATCCTGCAGTTTGAAATGTTTGTTCTGGTCTTGTCTGAAAGTTTGATTGATACATTCAGTGCCTACTATATAAATGCCTTCCCTGAAATTAATTTCATGGATGGCAATTAAAGCTGGTTGGAATATAGATGGTAATTATAGTTGGCTGGAAAAGAAATAGAAGTTTAGTTTTATTTATAATTTTAAACCGTTTCATTTAGATGAAACATTTTAGACAGTTTTAACACTTCTTTTAATATGAACCAAGACTCCTTTCCACTCCTCTTCTCACCCTCTTTAGTTGCTATCTTTTTACCCTTTCTCTCTTGTCAAGTCTTCTGTAAAATAGGATAACTACTTTTGGTAAGTGTTTTTTTGCACATGTTATCCTTTGGGAACTGAGTTTGACTTTGCTCTGGCTAGCACATGGACATCCGGAGTTCTACCTGAGCTATAACCCAACACCATTGTAGCTACAAAAATATGAAGGCAGCAGTCTCTCACTGACTTAAATAGCTGAACTGTCTATGGTTACTATGTCTTGGCAAGATTTAATTTGTAGGTTTCCTCTGAGACATAAATAAAGTGCTTCACTTCTCTAATTTTTAAAGTGTACATCTAAGTAAAAACATGCTCCTACTCTGACTTTGAACAAAATCCTTCCGGGCTGTATGAGGGAAAATACCCTAAGCCTGATTCATTAGTGCTCTCTGGCTACTTCCTTTTGTACAGTACAACTGCATCCCCCAATGAAAAACCTCACAAAAGAAGAGCCTACCTGTCAGTTACAAAGCTAGGCTCTTCCCTTTCTCCCAGACCCTTGCAAGAACTCCCAGTGAAAGAAAATATATGTGTAGCCTAGGTAGTACATGATTATGTACTCCCCTCACCAATTGAAGGCAATGTTAGCAGGGCAGGTGTGCTGTAGAATGAAACTGCTGGCTGCATGCAGTTTCCCACCTTCCCCTATAGAGCCAGATCAAGATCAAGCCACTCAATTACTTATCTATGTACAAATTTATTAAAACACATATAAAAGAGTTAAAATAGAATGTATATACAAAGGACCCTGTGAACTATATGCAATATATACACCCCCCCCCCATGCAAATGTGTAATGCTCTGGATACAGGTGCATGGGTACAGGTGAGGGATCTGGGAAACAAAGGGTCTTCATAAACATACAAGATTGCATGATATTAGTGAAATACTAATCTACAAAGCATGAGGCACAGGGTTCACAAAATATAAGGCACAGAAACATTGGATGAAAAAGCTAGATCTCTAAAAGGAGCAAAAGAACAGCTCTTTTTGTCCTGGGACAGTGGCAATGCCCCAAAGATAGAAGGGGGAAAGATCCCCAGGGCCCTTCAGGTTCCCTGCTACCCAGCTTGAATAGCCCAAGAAGGGGAAACCTCAAAAACCCCAGGAGCCCCTTCCCTTTGGGGCTTTCCCTTCGGCTGCTAGTCCCAACTGATGGGGGGAGAGGAGGAGTCCCTCCTCCCCTGTGGGAATCCCTCTTCCCAGGGCAATTCACAACTCTCTGGGCCCGATGAAGCTGTGCTGGTTTCCCTGGGTGAGGTGTTTCTTTCCTCAGCAAGAAAGTCCCAAGCTGCTCATGGCTCTTCTAGCCTGGGCTATCTCTAGACCCTGTGCATCGTCCTGTTCACTGATGGCCCTTCTATGCTGCGTGTCCGGCCTTGTGCCAGGGGTTGGAGACCTGAGCTGCCTTATGTGTCACCAGAGTCTCAGTCTGCTCCCAGACCCTCCATGCACCACCTGTGCACCATGTTCTGGCTTCATGTCAGGGGTTAGAGACCCAAGCCACCTCAAGCAGCTCCTGAATCTTAGTCCACTCCCACCTCCCACCATGTTCTGGCTGTGCACTGACTGCCTGGCCTCATGCCAGGGGTTGGAGACCCAAGCCACCTCATACAGCTGCCAGGGTTTCAGTCCCTCTCGGACTGTCCATGGGCCAGCTGTGCACCACTCGCCATGCTCCCTTGCAGCAGGGCTGGGGGCACAGCCACTTTGCTGCTCCCTACCTGATGAGGAGGCTTTGGACTCTTCTGGGGCAACTGCTCTACCCCACTGGCCAGCTCTTCTCAGCTGCCTTCTGTATCCTGTGCCACAGCCACCTGTGTGCCGAGCATGCTGCCCTATTATTCTCTTCTGGGGCTCTGCTCCAGATTGAAAATGGACCAATCAAAAGAGGGGGGTTAGTCCCCTCTCAGGTCTGGCTGTGTAGGGGCGAAGAAGGCATCTCCGGCTTGGTGGAAATGCCCCACCAATCGCTTGGAATCTTTCCGAGTTGGCAAGCTGCCAGCAAGCTGTCGCATATGTAAAAACTCCAAAGTAGTTATACATTTAACTGAATAACTTCAGACACATATCAAAGGAAATGATGCATCATTCTCAGAAAGGGCTGAAATTGTTTGAGTCAATGCCAAATACTAGTGCACATCTTGATGTTTTCTCCATAATAGAATAACTTTGCAACTCTAAGACTGGAAATCACCCATTATTTTAGTTCATCTCCAGGTGTAAAAATGAAATTTTGCACAACAATGGAGCTAGGATGCCATGTCCTCCTTAACTGAAAAGACAGCAGTAGACCCAAGAGACAAGATTCTCTTTGAAGGCACCACCTAATCCTGTGTCATTTGTTAAAGATTTCATCATTCCCCTGGATTTAATTTTTTGTTTCACGACTACCCGTTTTCCTCTGACAATGGGGACTGTGAAGTTTTCTCAGTTTTGACACCAAGAAATATACATAAGACAGTAGCACTGTTTATCAGCAATAAGGATTTTTTTACTTTGTCGCTATCTGCTGTTGTCCTGGACAACTGAGGACATTTATATATCAGAAAAAGATCCTGCCTGCTTGATCATTATTTTTATGTATTCCAAGACTTTAACAATTTCCTTTAATTGTGCAGTTTATAAGAAATTTCACTCACATATCAGAAAGGTGAAACTAAAGCTTGATTGAAGCTTGATTTGTTTGATTGAAACCATTGTTGATTGCCTTCCACAAAAAAAAAAAATCTTACATTGTAGATCCCCAAACCCTACTACCCTATCAGGGGAGATGCCTTGTTGGACCTGGTGCTGGCCACGGGTGACGACCTGGTGAGGGGGCTGCGGGTGCTGGATCACCTGGGAGACAGTGATCATCGC
>JAGPOW010003316.1:65170256-65189745 GCA_030014935.1 Caiman crocodilus
CCGGTGCTCTTTCCTGCCAAGGCAGGGGGTCGGACTAGATGATCTGCCCAGGTCCCTTCCGACTCTAACTACTATGATACTATGATACTATGATACCACAGTAGATACCAAACAGAGTCCCCTTAGTTTTATTTACGAGGTAAATAGACCCTAATAAAATCCTTTTTTTTGTTAAACACCTTAATTATTTGCATTGTGCTTATTTGCTATTTCATTTTAACTTATGATTCCTGCAATGTTTACTGTTTCGGGGCAAACATGTTTGGAACAAGTTATAATAACCAAATCTTTACTTTTTGATAACACCAAATCAATATGATAAAATCTCTCCATGGGAAACAATGCTTCATCTCTTCAAATATTCCCACTGGAAACTAGCAAATAGTGAAACCATATTTTTTCAGAATAAATGCTTCCTACCTCTGATAAATACTTTTTATGAGAACATTTTTTAAACTGCTATTCTGGTTCTGCAGAAAGTGCCTGTTAATATCTAGCTGACACCACAGAATTAATGTTTTCCATTTATAGACTGACCCTTTGTGTTGAAGAAACATTTTAAAATAAGTGATGCTGCATAATAAAACAGGAACACTGGAGCAGAAAGTAGGGCTAGAACCAAGTCAGTAGCTAAAGGGCTAGATCTCTACCAAGTTGTGGGAGGTCTGATCTTTGTCCCTTTATAAAAATGTGACATTAATTAAGTATTCAATCTTCAAAAAAATGTCCTCAAACTGCAAAGTCCCTTTATACTTGTTTCTTTGGACCAACTGTAAATGAATGATTGCCAATGCTGTTATATTAAAATAAAGGCTATAATCAGTAGTTTTGTCTATCAGTATACATATAGTCTGATACTGTGGCAATGAGTACATAAAGATATCTCACATTTCTTAATGGATTTCTATCCTCACAACAGGTTTGCAAAGTAGGGATGTATTACTATATTATTTTTACAAGATGGGAATTTGAGATGCAGGGTAGACCATACAACATGATCATGGTCACACAGGAAGCTTGTAGCTAAGCCATGTACTGAACTCAAGTCTTATGCCTTTCATTCCTGTCCCTTGGTCAGATACCTTCTTTCTTTTATTCCATTTGGATTACGTATTAAAGGACCATTTTGTGGATCTCATCTGTGCCTTGCCAAACCATTATATGCAGAATTAAAGTGCTGGTTGCATAACTCACATATGTAAGGCCATATGTAATCACTTCATTAACTCTTCAACAGCGTTCTTTTCACAAATCTAGTAAGTGTGTTTCTAAGTACTTGAGCTAAGGAACTCCATAATAATGTCACCTAGCTCAGAGAAAGAGGTCAACAGTTCATCTTCTAAGTAGAGGTGCAACCTGGGAAACTGATGAACTAGGAGCCATGAAACAAATATATTACACAAAGGGATACATTCTTTTTTAATAGTTATATAATATTTATATCTATGTGTGTGTTTGTTTTAGCTCACAGAACAGACTGTTTTAACTTGAATTCTTTTATTTGAGCCTTTACTTGTATGGCTGTTTAAATCCACTCTTTAATATTCAGTTATTTGTCCAAAAGAATGCATTTTTTGTGGAAAAATAATTTGAAAAGATAAAGGCAGAGATGAATACAGAAATTTGTGACAGAAGGAATATTGCTAGGCATATTTGGATTTTTCCTCACTGGAAAGATTAAATCCTAGAAGGTGTTAGCTAAGAATCAGGGTGGAAATTTAGCCACTTTAGCCACTTCTTTCAAACAATACTGAAGTCAAGACTGAAGTTGCCAATTAATATAAAAGGCTTTTCCTCGTTTCAGTTCTGTGAAATGAAAAGTACATGCCTTCCATCTGAAAAACCATAAGGCTAACTCCCAGCTCAACATTACATGGTCCGAGACCCCCACTATCTCAAATGTTCAAACCCAGTTTACCTCGGAGTCACCCTCAATCACACCCTTTCATACAAAGAACACATCATGAAGACAAAAGCAAAGCTGAGTACTTAGAACAATATTCTGTGTAAGTTCACCAACTCAAAATGGGGAGTTAGCCCCTTAGCAATCTGAACCACTGCTCTGGCTCTCAGCTTCTCTTCTGCTGAGTATGCATTCCCTTTATGGGAGAGATTCACATACACTAAGCACCTTGGCCCTATTATGAATGACAACTGCTGATGCAGCACAGGATATTTGAAGCCTACCAGCCTAAACAGCATGTACCTGCTGGTTGGCACTGCCCTTTCTAACATCAGAAGAGCAGTGGCCAGGAGGATAGAATGATCAAGACAAACTGAAGATGTGAGACACGTGAGTGACTGGTGCCTCTTGGCTCTGGGGGGGCACCACCAGGGCACAACTGTGGGGGGTCCCCCATTGGCCATCTGGCAACTGGGGGTTGGTCCCACAGCAGCTGGTCACTGAGTGTGCTGATGGCACAATGGAGGAGTCAATTTCAGGTGGGAGGCTCTCTGTGCTCCCCTACCAGCCAGAGTGCTCACTGTCAGGGGGGGCATCAGCACTCTTGGGGGGGGCACATGGACCCCTACACATTGCCTACGGTGAGACACTCACTGTATTACATTCCATAGCACACAAATGTCTGAAGTCACTCAGGAGCTTCCTCACCAGCACCCAAACTTGTGATGCCACACCCAAGGAGACACAACTGCAGGTGTTGAATGTGAGGCTGAAGAAAACACCTGATAGTAGAAAAATGAGCATTCCAGTATCTGAGGCCTTACTGCCAAGGGCTGATGAACTATGGCAAAAGTGATGATGTTGCAACTGCCTACATACCAGAGTTGGACACTCCAAGAAACTAGTGAAAAAGTGGGCCTATACCATTGGTTCAACCACCTGTGACTGTGGCTGTACCTGCTGCAATGCCCACTGCTGGAAGGCACATGTACAATGAAAGAGCACAAGAGCACCATGTGTATAATACAACAAAGTACAATAAATGAGCACAAGCATATGTAACAAAAGGCATTTTTACATGTGCTCCAGGGTGGGTGCAGCTCTGAGAGCTACTCTAACTAAAGCACCTGGAGTGTCTCATGTATCAGTGTTCCCTCATTTCAAATGATGGCACTTTATCTAAAAATTGAACGAGCTTTAGTTAAAATGCCTTGGTCACTGTTTTGAAGTGTAGGGACACTGATACATGAGATGCAGAGACTGGCTGGAGAGCACTAATTACCATGCTCCAGGAGATTCAATTAATTGAGTCTGCTCCAATGAGCTGTAATTACAGCAGGTCAGAGCAGCCTCCCAGCTCACGTACAGACACTCAAGATGGTCAAATGTGATGTAGAGATATGAAAATGAGAGATTTCTGTAACTGAAATCCTGGTTTCAATGCAAGTTTTTCTATTAACTTTACTAGAGCCAGGATTTCATTCCTTTTTACTATGCAAATTAAGTCTGATGATACCAGAGTCTCACTGGAAACAAATTTAACTGTCATGATTATTTTTTATATTTTGTCATTGCTAATAAAGTTAATTCTGATTTTAAAAGCTCACGTCTATCTGAGATGAAACAATATAAATCTTTGGTCTGTTCGGTCTTAAGTTTGTATCAAGTTGAGTATGCTGTAATTAGATAAGAGCCATCTGTGCTCTGTCTCTTGGACCACAGGCCTATCAAGAAACCAGTCTGCTTCTTATCTGGTCACCCAGATATCTTCCAGTAGTTTTTATAGTTAATGTGCTATGTAGGTTTCTGTCCCAAGCCTCCTTCCTGGGCTTGTCTACATGTCCATGTTAATGTGAAGCAATAAACTCCAGAGCACGGAATTGATTGCTCCTGGTGCACCATTTGCATATGCACTTGGGATAGCAGCATGATGAGCCAGGTTGGAGTAGCTCAGGGCTGCTTCCTCAGATTCACTGTGCTGCAGGGAGCTGGCTAGGGCACAAGGGTGCTTCAGTCCAGGACCAGCTGGCAAGCAGCCCCCACACTGAAGGACTCTCATGCCCTAGACAGCGAGGGCAGTGTCTATACATGTGCTGCTGTGGAGAAAAAACTCTGCAGCAGGATAGTACTTGCATCTACAGGTACTATTCTGCTGCAGAGTAAATTAGTTTACTCCAAGCTAATTGGGGTGCATGTGTAGACATTCAGTGTTTACTGAACAACTAATTAGTCTGCTGTATAATAAACATTTTGTGTAGATGCACTCTCTGTTACCAGATTTACACCTAAAAAGATATCTAGGGAAAAATTACAGTATTATCTCATTATAATTCTTTACCCCATATGTTATGGAAAAAGCTGAATTAATTAAGCTAATGAATTCATTCTGAAATACAAAGAAAAGGCATTGACAGCATCTAAGAGTTCTCAGACATCTCATGCCACGCTCCTCCTTTTATGACTATCAAGAGAAAAAGAAAAATAAGACCGACTTGGTGACATGCTGGGTGCCTATACACAAGTGTGGAGGCTGCTCCGACATGCTGTAATTACAATGCATCAGAGCGGACTCAATTAATTTAGTTTGCTGGCACGTGGTAATTACAGCGCTTCAACCAGCCTCCGCGTTTTTTGTATCAGTGTCCCCACCCTTCAAAATGGCAGCCAGGGCACTTGAACAAAAGTTTGTCAAACAAGCTGTAATTCAAGTGCCTCTGCCACCATTTTGAAGCATGGGGACACTGATACATAAGGTGCTGCAGAGCTTTAATTAGAGTGACTCTCATTCCAATTAAAGTATCCCTCTCATCCCCAGAGCATGTGTAAGTGTGGCTACTGAGACCACTTAAATGCTGTTGACTTCCACTGATGCTCCCCCCTTGCCCATGGACTCTAAAAATTGGGTAATGGTCTAGATATTTAAATATAATCTTGAATTTATGAGACATAAAACAGCAATCAGAATTTCCTTTTTTGTGTGGTTTGCTTCAAATAGGGGCCAGACACTTGTCTGGTGTAAAGTACTGTTTGTTGCTGATTTATGCCAGCTGAAGATGTTGTCAGTTCCTTCATCGATTCCACCTTGCTCCCAAAACCTTGTCCAAGTCTTATCCAGTGGGATATATAGTTTATACCATGCTTCTAATAGCATTTCAGAGATTTTTAAACTGCTTCTATCTCTGGTGCTTTGGCAAGGTTCAAAGCGCCCTGTCTCTGGCAGGAGTCAGCCTCATTATCTTCATGCTTTCTTTGTAACCTAGTTCTGAATTACCCTGTGTCCCCTCTGCTAATTGGCTAGTAGATTGCTGAAATGCAACAAACAGAGGATAAGCAGCTTGGGTAACTCACAGTTAAATTATTCAAATGTACGCCTATTTCAAATGTAGATAGTTAACACAGAACAACCACATTACATATGAATTGTGATTGTACAGAGTTCTAAAGCACCCAATATTTTAGTAAATACAATTTTGGTCCCCCAATCAATTTGATCAATGTGTGGATCACCAGTCCATTATACATCTTCAATGATGTCAGAGAAACTCTTGGGATATAAGAATGTTTACTTTTATCTGATAACATTGTTGGAATCCAATTAGATATTAAATTGGACCAGACAAAATGCTAGAGAAAATATAGGTAATCTTTTTTCATCCAAAGGATGAAGTATGTGATTTATGAGATTCTCCTTAATCTCAATGATTTTATTTATTTAGTTAACATATAACCCTCATTAGTAAAAAATAAATAAATAAAAGGCCACTTAAAAGATATGCATAAAATAACTATACAGCTGGTAATTTGGTTTTAAGTGGCTGTTTTCTGAAAAGGCCAAAAACAAAACAAAACAAAACAAAACCAACAGCCCATTTCTTTTTGGCTTGTTTTGTTTAATGAATTTCATTAGACTTGTAAATTACTATATCTACAGTGCCAGTGCAAAATGCTATTTAGTTAATTAATTAATGTTATTTTGATTTATTACCATGCTTCACAAGCACTCCAGGAATTAAGTGAAAACAAAATTAGTGAGTCCCAGTCAAAAGGAAATGGGATGTGAAAGTCAAAGGATAAAAACTGCTAACTGAAATATTTTCAATATGGAATATAGGCCCAATAATCAGGAGCATCTCTGCCTCCCCTCCCCACCCCAATGCCCCAGCTACCCCCTTACTGTGCCAGTAGGGAATCTGGAAAGGAAAAGTCAGAAGGCCAGATGCAGTATTAAAGTCAGAGTCTCTGCATTTACTTTAATAAGGATCTGATCTCATCTCGACTTCCCAGATCCCAAGTGAGGTATTATCTAGTCAGATATGAGAAGAATTAGAATATCACCATATGCAAGAGTTAAGGATTTCTTAGACTGATATCTTGTATTGGACCAACTTCATTGTCGTGGACAGTTAGGCAAGCTTTCAAAAGCAAGATATTTTTCTTAAGGTCACATATCAACATAGAATTAAGGAAAAATTAGGAAAATACTGTAGGAATTTCACTCTTTGTGGTAAAAAAAAGAGTGTTCCCTCATATTTCTTTGTTTTTATTTAGCTTTCACATCTAAATGAGTACTTACTTCTGCTTTACATTGTATGTTATTTGGATAGAGACATAGGATAAGAAGACTTCAACACACTGATGTTATTATACCTGTCACCACGCAAATAGAGAAAAAATAAAACAAAGGCAAAGGAAGTTCCTTGAACAGGTTCTAAACATAGCTTTCAGATTTCATTTCGTTTAAAGTAGGAACTGAGATCTATATCATTGACCACACTGGGTATGTATGTAACAAAGATGCTATCTCAGCGGAGGAGGGGTGGCTGCTACACCTCCTAGTGCCTGCCTTGCCCCAGCTTAGTTTCCTCTTCTGAGGAAACTTCTCCCCTATCTTACCCACAACTTGATATTAAGATCTGTGGCCAAGGGAGGATGCCTCAGAGGTTCCCAAACTAGGTCCCAGCCCCTGGTCTGTGGGTTAGCTAATGTCAGATAACGTAACAACAGGACTTGGCCATTCTGGTTTTGGTCCCTTTTTCTCTCAGCTGGGTCCCACAGCCTAGGCCCACTGTGCCAGGTCTGGCTTCTTGTTTCCAGCCTTGTCTTGGCCAGCTGTGAGCCTGATCTGCCCTCCTCCAGCCTCCATGGTCCCCTACACTGTGCCCTGCTCCAGGCCTGCTACTTTCCCCAAGATGCCTTGAGCCTACTCCCAGCAGTGCTCAGGGCTGATATATGCCCCACAAGCACAATGGGACCTCTGTATACCACCCCTACAGTCCCAACCCAAACTGCCAATTAGTAAATTATTAACCAGAAGGTTTTTCTTTTGGTTTAACCAAAACGGTCCCCTCCTGGTTTGTCAACCTAGGGGTTGTATGGGGGAAACTGCAAGATTAAAGGAGCTGCTGAGCAGCACAATTCCTCTGTGCTTTCAGTAGGTCCCTAGACATAACATCCTAATTTGCTACAGGTAAATCGGAGGGGAACAGGGTATCCAATGTCCTGCTTCTGTATAATGTTGTTAATATATGCTCAAGAGCTACCTGGTTGAGGGCCTGGTAGAGGGGCTTGTTCTGTGACTTGCCTGGAGCAATGGAGTTTGGCTAAGTTACAGACTGTCTCCCTGCAGAGAAGAGGGGAACAAAGCAATGCACACTGGGATGCTAGAGCAGGGCCTGGAGGCTCCTATTGACAGGGTAAGTGTATAAGCATTCATTAAATCAGTAAACCACTGTTGGAATAGGTTTCAACTTTGTCAGATGAAGTAGAAATTTCTGGTGGACCTGCCATTTTTGGCCCAGTAGAAGCTGTTTAAATGCTTGTGCACTTAGGCTTTATTTGGTGGAACTGTGATTCCACTGGTAGAAACATTATGCTTATCTGCACCCTGAGTCTATGCTAGTGACAATGTTCTCTTAAACAGAACAATACAAATAGGTTGCTTGGGGTTTCTGTAATGATAGCCTTCCAAACAGGCTACCAACTTGTCTTCAGAGTATCATTTAACTGTGAGCTATTGGAACATTACCTATGCCGCATTCAGTATTTGAAAGAGCTTTTATAGCAACAGTATTATTCATATTTCATACCTAGTAGATAATTTAATTATGCAGCTATCAATAGTATTCATTACATGTAAAGCCATTAGTAAAGAAGAATGCCAGTAGCAAATTAATAACAGATTTGTTACAACAAAAGATAAACCTAATTAACCTAGTTAACCAAAAGATAAACTTATTTTGGCCCTACTGGCAGAAAAGACAGCTGGAATGCCTCATTGCTTATTACTTGGATTATTGTTTTTTTCTTTTCAAAGACAAGTGGATATTTCTTGCAGTGAGCAGGGCACTGAGACCAATTCCACAGCCTGCTGGGTCACTGGGCACCTACAAATACATTCATCCAGGTATCTGTACTGGTTGATTTCCTGTAATGATTCTTAGGCTTCAGGCCCCATCCCCAGTATCTTCTCCTTCCCCTCAGTCCTCTTTGCCCAGCTTTTTTTGTAGGTATTTTTTAGGAAAAGCCTACTGTTTTTCTGGGCTCAGTGCCTGTGGCCCAGTTTTCCAGGTGTCTGGAGAAGCCACAGGAGCTTAAGTACATGCTTAAAGTAAAGTACATGTTTAAATAGATCACTGGATTGAGGCCTGAGATTCTGAACAAGAAGATACATTAATGCGAGGAAATGGATTAAGAAGGCATGATTTTATTTCACAATGGCCACTTAAGAGTCATCAAATAGTAACCTGCTATCTCTGCTATGAAAAGCTGATAAAGTCTGATGAGGTCAACACATTTCTAAAGCCAAGAGTTGTCTAAAGAATGTCTCTTCAGATATATATGTGACACATATGCTAAGTACAGACAGTCAAAAAGCCTGAAGTGAAATTGATGCAATCTTTGTGGGTTTCTCTAAATTGCGAAGATTGTATTGAAAGAAAATGGAACTCATATTTGCCGTTGCGGGGGCGGGGGGGGAGATGAGGAGGGAACGGGAGGCAGGAAAATACATGCACTGGCTAGGCCAGAAGTTGTGGGGCAGGGACATCTCTGATTGGCTGTCAAGCACATACCCCCAATCCCCTGCTCTCACTGCAGTTTCTCCCCTGATCCCAGCCTTAGGTTTCCAGAACTGGTTATCATAGCAACCCCAGGAGCAAGTCAGGTGGGAGGGTACTCCCCCTAGCTCCCCCTAATGGGGCCCACAGTGGGCTTCCCAAGATGGGGACATTCCCCACCACATTTTGGATGGGGTTACATTTGGATGGGGTTACCCCATTTCCTGGGGTCCTCTGCCAGCCATTACATTTTGGATGGGGTTACCCCATTTCCTGGGGTCCTCTGCCAGCTGGGGCTGCTCCAACCAGGCTTCACATGCTGTGCATGGATAAATTCCAGAGGTGGTCACTCCAGAGTTAAATTGCTCCCAGGTGCACATTCAAGTGGCAGAGCTGGGAGCAAAAATCTCTGGAGCAATAAGCTCTGAAGTTTATTCATATTCATTAAGTGCACGTGTAGATGTGCCCACTGATCAGCTAGCTGCTTGCTAACTGAGGGAACAAATCCCAGTTAATAACTCTGTCAGTCTCCTGGTAGGAAACATTTCTAATTTATAACTTCTACAACTATACCTCTCACAACTTTTGGTGAGGCACTAGCTTTGACTGAAGAGCCACTGATCCTGCTGAGGGTGAGTTTGTTGTTGCATGCAGTGTCACAACTTGATGAGGCCTGTGTTGTAGAAACAACACATTGTTTACAGGAACTTATATAAAGAACTATTTAAAGTAGTAATGGTTTTACTATTGCCTCTAAATGGGTCTGGGGTCTAGACTTGTTGTTGTCCTGACAAACCAAGAAGTTCCTCTCGCCTCACCCAGACTGGTCTCCTGGACACACAAGGCACTGACAGGTGTGCAGGTCCCTGATCTAACTCATGGCACTTGACATAAAACTCCATTAATTAGACCAACCATCCTGACCCCAATTGCCTGATCAGGGCATGGAGCTGGGAAACAGCTGTGGGGAGGAGTGGCAGACACAGCCGATTGCTGGCTGGGACCTGCCATAGACAGGAACAGGTCCTGGCTAGCCATGTGGAAGCCCCGCTGATTACAGAGCGTTGTCCCCATGTGCACAGGGCAGGAGCGCTCAGCAACAGCAGCTCTCCCACCTCGTGTACATCGGTACCTCTCCTGATGTGTATGGGGCCAGGAGACAGCTGTGTCCTGGCCCTGTGCTCCTTGCCAGTCCCTGTGCTAGCACCCAGGGGAAGCCTGGAGCTCCCCTTGGCTGCTGTAGTGTGGCAGGGAATGGTGGGAACAAATCTGCTCCCAAGAGGAAGCATGTGTAGATGTGTTCCCCAATAGGTTTACTGCACAGTATTTTTACTGCCCAGTAAGCCTACTTCAATTAATTGAATGTGGAGACACCCTAACAATATATTTCTTCATTTACACCCATGGAAGTTTCCCTGAATAAGGACTACATGAAAAAAATGCTTTGGTGTAAACAACCAACTAACCAATCACCACTTTGCATGTGGGTGCACTGCAGAATAACACTTATCAGAAAGATTTTCTAGCTTTACTTTTACCTCAGTTTAAACTGTAGTAATTCTTCCTAGTTACAAAACACTAAACATCAGCCAGAGAGAATTCTTCCCAAACAGTGCTTTAAATGCTGAAAGTCTTTAATGCTGCCAATTTTTCATTGCATCAATGTATGTATATACAAGTCCAAATTCAACAACAAAAAAGAGTTAACATTATAGGTCTCTTCTCTTTTCACATCCCCAGTCACTATGTTGCTGTCATAGTGAGGAGAATTAAGTCTCACATGCAAATACAGACCCAGGAAGGGAAAGTTATATACCCTTCAGGCTGCTTAGGCATGAAAATTGCATCAGTTTACTCCCACTTCTCTACATCATCTCTGAATCTGCTCTGGTATAACTAAAGGAGTCTAAGTGATTTTTAATTTAAATGGGATAGAAGACCAGGCTCCACATGCTGTGCATAAATAAACTCTAGAGCTGATTGCTCCAGAGTTAATTGCTCCCAGGCACACATTCAAATAGCGTGCATGGGAGCAAAAAACTCTAAAGCAATAAACCCCAGAGTGTAAAAAAAAAAAAGCTTGCTAAAAAAGGCATTTATTGATATGCCTAACCTTAGTAATAGAAATTCAGAAGGGATGTCTTGGGAGGTGCTCTTTGGGAAATGGGCAGCGTGGAGTCTTAGAGAATTTGTCAGTGTAATGTGGAAGTCAAGGAACTCAGAATGAAGGAGAATTAGATGAGATTCTCCTTGGAGTTGGTCCCTTGTTTTTTAAACAAATTTAGGATTCAGAGAAAGAAAAGATTAATCACACCCAGAATTTGGGAATGTAACTGAGATAACCTTTCCAGAACTAGACAATTTTAAGAACTTAATTATATATTCCCTTAACGATTCATGATGAAACCATGATTTCTTCATTGCTTTACTGAAAAGTGTGCTGTTATGAAGTTAAGTCTGGGTAAGACCTCACATGGCTTTCTGACAAGACTGTCTTAATTGCACAGATTTCATGATGAGCAAGAACTACATAAAAATAATGATGGGATCCTGACTCTTTTTTTTTCAAATGGTTATATAAAATCCCAGGCTCATTAAAAAGGGTGTTAGATTTATAACTTAATGATCCGCTGGCCAGTTTTTCATTTAGATTCCAATGTAGTCACTTTACTAGAAAGACGGAAAGAGTAACATGATATTTATTAATTTTTAATAATGTCAGCATCACTACCTAAAAAGAAAAAACAATGTTGCAGACAACACTGAAGTAAATATCAAGATTTTCACATGTTGATGTTACCCTATTCACTTGAATAGAAGATGAGTTTTTCCTCCCTAGTTGGCAAAGGGAGAAAAGCCTGTCATCTTAAAAATCACATACAAGGAAATATCATTAAATACACTATTTATCATTATACTGCTACCAAAAGCAGCACATGCTCAGCCATGGAAACCAACTATGTGGTTGATTAACGCAGCCACCACTAGGTATGACTATATAACACATGGCCCACATTAGGCAAGTATGCTAATGGGAATATAGCACAAGAATAGATCAATGCAACCCATCTAAAAAAAGACATATTATAGTTCCCATTAAGCACAGTCCACCTCATCACCTAATTGGTAGGATGAGCTACTACAATTAATACATTTCAACTTCCACTTCACTAACAGCTGAGCTGCACCTCTCTATCCCAATTTCAAGGATTCCTTTTTCTTCACCAGTCTTAAATGCCTGGCAAACATCATAAAATGAGGCCTCAAACAGTTCATCCAGAATCCCTCTATTGCCCCCTCTTTCAGCCTCATTCATATGATTAGTGTGGCCCTGCTCTGTGTGTGAGGTGAAGCTGGACCAGGCTTCCCTACACCTCATAAACATATATGTTTTTGGAGCATCCCATGATCATGACAAGAACACCCAGTTCCAGTCATGAGAGGGGGCTAATTAGCATGACTCCTTTCTGTGGGGTACCTGGAGCACACACACATACTGAGCAGTGCTGAGCTGTAGGATCACCATGGCTTAAAATGCTGTTGACTCTGGTGGGGCCCAGCCTAATGAACTATGTGGTAAATCATGAGCTTTTGGTTTTAGACTAAAGAAAAAAAAAGTATTTTGATCTGCTAGCTGAACAACAAGAGCCACTTGGCAGAGTGTTGGAGGTGGAGATATGTATTTACAGTATACATATATATACACACTTGCAAAAAACAGTTTAGGGTGTTCCTGTGGTAAAATTTGCAGCAGCTTCATAAAAAAAGTAACATGCATCAATTCTGGATGAACTAAGGATAAGGGTATTATATGCAAATTGCTAGTCATGTTTAATTTCAAGGTTGCTTGAAATTAACACATGAAATTTACAAATGTCAAATTTGTTAAAGTTTACAGATTTGCTCCTTCACTTCCATGTGCCAGGGAGAGTAGGGTCTTATAGTAAGGAGAGGGGAAAGAGACTGCCAAGGGGAAAAAGTTGGAGAGAAGCAGAGAGTAAAAAGGCTATTTGACCCCATAGATTTATCTTCTCTGTTGTAGCAGTGGAAGGAGGACAAATTCAAAGCAAACCTCCTATAATTAGATTCTATGTCTAGGCAATTATAACAAATTTATCAAATTTACAAGTGTAGAATCTATTTATTGGGGGTTGTTTGATAATCAGGGTCATGGATGTCTTCTATTTGAATAAATACAGCAGTATGTCAAGCCCCAAATTTGCTTGGACTTCAAGAAAACCACAGATCAGGCAATTGAAACTAAGGATGAGTGGAGTGTCTTTCCCTGCTCCAAGATCCAGGCACCCAGTATATTGTATATTGGTAATGGTTAGAGATTTCACCAAAAAGGGAGTTCCTTTTGTGTTAGGCAGTGTACAAACATAGGATAAAAGCTTCAGTTCCTCTACACTATGCAGAAATGACTGTAAGGCTGCTCTCTAAGGCCCGCTGCCACAAATTGCATATATTAAACAATTAACTGGTCATTTGCACAATACATTTAGATGAATCATATGTGCAAAGTAATGATCATGTCATGCCCATCTAGCTATAAAGAGAGCTAGCCAGCTATGAAGTTAGTGCTTGAAAATGTGTAAGAACTTTATAGCTTTATTTCTATCCAGCTTTTATTTGAGTGTGTGGCTGGGCCACAAGGGCCCCCTTTCCAAGCTCTGACATAAGGGCATGCCAAGTGGCTCTGACAGTTGGAATGGCACAGGGAGCAGAGAAGCAGATGTTCTAGGCAGTGCTTCAGTCCATAGGAATGGCCTAGAACAGCAGATCCCAAACTCTGACAGATTGTGCACCACCAACTGAAAATGAAAGAACCTTAAGTTCAACCAGCAAATTTTCCAGTTCAACCTTAGGTACCACCAGCAAATTATTGTCATATAAAGTCATTATAATAAATGTGTTAATGCATACCACTGACAGGTTGTCTATGTACCATTGATGGTATGCATACTACACATTGGGAACTGCTGGCCTAGAACATTGTGGAGGGACTGCTGTAACTTCAGACCTACACACACCTCACATTTACATTGGTGTATTTTACAGCAGTTTGGCACACCAGTGGAAACTGCACTGGATTCCAGAGTGAACTGCTTACCATCTATTCAAAGGTAGCTGGTCACAGTAGGTGCTATGCAAGTGCCCCTCCAGGTCTATCTGAAACACTGCATCTCCATAGCAATGAGCTACTGCACTGTAGCTTATTGCTACAATGACATAGAATTGCTAGGCACGAACCGTTAATGGCAATGTGAAGTAGCAATGAGTTACTGTGCAGTAGCAGATAAAAATAATTGGGTCGCACCAGGACTGCGCAGTAACACTTGTGCCTAAGCAAGTACTAAATAACTGCACAGTAAGAACTGTGCAGTCCACTGAATATGTAGATGTGACCTTTGTATTGTGTTGGGGATCTCTTTGATCCTCAGTGTAGCCTGAATTTGGGATGACATAAAGGCCATCCCCCAAGTTTATATGCAGCTTCTTCAGGCTGTGGGATTTCACCCCAAGAACAGGAGACAATTCCTATCCTGAGGATCTATACAATGAGACAGAATAACATAAACAGGAGCAGCCAGAAGAAAGCATCTGAAGAATGAAAGAAGCTTGTATACCTTCCTTTATTTCCTTATTCTTGACAAGTTCCCACCTCCTCTTGAGTCTAGCATTCTCCCATTGCCCACCTGACAATGCTCTCCTACCACCTACATCTGCTAACATCACAGGACAGCAGTATGCCTTAGTCTGGCATCAAAGAGGATCCCCCCATCACTTTCTTCTTAGTTGTAAAAAGCATGTGAAAATATGTAATCAGACACTTCGCTTCAAGGGAACCCATCTTTATCCCTATCTCTGCTTACTTCACTCTCTCAGTTGCATCCCATCCCACAAAAATACCTGTTACACTATTTTGGTGCTTACATATTTTCTTACACATTGGGAGAGTTCTGCTCTTTTAAGTCCTTCCCCAAAGCCATAAGTCTCTGCAGGCATGACAGCTTACTATAGAGAGACTGTGGGAATGGTGTCATAGCATGTCAGGCAAAGGTTTCCCAAAGTTGATACTCAGATGAAGAAGAAAGCACGCAGTAGAGTTAATAAGCATGTGTGCATTGCTGCAACAAACATGCTGCCACAGACAGGTGCGCATGCAGTCAGGTTGTATATTAATACCTGACATTTCTAATTGAAATGCAGACTGGCTAGAATACGCACTTCAGTGAGAGAAGTGTGGAAGGAGAAGAATCATAATGAAAATATTCTTGCTTTCAAATAGGTTTCGTAACAGCAGTATAGCACAGCATGAGAGAGCTTAGATGTATATTTGTTTTCATGGCAACGCACTCCTCTTTGCACCCGTGACTTCAGTTTTAGGAGCATTGCTATTAGGCTCATTTTTTATGCTTGACAGCATCAACTCTACTCTCAATTGCTTTTATAGCAAATTCTTACAACTCAAGAATGAAGCAGGAGGTACATCCTTCTATAAACACGGGTGATAGATAACCTGATGCAAGAGTCAGCTTTTTGTATTTTTAGCGGTTTATTTCTCATGTAATCTAGCATAATAATACCAGAAAAGGTAGATGTAGGTGGCATTCTTAAAAGTAACAGAGGTTGTTGATTTTTTAGCCTTCCATTTCAATATCTTGCTTCTGTCTTCATGCAATATACCAATCTGGGAAATAATTGTACTGTCAGAATCTGAAGCTTTCATCAATGTGGGGGAAAATGCTCTGTGATATCCAAAAAAGCTTTATGGAACAGCACAATATTAATTCCAGTCATGTGCATGCCCTTTTACAGATAGTTATAGGCTTAATTATATCAGTCTTCCCTAAATGTCCATTATCACTGATCATTGCTTTGGCTGGCAAAATGGACACCTTTAATTAAGATAAAAGACAACTTTCCCCAATTCCTCTCCTCCCATACTGTAATTAAGAATGATGCTATTCAAAGGTCACAGAGCAAATTGAGAGAAAGGTGATAGATGCCAAGTAGTGCCGGTATTTTCCCATGGATTTATTTTAAGACGGTAGTGCATAGAATCACTAATACTTCCCTGATATCTGGATCCTGAGAAGAAGCTACTTGAACAAGTTTTGCAACAAGAAGAAGAGATTTATTTAAAGTAACATTCTGCTTTTTACTTGAACTGTTCATGTAGTAGCCAGGTTGGAGGTATTTTGCATTCCTTTCTCTGGCCACTTACTTTTTCTAATGGAGACACCCACATATGTCATGGGGAAATCAAGATACCTAAGATGCAATCCTATCTCCATTGAAATAAAACATTTTGCCATGGACTTCATTACTGCTAGGGCCTCAATTCTAGTAGGATATAAATCCAGGCCTGCTTCACCTCTCTCTCTCTGAATCATTCCTTCTCTATTGGTTTGCTTGATAGTATGCACTGCCTCTTGCTACTGTCAAGTCCTGCTTCTTGCTTCAAGTCCTCTCTCATAATACCAAGAGAGGCTGAGGGCACCCACAGCAGATTGGGGCAGGGCAGAACTGGCATGAGGCCCAGATGCCACCAGAGCAGACAGCAAGATAGGTAACAAGCACAAAGCTTTCAGGAGGAAAGGAACTTTTTTGGAGGTGTGGACAAGGAAGAGTCTGGAGAATCAGGAAGACATCTGTTGGAGCAGAGATGGGAAGAATAGTGGAGATGTTGCTGACAAAGAGAGAGAAAATTTCATTAACTGACTCTAGCCTTTCACTTAAGAAAGGAAGCATAACAGCTGTGTGCTTCTTTAAGATTTGGGAGTAACTGCAGTCACACAGGTTTTGTGCTAGCAGATCCTGAGAACACAACCACCTCACTTGGCTACTTTTGGTGTCTGTGAGAGCCAGCTGTTAGCTGTGACCAATGGTAGTAGGTGGCAGGATCTGCTACTAGAACAGGAGCCATTGTTTCTAACTCCAAAGTGGTGGCTTTTCTACTCTTTGCCATGGTCATGTATAAGGCTGGGAGAACAGGGGGACTGGGGTGAGTTTTAGTTAAAGCACCCCTGCCACCATTTTGAAGCACGGGGATACTGATACACAATATGCTGTGGACGCTTTAATTAGAGCAGCTTTTGGAGTCATTCTAATTAAAGCACCCCCACTCCCAACACATCCCTGGAGCACATATAAAAATGCCTTATGTGATCAATATATTCAGTTTAGTAGCACCACTGGTTCTAAATTAATGAGAAAATTGTATCTTCATAGCATTTTTTTAATGTGCAGCCCTCACACACACACAAAAGGAAACTTGCTGTCTGCCCTCTATTTATGTTATAGTATAGGGGATCAGATATACAGGGTACGTCTATGTGAGAGTGAGGAGTTGCCTAATTAATTCTGCAGCAAACATCTTGGCATCTACATATGAAGGGCTATTAGACTGGAGTAAACTAATAAACTTCACTGCAGGTCAGTACTTGTAAATATAAATGTTATCCTGCTGCAGAGTTTTTTACTTAACAACACATGTGTAGATGATGACAGGTCTGGCTGGGGCACAAGGGTGCTTCAGTGCCAGGGCTTCCTGCTGGCTAGCCCTGCACTGGGCCACTCTTGTGCCCCAGCCAGCCTCTCTGCACCACATTGACCTGGACTGAAGCAGCCCCAGGCTGGGAGACTGAGCCCCCACCAGCTCCCCAGCTAGCCGGGACTGCTCTGACCTAGCTCAGTGTGAAGGCAAGGCCCAAGAGAAATAATCTCCAGTGGGATAAGCACTGGAGTTTATTGTGTTGCATTCATTTGCACATGTAGACATGCCCACAGCCAGAGGAATGGGTCTAACCTGTGGAGTTGCATGATCTGGCCCAACACTTCACAAATTGTATGATGTGTGAAGCCAGTCTGGTGCATGTTCTGGCACCACAGGTGACACATGCAGCACAGAGAGTCAGTTCTGGGCACATGCTGAGCACTAGCTCCAGGGCTGGTCTGGATCGGGCCGTGGCTATGGCTAGTCTAGCTCTGTGGGCCATGCACTGGCCCTCTTATGGGGCTTGTTCTACATGTGGTAGAGGGGGTTGGCAGGGGATACATGCTGCATGTAGCGTCCCGCCATACTAGCCCTGTGCACTGACTCCTGGCCAGTCCAGCAGGGCATCATATGCAGCCCATACTCAAGACCCTTTGTGCTGCATGTAGCACTCACAGCAATAAGTCCAGCCCATGCACCACATGCAGTGTAAACCCCAGAATGGGCCAGTGTGTACTGAATGTGGGAGTGTGTGGGACTGGCCTAGCCATGCACACTGGCTCTGGCATAGCGCAGGAGTCTGGCACAGGGCATGCACTACAGGTGGTGCCAACCAGATTGGTCCTGTGCACTGGTTCATGGTCCTGATCCAACCTGCAAACTGGCCCAATGACCCTATTGGGGCTGGTTAAGTTTGATAACTGTTTTATAATAACCAGGCCAGAGCAGTCTGTCCATTTAAAAACAAAACAAAACAAAAAGGTATTAAAATTTAAGTGGAAATTTTCAAGAAAAGCATTTAGGTATCCTATTCCATCTGCTACTTTTTGAAAAGCTTTTAATGCAAAAGGTGGATGAATTCTTGTACTGCTCACTGGTTTTTGTGACATAGGCTTTAAGGCTAAGATGAGGGCATGAGACAAAAGAGGGCTATTAACATTTGGTTCAAAGACATGAACAAGGTAGAATAAGATTACACTTAGACATCCAAGTAAAATTAAGCACCTAACAGGTGTAACAGGATTTCTATTGCCAGTTCTGCCATAAAGTACCTCAGTTTAATTTTGGATCTATTGCAATAACTCAAATTTGTGCTAAAGTATAGTCAGGTTTGGAATTCAAATCTGCTTTATCTGCTTTTTGCTTTGTCTACTCTTTGCTGGGCACATCTACATGTGCATTAATAAAATGTGAGGATAATAAACAAAAGCACATTAAGCTGCCTTAATGAGCAGTAATAAAAGTGCACGGTTAAGTGTTGCTTAATGTACAGTATCCCATTTTACTGTACATTAGCATAATTGCACAGGTTTTTACATGAAGGAAGGCCAAGGCGGGAGTAGAGCTCCGCCTGGCGACTAGGATCAAGGACAACAGGAAGTCCTTTTTCAAGTATGTCGGGAGCAAAAAGAGAGCCCTGCTGTCAGACCAACCTGGTCGCCTTCTACAACCAGGTGACCAAATCCATGGATGCGGGTGTCCCTGTCAACGGTCTTTTTAGACTTCAGGAAGGCGTTTGACACGGTCTCCCATCCCATCCTCATTAAAAAGATGGGTAGCTGTGGCACTGACCCCTAAACGGTTGAGTGGGTCAGAAACTGGCTGACGGGGCGCTCCCAGAGAGTGGTGGTGGATGGATCGTACTCAACCTGGAGAGATGTCAGCAGCAGGGTCCCCCAGGGCTTGGTCCTTGGGCACATGCTGTTCAATATCTTCATCGCTGACTTGGACGAGGGGGTGGAAAGCAAGCTATCCAAGTTTGCTGATGATACCAAACTGTGGGCTGAGGTGGGGACACCAGAGGAGAGG
>JAGPOW010003316.1:65189845-65232761 GCA_030014935.1 Caiman crocodilus
GGCATCAATAATGACTCCAAGATCCTTTTCTGCCTCTGCACTGACGAGAAGGGAGTTCCCCAGCCTGTAGGTATGCTGCTGGTTCTTCCTCCCCAGGTGTAGCACCTTGCACTTGTCAGTGTTGAAACACATCCTGTTCTCATCCGTCCACCCCTGTAACCTGTCTA
The DNA here is from genome assembly GCA_030014935.1 of Caiman crocodilus. Taxonomy (NCBI): domain Eukaryota; kingdom Metazoa; phylum Chordata; order Crocodylia; family Alligatoridae; genus Caiman; species Caiman crocodilus. The sequence goes on from JAGPOW010003316.1 coordinate 65,190,013, forward strand.
GGTCCAATTGTAGCCTATTCCTCACTTCTAGCATGCTCACATCCCACCACATCTTAATGTCATCAGCAAATTTGAATAGGGTACCTTTTACCCCCTTGTTCAAGTCACTGATGATGTTGAACAGCACGGGTCCAAGGACCGAGCCCTGTGGGACCCCACTGCCCACATTCCTCCAGGTCGAAAATCACCCATCCACCACTCTCTGGTTGCTGCCCTCGAGCCAGTTAGCAACCCATTTGACTGTGTAGGTGTCGACACCACAGTCCCCTAGTATTTTAATGAGAATGGAGTGAGAGACAGTGTCGAAGGCCTTCCTGAAGTCCAGAAAGACTACGTCCATTGCTACCCCTGCATCTAAGGATTTTGTGACCTGGTCATAGAAGGCCACCAGGATTGTGTAGTCCAGCTGGGGCTTCTGCTCCGGAGAGAAAGAACAGGGACATAAGAAGCAAAATATAACTCATCTGAGCCATCAGAACTCATTTTCAGCTGAAACAGATCAGTTTTCAGCCAAAATATTTTGACAAAACATTGACATGTCTGTGAAAGCACAGACTCTGGAGGAAACAAACAAAAAACTCCTTGTTTAGTTTAAATCTCCATTTTTCATTAAGAAATGGTTTTAATGAGATCTTAGTACTTACATGTTTGCCCTTTTTAAACTAAGCCTAAATTTGGGGCCTTTCAGTTTTATTTCCCAAGAATGATTTTAAAACAATATACGGGTCCAGGGCGTGTCTACATGAGATGTTTCATTGCATGTGCATATATGCATATGTGCACCCCAGTTAGGGTGGAATAAAATAATGTACTTCGCAACAGGATAGTACTTGTACTAAAAAACTCTGCAGCAGTGCATGTGTAGTTGCTACCCTGGCTGGCTGGGGCACAAGCCCCCCCTGCTAGCTAGCCCCACACTAAAGCACTCTTGTGCCCCAGCCATCCTTTCTGCAGCATGTTGAGTCAAGGGGAGCAGACCCAGGCTGGCAGGCTGATCCCCAGAGTTCCCTGCCAGCTAGGGCTGCTCCACCCCAGCTCAATGTGCCTCATTCCTGGGTGCCTGTGTAGCTATATACACAGAACCAATACACTGTAGTGAGATAAGCACCAGAGTTTATTGTAGTACATAAATATACTCAAAACTATGCTCAAAATCTGCTAAAAATCTGTTAAAAAATACTTGCATCTGGCAGTTCTTCAGTCTCTTGTGCCCAGTGAGTTCTGGCTTCTGTCTTTAGTCAGGATGATACTCAGAGCTACTTCTCTGGTTTTCTGTCTCTGACACATCCAGTTTAAGGCAACATCCTAGCTTCTGCTTTTGCACCTGGGCAAACCTAAGTCCTTAACTGTGAGCAGCTTATGTATTACACTGCAATAGGATTATTGCTGTTAGTGATTACCAGCATTCTCAACAGCTGTTTTAGTTCCATGATGGGAACTATTTGCTCCTTCTGTTAAGCATGAAAGGATTTTTTAATTAGGTTCAGTAAAGACTGTAAATGGCAAAGGTATCAGACCCACAAGGGCTAGGGACGGAAATTCAAAAAGTCTGAGCATGAATTGATTCAATCTTCGCAGGTTGGTGTAACCTGGCTAGGCTGAACAGGTTTGTAACTGTACAGACATCCCTTCTGAACTGCAGAGATGCAGGCACATGCTGGCAGCAGCTGAGGATAGAAGCCAGGAAGTGCTAGATCAACCCGCCCTTCCCTTCCATAGTGCTTTGCTGGGTGGGGGGTACGGCCAGGTCCTGGCAGGATGCTCTGATTAGGGTGGGGTTTCCCACCTCTGACCAGTAATGGAGCCAGCAGGGAGTTACACAGCATTTATCATTAACTTCTCATTAGTTCAAGCTCTTCTTAAACAATTTTTTTTCATGGAAGGAATGGAGGGACATTAACCGCTACTTGTTGATTACCTCCAAAAAGCCCTAAGCGGATACTGTCCTGTCTGCCTTTGTCTTGTCTGCTTTACACAGACACTTGTCAGCATTACCTATCATATCATATGCTGGCTACAATCCATGCTATGGGAGAGAGGAGGGAGTGATCCCTGTTGAACAGTGAGTGGCGAGGTGGGGATGGGGCAGGGGGAAACCAGGAAGATCCTGATGTGCCTGCAAGTATCTGCTAAAGCAGAATGGAGGGACACATTCTTCTTGTATTAAGGGCCAGGTTTGACTGTTCTAAGGAAGTGTCCCATGACCCAGGTAGGATGGATCTGAACATAGCTCTTGCACACTCTTAAGTCAGAAATGTACCAATGAAGTCACCCCCAATTATTTTGAAGTCATGCCTAGTAGCTGCTCTCAAGCACTTGGAGGATTGTGGCCATATTTCTAGGTTCAGAATGTGCATGTGGATTTGGATAGCTTGAAGCTATCCTGGATGAGACATGCTGCTGCTATGGCATAATCATGTTTCCACTCAGTCCAGAAAACAGAAACACCCTCTGCTAATGACAATGCCACTTAATTTCATGGCATTTTTGTGGAGCAGATTACTCTTCGGCATGATTAAAGCATGGAGAGATGAATATGGACACTGATGTAATTACACTGTTTTTGGATATCAATTTAAGTTTCAACAGAATCAGGAGCAAATAGATATACAGCTTGTAGGCCTTACTGGAACACTGATCAATACATATACTGCTCACACAAAGATTTAATTAAAGTGTTGGCTGGAGTAGGCCTAATCAGCTAACCTGACCAATGTATTAACTTGTTATACAAGCAAAACTTGGAAAGTGATCCAGATGTGCACTCCTGTCAGAAAATGAGAGGGGAAGATGGCTGTATAGAATAGAATGCCAGGATGATAAGGCTGAAAAGGCATCCAGATCAGCTCAAGATATTGATGGATTGCAATACGCAGCTTGTTTGAATTAATCACTGTATAATAGGAGAATTAAGAAGTATAGGAACTGCAAATTGGTCTAGAGGAGCCTACGTAGTGTTGGGACTGAAAGGTCTTCAGACCTGCGTTTGGCCTTTGTGCTCAGCTCAAGCTTCATGCTTAGCTTCAATTGTGGTGAAGACTTGCACCCAGTGAAAGGAGCAGATGGAAAAATACTGTCCCTGACTTAAAACAAATCAGGAATTTGGCTAACCACATTGAAAAATATAACCTGGGCAAAAGAGGAAGAGTCAGAACAAAACCTGCCTCAACCTAAGAATGAAAAAAATACCTCAGAATAGAAAATTCCAGTTATAGGTAACCATATTTGGCAAACAGAAGCAAGATTATTAATATACATTAAGAAAAGGCTTAAGTTAATGTTATGTATTAAGAAATGCAAGCTATATGGTATATAAAGAGAGGGGAGGGAGGATACCCTTCAGAACACTCCTGAAGAAAGTCTGAAGAGATCTTGTCACTGATCCAAGACCCTGTCTTGACATCAGACATAGGAGGCAAGAGACCTGGACAAGACTTCACAGCCTGTTCAACCAGTGAAGTTACATTCACAATATTTCAGGGTGGTGAGCATCTGCTTTGACTAGTTATAGACCTAAACATTTTGAACTCCTGCTGCTACTTCAATTTTAATTAAAATTGTATTTATTTGAGTTCAATAAAATGGCTTTTAATTTAGAACAACCATGTCTTAGTCTCCTTGCCTGGTATAAGACCCAAGTCCAGGTAACACTTTCCCTTTTTGATCTGGTGAGCTACTTGAATATAGAGGGTAGCCTGGATGACAGGAAACCATGAAACCACTACATTCACTGTCTGTTGCAAGGCAGGCAAATCAGCTAGCAGGGTTGAAGTTCTGGACTTCAAAAAGGTGAATCTTCATAGATTCATAAATTGTTAAGGGCTGGAGGGGACCTTGCAAGATCTTGGGTCCATCCCCCCACACTAGGTAAGAAAGACAATTGGGAATCAAGTGATCCCAGTGAGGGGACCTAACCTGACCAGTCTCCTTTTGAAGATTTCCAGGGTAGGTGATTGCATCACTTCTGGAGGGAGTTTGTTCCACAATCTAGACACCCTGGATGAGTCCACACGTACCTCTTGCAGCATCTCAAACTCCTTTGAGACACTGCAAGAGGCACATGCAGGAATGAGAAAATGTTCCCTGCACTGTAAATTTGCAGTGAGGGGACAAAATTAGACCCCTGGATATCCAGGGGTCAAAAACACTCACAGAAAAAAAAAGCAGGGCAGAGCATGGTCCCAAATCATGCTCTGAGGCAACCAGAGGCTAGGTCCTCCACAGAAATGCTCTGGTAGCAGCCAGAGCATCTCTATGGCTGGTCCTTACCCTGGTACTGAAGCATGTAGCCTGCCAATGCAGAGCAGGCAGCATTCTAGCTGCTTGGAGTCGGACACAGGCTCCAGGGCAGGTAAGTAGGGGGGCTAGTGGAGGGGGGAGGGAAGCAGGGGGGGCACCTCCACTTGCCCCACCCACTCCCCCAGCCCCCCACTCCTTGCCCTCCTGGCCACACCTGGTGCCTGCCACCTGAGCCCCCACAATCCCTGCCCCACTTGGCTCTACTCCCTGAGCCCCCTGAGCTCTGCTCTGTCCTGCCCCACCAGGCCCCAGCCCCCCAAGCCCCAATTGTTGCCTCTCCCACAGCATCCTGGCAAACAAACCTCCCCCTTCCCCCCCCCGCACTCGCCAGCACTATCAGCTGCCATCAGGGTTACTAGGGTACCCTGTCACAGTGCAGGGCAGGGTGACAGCTGCCTCAGCCTTGGCCCTGCTGCCCCCTGCTGCCTGGTGGTGGCTCTTCCAGGAGGCCCCAGAGCCCCTGCTCCTGTGGTAAGTAGAGGATTTCTTTTCTTTTTCTTTTTTTAAAGTGCCAGAGACTGGGGTGAGGTGCGAAGCCATCGGGGGCCTAGGAATGCAATCAGGGGGTGGGGCTTGGTGGGAAAGCCATCTGAGGGGCTGCAGGAGCCGGTGGGGGATGGGGCCAGGCAGGGCAGCAATCTGGGGGGCTGGGGGATCATGCGGGGGTGGAGCATATGGGCCCATCATGGGGGCTGGTAGCTCCTATGGGGGCCATTTGGCCCCTGTTGAGGGAGCTGTGGCTCCTGTGGGGGGGGGGGGGGCTGTAGCCCCTGGGTGGGGCAGAAAAACATATAGGTATTTAGAAATCACTTTATTATTATGATAGAGACACTGGTAGGCTTCCAAATCGATTTAACACTGTAGATATATCAATAAAACATTGCCCAGTTGATTGCTCTCCCTCTCTCTCTCACCTTCTGTTTATGTATAGTGGTCTTTTATTTTAATTGTGGAAGAATATGGATTTTGGGGTGTTTTGGAGTGATGTTGGGATTTTTTTTAATCAGGAATTTTTCAGTTTTCAAATAAGGAATACCAGAATTCCTGCTAGGGAGGCCAGCAGTAGGACCCTGCCTGCTCAGAGCTGGCACCTTAGATCCAGCTGGAGGTGGCTGACCTCCTGGACAATTGGGACTCAGAGGTCATGCTTTGACAGTTCAAAGCAGGCCACCACACCCAGAACTTGTTCCAGGCAATAGCTGCCCAGATGGCGAGGCAGGGGGCATACATGGCAGTATGTAACAGGAACCCTAATTCTGTTACCAGGAAGCAGGGCAGCCTTGTAACAGGGAACCCTAGCCCTGTTATCAAGAAGGATGGAGCCCTGCCAGCTGGTCAGGTGAAAGGAAGGGAAAGGCCAGAACCACATAAACCACAAGTGGAGAAGACCAGGGAGACAGCAGAGAAGGAGACTCCTGCTGACTATGGACTAGCTGTGGCAGCCTCTTTGGAAAGAACATGCCATGCTGAGATGGAAGCACAATTACATAAAGTAAGCAAGCACTTTGCTTATCTTGTTTTTTTATTATTTTCATTGTATGGCCATAGGAGCCTATGGTTTACTTTTGATGTTAAAAATGCTGGTGGTTTGTGGATGAGACTGTAGGGGTAGAAGAGGCCTCATTAACATTGGAGGGGGCACCATGATAGAGGGCTTAAGAAGGTGCAGCACTAGAGCCATGAGCCCAAAGTCGCTTGAAGGGGAGATAGGAGCCTTGAAGCCAGGTCCTAGTGGATAGACTTAGGCGAAAGGCCCTAACTATAGAAAGAGGGGCAAAGCCAGAGGAGGCTGAGGTCCCAACAGCCTGGCACCACAGGGGCACAGTGTAGAAGGGCCAGTAGGCCTGGTGTATGGGATAGATGGCCTTGAACCCGAGCGAGTTAGCTAGAGCCTCAGAGTCAAGCCCTGAGTAGTGGGTTTTGACTGACAGGCCTAGCTAGAGAGAGAGGTAGTAAGCCCACAGTGGCTAAGACCCTAACATAAAGAGAAATTTATAAAACATCTGTGAGGCATAGGGCACATCAAGTGAAGGTAGAAGCATGTATTTTTGCCCTCAAGGCAATACCTCATAATCCTACGGGTGGATAATGTACGGCCGGAGAGTAAAGTTGCAGGGAAGCTGATCCCCAGAGAAGGAAATTCCCTCAAGACTTGATGGGGGCACACTTACAAGCATATTTAAAAACAAAAAACAAAATGCAGTCTAAGATGGCCTCCTGTCACAGTAGTGCCACACAAAGGCCAGCTCTGTAGCCACAGCCCACTGGCAGCTGGCCCAGAGGGGAAGATGCCTCTACTGGCTATGCAGTCTACATCCGGGTCTGGCAGGTACCCAGCAGGTCACAGCCAGGCAGCAGCCCCCACTGCCAGACTGCTGCAGTGGGTAAAGGGTACAGGGAACTCTCAGGGCTCCTTCAGCAGTCCAGCTGGCACAAGGGGTAGGGTCCCCAGGTACCAATTGGCTGAGCCCCAGAAACTCCTGAGAGCAAGTAACCCTGAGCTACTTGACAGGGCAGCTTTTTGTACTAATGGGAATAGGACAGGGCAGCTTTTTATACTTCTGGTAACAGCACAGGTGCTGGCCCTGGGCCCTAGCTCCCCCTGGCTGCAGATCCAAGTGGCACAGTTTGCTCCACAACAAAGTTCATGTCCAAGTACATGCACTGAGGCAAAAAGCCCCGGCTCTAAGTTGTACTGCTTATATATGAGCTGTGCAAGCACAGATGCTTGCATATGTGGATGCGGCCCCTGACTGTGAAGAATTTTTCCTATAATTGAGCCTGAAGCAGTATTCCAGGAGTTTGTATCCAATACTCCTGGTCTTCCCCAGGGCAACCCTGGTGAACAGTTGCTCATCAAGCTCTTGATTTACTCTTGTGATGTAGCAGTAAGCCACTACCAAGTCCCCTCTCAGCCTTCTCTTCTCTAGGCTTAAGAGGCCCAAGTCCCTCAGCCTCTCCTCATATGGCTTGTCTTTCAAGTCCCTGAGGCTCTTTTTTGGATTCTTTCAAGATTTTCCACATCCTTGTTGAAGTGTGGCTCCCAGAACTGGGCATAGTATTCCAGCTGCGCTCTATCTAGTGCTGAGTACAGTGGAAGAATCACTTCCTTGGTTTTATATGAAATGCAGTGGTTGATGCATGCCAGATTGTTGTTTGCCCTGCTGGCTACAGCATCACAGTGACCACTTAGATTCATGTGAAGGTGAACTATTACCCCTAGGTTCCTTCCAGCTGTGGTGCTAGTCAAATTGTTGTCACTGATCCTGTAAAGATGTTGGGGATTATTTGCCTCCAGATAGAGCACTTTACACTTCTCAGCATTGAACCTCATCTGGTTCTGATCTGGCCACCTGTGACAGGGGGCCTTCTCAGGACCGGTCTCCATGACCCACCCACCTGTCCTTGGGCCAATTGCCCGCCTATTCTCACCCGCCACGACTTGATCTCAATTGGTTCATAATTGATCTTCCGTAAGCGGGAGGCTGCCCATTTGTGCCCCGATGCCAGGGGGCTCTATCTGCAGCTCCTTCCATCCCCATCCCGCAGCCCATGCCTCACAGATGGCATCTCAATCTCAAATCACCAGACCCTTAACTGGGCCTACTCTCATCCTTCCAGGACCTGTCCATAATCCACTCAATCAGGCGGCCTCTCCGCTGTCATCCAAGCTACCTCGCACCCTGAAACCCATCTTCCCCTCTCGGGTGTGGTCCCTCCTAGACCTATGGCAACTTGCCCTGGCCCACCTCCAAGCCAGTCAGGACCCCAGGCCTCCAGCCCTGGGTGTCCCTCGTGGTGGGCCCCCTGGCCCTTTTGACCCCTCCCTGGGTCCTGGCTCCAGCCTGGGCCAGTTGAGGGTAGTCCTATGGTTGGGCAGGCCTCTAGCCCCTCACACAGTCTAAATCTCAGGGTCCCCCCTCTGGACCCTCCAATTCTCAGGGTTAACCCACCTGGCAGTGGGGGCAAGGGGTTAAGGTGCCCCATCTCGCCTTCCACCAGGGTGGTAACTGGCCTGGCATTTCCTGGGGGGCTCCCACGCCACTGAGACTCCCACCAGGCCACCCACTCTCAGCAGGGTGCAGTTTTCAGGTCATGCCCAGGACCAGGAGCCTCATTCCATCCCCTTACAGCTCCCCTCCAGCAGCCAAACTGCCTGTTTTTATATGGCTCCCAAAATGGCTGCCCTCATCAAGCACCTGGAGGCTGCCAGCTCCAGGGCCTTAAAGTGGCAGGCATACCCAGTGCCCTGCCACACCACCTCTCCAGTCTCTCCAGGTCTGCCTGTTTCTGCAGCCTATCTGCAGGCATGATCGCATTCCACCATAACTTGGTGTAGTCAACTTGGCCAGTGAGTTCTTCACCCCCACATCCAAATCTTTGATAAAGATGTTAAAAAGCATCGGACCAAGAGGGACACTACTGGCTACTTCTCACCAGGATGACACAGATCCATTCATAAGAACTCTCTGGGTCCTACCTCACAGCCAGTTTTGCACCCACTGAACTGTCAAGAAGTTAAGTCCACAGTCTGCCAATTTTCCCACAAGGACATCATGGGATACTAGCTCAAAGGTGTTTTGGAAGTCTAGGTATAAAGCATTGACCTCCTCTCCCATGTTCAGGTGGTGAGATACCTTGTCATAGAAGGCAATGAGATTGGTAAAACAGGACCTGCCCATGACAAAGCAATGCTGATTGTCATTCAGAATCCTACCCTCTACAGTTTAGTTGCACATAGACTCCTTGATGAGTTTTTCTAGGATTTTCCCTGTCATACAACTTAGGCTAATTAGCCTATAGTTGTCCGGATCCTTCCTCTTCCCCTAATTGAAGATGGGCACAATGTTGGCCCTCTTTCAATCCTCAGGGATCTCCCCTAAGCACCACAATTTTTTTTTAAAGAATCATCAGGGGTTCTGCAATGACCTCAGCCAGCTCCTTCACCACTCTTGGGGGAAGTTCATCTGGTCCTGCTGACTTATAAATGCTAGCTTTTCTAGTTGGCTATGCACCAGCTCAGCATCAGCAGTGGGAAGGCTGTCATTCCCACCATACCCCATGTGAGCCTTATCTGCATGTTTTTCCCCTTGATCCGGTGAAAAAATGAAACAAAGTGGGCATTCAGGAGTTCAGTTTTCTCTTGGGTGTCAGTTACCAGCTATGCTGGGGTATGCAGCAGGGGCCCGTGTTTCCACTTGTTTTCCTCCTGCTCTCTACAAACCTAAAGAAGGACTTCTTATTGTCCTTGAATCCAGTTGCAAACTTGAATTCAGTCACTGCCTTAGCTTTCCTACATGTGTGAACCACTGATGTATAGTGTGGCAGGGCACTGGTAGGACTGGGTCAGGGAGGGGCAGATGCCTGATTTGGGTGGCCATTTTAAGGCCCAGGTCCCTGAGTGGAGGTGGCTTGTGATCAACCAGCAAAGGAGAAACACCCTTCTGCTCCGCTCTGTGGAGGTAGGTAAGAGTATGAGGCTAGGGAGATGGCTTTGAGGCCTCAGTGGTCCTGGTCATGACCTAAAACTGTACCTTGCCAGGACAGAGAGGCCTGTGGGGCTGGTGCTGGTGTGGCAGTCCCCATGTAAATGCTAGGAGTGAGCACCTACCTGGTGTAAGATCGATCAGGATGCCTTAACCTCAGGCCTCACCTTTGGGTGGGTTATTTAATGCAGAGAAGGTCAGGAATGCTTCTTGAAGTGCCTGAGCCTGTTGGGATGAATGATCCCACAGGTCCAGTCACATTTTGCAAAGCACCTGAGCTGGGAATGGGGGACCCCTGAACCCTGTGGGCAGGCAAACAGCTTAGACCTGACACAAGGTACCTGACTGGTCCATGCTGGGGCCAGGGGCCCACCACAAGGGACACCCAGAGAGCAAAGAAGCTTGGGGTTCTGACTAGCCTGAGAAGGACCAGGGCCTAAGGGAAAGCCAAAGGTCCCAGAGAGGGGACCACAGCTAATAGGCAAAGGGAACAGCTGAGTTTAGCTGCCTGAGATGCCATTTGGGAGGCTTGTACTGCAGTGTAGGGGTGGAATGGAGGCACAGATACCCCCCTAAACATTGGATTTCAAAATGGGAAGCCTCCCACCTAATTCACACCTCAATACTATTACATCAAGGCGTAGCAGATGAGTGAGGTGAGCAGCTGGCCTGTAGACAGGAAGCAGGTCGGTGCTTGCACTGGGTGTGAAAGCTTGCCCCTGACACACATAGTCCTCCTTAAGGACTATTCCTAGCTTCCATTGTGTGTATGGCTCTTTCTTCTTTTTCAAGAGGACCATGATATCCCTATTGAGCCAACAGGGCTTGAAAGCCCTTCTGCTGCTTTTCCTCTGCATGAGATGGTCTTCTTTTCTGCTTCAATTACTGTATTCTTGAGAAATGACCACTCTTAGTATACTCCATTCACCTTCAGTGCCTAGTCCAGCATTGCCTCCCCTACTAATGTCCTGGGCCTGTTGAAATACGCATTTTTGAAGTCCAGGACTTCAATCCTGCTAGTTGGTTTGTCTACCTTGTGGTAGACAGTGAACATAATGATCTCCTTGTTGCTGTTGCACAGGCTGCCATCAATGTTCAAGTCTCTCACCAGATCATCTCCTTTGTCCAAAACCAAATCTAGGAAAGCATTGCCTCTAGCTGGCCCTTGCACTTCCTGGATCAGAAAGAGCCCTTTGCAGGTTATGAAGCTATGTGACTGATCCGAGCTAGCTGAGTGTTCCTCCCATTCTATGTCTGGGTAATTGAAGTCACCCATAATGACCTTGTCTCTTGCACACATGGCCTCTGCCAGTTCTTGAGTGAACTCAAGATCGAGCTCCTCTCCCTGGTTTGGTGGCCTGTAGTAAATGCCTACAGTTAGGTTGCTCTCACCACACCCCCACTGCCCTGAAGTTTGACCACACAGGGTTTCTAGTTGCTCTTTGGAGCCAATGCCAGCCTCCAGAGAGGCGTACTACTTCCTCACATAGAGAGCTACACCTCCGTCTTTTTTCCGTACTTGGTCCCTTCTTTGCAGGTTGTAGCCCTCTATGGCTATCTTCCAATCATGTGAGGAGTCCCGCCACATCTTTGTAATCCCTACAAGGTCATATTGCTCACTAGAGAGTAGGAGGGCTATCTCCTCCTGCTTGTTCACCACGCTCCTAGCATTAGTGTATAGGCACCTGAGTCCCCCAACTGACACCCCCGATTTCCTGATACACTATGGAAGAACTGTTCCCTAAACTCTTTCAAAAGTGGTTATCTTAGTGTCCTCCACAGTGGAGCTTTCATGTGTGCCAGGCACTGGGTATGCTTTACCTGGAGTTTTCCTGTCCCCCAGTGAAGTTAATTTAAAGCCCTGTCCAGAAGATCAGCTATCCTGGGTGAGAACAGGGACTTACCTCTCTATGTAAGGTGGATGCCATCTTGTCCAAGGAGTCCTGTCTCCCTGAAGTATGGGCTGTGGTCAAAGAAATCAAAGCCCTCATGGTAGCACCACCATCAGAGGTATCTGTTTACTTCTTCAACACAACCTTCCCTCCTGGGTCTGTGACCTGCAACCAGAAGCACAGAAGAGAAGACTGCTTGCACCCCTAATTCCTTGAGCCCAGCCCCCAGAGCCCTGTAGTCATTTATGACCCTGTCCAGATTCCTCCTGGCCAAGTTGTTCATGCCCACATGGATGAGGACCATGGGGTAGTGGTCAGATAGGCAGATGAGCCTAGAGATGCTCTCTGTCTTGGATGCAGGACCCAAGGAGGCAGCAGACCTCTCAGGCTAGGGAGTGTGGACAGCAGATGGATTCCCCTGTGCCCCTCAGGAGAGAGTCCTGTCCCCACCCCATCCAGCATCTGCTCTTAGGGATAGGATTTCAACAGGCTCAGGGCAATAGTAGGGGAAGTGCTACAGAACCAGGGACCAAAGGTGAAAGGAGTGAATGAAGAGTAGTTGTTCCTCAAGGACATGATCGTCAAAGCACAAAAGAAGTCTATTCCTATGTGGAGTAAAGGTAACAGAAGGGCTGGTAAGCCCTCTTTGCTTAATAGGGATATCAAGCTCCTCTTGAAAAAGAACGAAGATGCACACAAACAATGGAGGCTTAGGACAGTCCCCAAGGAGGACTATGCAACAATGGCCTGCACTTGTAGGGAGCAGATTAGAAAGGCTAAGGCAGCAACTGAATTTAAACCTGTAACAGAAATCAAGGACCATAAGAAGTTTGTTTTTAGGTATGTAGGGAGCAGGAGGAAAACAAATGGAAGCGCAGGGCCATTGCTTAACAACTCAGGACAGCAAAGGGGCCTTTGCTTACAAGCTGTTGTACTGTATAGTGACAGTATTTGCAAGAAATCTAAAGAGTGATAAAGCGCAGGCACATTCTTCTTTGGCAAACTATTTTACCTATGACAGAGAAATAGTTTCTCTCCTTCCCACCCAACATCTGCCCCAAAATGTTTGATTGTATCCTGACAAGAGATTTGGGATCCTCCCAAATTGTGTAAATCTATTCTGGAAATAGTGAGAAAGAGATAATTTAACAAGAACGTACCTCATTAGTGCCTAAGTTAACCTGACAGTGGAAGATAAACCTTGTTAAATTTTCCAGGCATGGTGTAGGTTTCAGTGTGATAATCAAAAAAATTAAGAGGTCATCTTTCACAAATACTAGATTTACATTTTAAATGATTATTTCTTTCAATAATCTAGGCAGTGCGGCAGGCAGTGACAGTGCATTTCTGCTATAACTCAATAACTGGCAACTTGATCTCTGCATATGAGAAACCTTTATGGATTTAATACCCTTGATATGTGCCTTAGATTTAAAAGCAGTGCCCTTTTCAGTCAATTTGGAGTATTGAATGTATAGCTTCAAGCACAGAGGAGGAAACTAACTAGCGAATTAGTGGATTAGACTAATTCTGTTCAACCACAGTGCCTCATACATCCTTACATCCACCCACTTTCCCAATATTTTTTAGTCAATCTCAGTCTAAAAAATGCCTTCATTTTCTTGCCAGAGGCACACATTGTACTGACATTCCTCTTGTCTCCTATACCATATGCATTCCTTTCCCCTTTGATTCCTTTTATTTTGGTTTTTCTACCTGAAACAAAACCCACACATTAATTCAATTCATTATGAATGTGCATTTTATTGTTATATTGTTGTGTGGTAGTTAGTGTGCTCCTGCATTAAAATGACTGTAGTGTTTTTTTCAGAAATGGTCATAGCTACATTAGAAATACAGCTTTTCTTGCCATCAGATGGTACTTCTCTATTAACAATTTTAATATGATTCAAAAATAGAGATGGAGTTGAAATACATCCCCAGACAAAGCACTTAGCTAAATTAGATGCTTACTAGTGCATGACATCACAGAACGAAGCAACAGAGCAGCTAAAATATGGAGTAGCACAAGCCTGTAGACTCCAGAGAATCAAAATAGAAAGTTGCCTAAGTGATAGGTTTTCCTTTGCATCAGACATGAGAATTTGCAATCTGCAAACCAAGCATAACATAATTAAGACATAACCCAAAAGAAATGGAAGTTTAAGTATTTTTCAGGAGAGCATCAGCAAAACTCACTTATGGAGGTATAAAAAATAAGGTGAAGTCAGACATCTTTGGCACAGCCCTGTTTACTAACAAAAATGTAAAAAGTCCTGTTTCTCTGAGCACAGCGGGAGACAGTTTCTCTGCTTACAGGCCCAAGTCTTCATTAAGCTCATATCATAGAATCACAGAAAAATAGGACTGGAAGTGACCTCAGGAGGTCATATACTCTAACTCCCTGCTCTAGGCAGAATCATTGCTGCCTAAACCATCCCAAATGAATGTTTGTCTAACCTGAAGTTAAACACATCCAGGAACACGGATCCTACAACTCATCTAGGAGATCTGTTTTAGGGTTAACCATTGTCATAGTTAAAAAGATCTTCCTAATATCCAACCTAAATCTTCTATATTGCTATATAAGCACATTACATCTCATCCTGTCCCCTGTTGATGAAGGTAAGAGTTAATTGCCTTCCTCTGAAAAGCAACTTATTTTGTATTTAAAGGCAAGTAGTAAATCCCTGCTCAGACTTTTCTTCTTTAGACTAAATAATCTGAACTCTCCAAATTTTCCAGACCTCTAATAACTCTTGTTCTCTTCCAGACTCTTTCCAATATGTTAATATCTTTCCTGAAGTACAATGCCCAAAACTGGAGACAGTACTGCATATGAGGCCTTACCAAGTGCTGAAAAGAGTAGACCAATCACTTCCTGTGTCTTGCATGTAATACACCTAGTAATAAAGCTCAACTTTGCTATTTTCTTGTTTTGTAACAAAAGCACTCTGTTGATAGTCAGCTTGCGGTGCACTATAAACCCCAGGGCTAGGTACAGACATTACATATAAACTGGTTTAAGCAATCAGAAAATGGTTTAAACCTGTAACAGAACATCAGTTCAGTGCACATAAGCCAGTTTCAAAATGGCTGAAACTGGTTTAAGGTAAACCTGGTTGAATGTAGTATCAGATGTAACTGATTTGGGTCAAACTGGTTTATGCAATGTCTGTCCCAGACCCCTTCCTAGTTTAAGTTAAACCAGAGCCCCCTCCCCCAGCATCCCAGATGCTTTGCAGCCCTAAGCTGAGCTCTCTGCTTCAGAGAATAGGCTGGCCCTGCCCTTCTGCTCCCTAGCTGCAGCTCCATGGGAGACTGCAGGCACAGCAGGGTCTGCCTCACTTCCCCCTGCCTCACCCCACTGCTCACTGTTCAAGCAGAGATCGGTCCCATCTTCCCTTCTCCCACAGCATGGACCTCAGCTACACAAACCCTAGCCAGCACATGGTATGCTAGCTAATGCTGGGATGTGTGTGTGTGTGTGTACACGCGCATATGCGTGCGTGCACATGTCTCCAATTTCACCAGGACAGGCAGACAGAACAGTATCCCCTTGGGGCTTTTTGGAGCTAATTGACAGGTCATCTGGTAATGTCCCTCCCTTCCTTGGATAAAGCTGTTTAAGAAGAGCTTTAACTAATGAAAGATGCTTCTGTTTTGTTGATGGGCTGATATACTCTGTGTTATGAACTCCCTGCTGGCTCCCTTGCATGTCAGGTTTGCTGATAGTACAAAGAAGCAGGGAGAGGGAGATTAAAAAGCTCAATATCATCAATACATGCATGCAATGCACACCCTTCTTTTGCTTCAGAATGCTATCTGGGGCTAGGGGCTGTCAACACTTCTGCCAAATGCCTTCCTGAATCCTTCTTGAGAAACTCTCTGTCTTAGCTGTTTCCAAGG
Organism: Caiman crocodilus; assembly: GCA_030014935.1. NCBI lineage: Eukaryota > Metazoa > Chordata > Crocodylia > Alligatoridae > Caiman > Caiman crocodilus. The sequence goes on from JAGPOW010003316.1 coordinate 65,205,599, forward strand.
GCCATGCTACTGGTACTTTTATTGCTGTGTCTAGTGCTTTTCTACTGCCTTCTTAGCTCTGGCCTTTCAACTATTTGTCAAATAAATGCCCAAATATCTCTTCTAGTAAGTGCCCTATCCCCCACGTGTGCTGAATCAGTTTCCAGGCAAACATTTTGCAACACATCATTCATCTTTTCATGAATGCTGCCTGCCCCCAGAGGCTGGGGAGGCACAGCAAGCTCCTGCACATGGCAGTGGCACTGTCAGCAGCAGAAACGGGGAGGGGTTGGTGAGTGCTGACCAGCTGTCGGCTATCACCTGCAGATTCTGCTGGCAGCATCAGCTGCATCCAGTGGCAATAGGGGACCACCCACAGATGCTGCTGGTGGTGTCTGTGGTGAAAGGGGGTGGTGGTGAGCAGCTACCATCTGCAGGCACCGCCATCAGTTTCAGCAGCACTTTTTGCAGGGCATGCACCGCCAATTTCAGTGGGTGCACATGCACTTGCATGCACCCCTTTTGCTTCACCAATGCATCTTCTACTCAAGCCTTGCCATGTGGCTTTCTGTCGATACAGCAAGCAGTTTACATAACAGAACTGCATGTTTCCTGTAACATTTGTCCTGAATAAAAGGCAGTTGTTAGAACTATTAACTTTAACAAGATTTAACCTTAATCTTAACCCTATTACTTTTAAATTATTGAAATCTTCTTAAACAGCTCCTAATTCTACGTTGTCAATTTTAAACCTCCTTTTGTCTTCCACCAGAGCAAAATGTAAATTTAATGCATGACTGTTTTAAAATGTAAATTTTAAAAAAATAACCAAAAACAATACCTGAATTTAATTTGAAATTGAATTTATCAATTACCTTAACCCAAATCCTGAACTGCGCTCTGTTTGATAGGACTAGTGTTAGAGACTGATTCAGAAAAGCAATTAAGCATGCACTTAATTACATATGTGAGGCCTCATTTAAAGATAAGCACCCACTGAGGAGACCTAACTGAACAAGAAAGATTCTTGAATCAGGGACCTAATTTAAAAGAGGGGATAGGGGAAGGATATAATTTTCATAGATTTCATAGACATTAGGGCTGGAAGGGACCTCGGAAGATTATTGAGTCCAGCCCCCTGCCCAAGGGGCAGGAAGTCAGCTGGGGTCATAGGATCCCAGCAAGATAAACATCCAATTTACTCTTGAAGGTGTTCAATGTAGGTGCTTGAACCACCTCCAGTGGCAAGCTGTTCCAGACCTTGGGGGCTCAGACAGTAAAGAAATTCTTCCTTATATCCAGCCTGAAACTGTCTTGTAGTAGTTTATGACCGTTTGACCTAGTAGTCATCCTTTGGGGCACTCTGGTGAACAAACATTCCCCCAGATACTGGTGGTCACCCCTGTTAAACTTATAGATGGCCATCAGATCACCCCTGAGCCTGTGCTTTTCCAGGCTAAAGAGCCCCATGGCTCTCAGCCTGTCATCGTAGGGTCTGTTTCCCTGACCTCTGATCATGCGTGTGGCTCTTCTCTGGACTCTCACAAGCTTCTCCACATCCTTTTTGAATCGTGGAGCCCAAAACTGGATGCAGTACTCCTGCTGCGGCCTCACCAAGGCGGAGTACAAGGGGAGAATGACGTCCAGGGATTTGCTTGAGAAGCATCTATGGATGCAAGCCAGCGTTTTAGCTTATAAGCATGAGATTATGATAGTTCTTATGATTACGCATAAACATTCACATTTTTTTTCTCTGGTATGATTCTATATTCCATACTGTTTCTAACCTGGAGATCATTGAATTGTCTCTGAACAAAATGTCTTAATAAAAGATAACAAGCAGGAATGGAATTATTATAGTACAAGAGATGCATATTATCATGAGGAAACACAAACTATGGAACACTTTCTACTCTGTGCACTCTTAAACTGTTCAAAACTGAGGACCAAGCCAAAGCAATAGACCAGACTTATCATATGCCCAATTTCAGACAAGAAAAGATATGAGAAGAAGACTCTAAATTGTACTGTATCCATATGTGATGGGCTAGCTGATAGTGATTTAGCCCAGGGGTTTTGAAAGGGTAAAAGATGATTTGAGGGCTTGGGATTCCCTTTCCTCACCAATCAGGCCCCTGAAACTCATCCTCCATGTCTCCTGATTGGCCCCTTGGGTCACCTGGAGGGGGATAAAAGGGGCAGCACAGTTGACTCAGGGGAGACCAGTGAGGGACCACAAGGAAGGAGTTTCAAAGAGCTGGCAAGAGCTGAGCCAGTGCGGCGGGAGCAGTTGCCCCAGAAGAGCCTGAAGGAGTGGGACCTGCAGGCAGCAGTTGGACCCTCACCAGTATGGCGTGTGGCCAGCAGGAGAGGCTTCCTGCTGGCTCCAGGATCCTCTATGAGAGGCTGTGGCCAGGAGAGGCTTCCCAGCTCCAGCAAGGATCTGAGCAGTGACCTGAGGGGTTCCCAGCCCTGCTTTCAGCTCCTCCAGTAAGAGGCCAGGCAGCTCAACATGAGGCTGGTGCTCCTGGAGGGTCAAGACCCCTAACAGCTTGGAGCAGCACCAGCACTGGTGGCTGTGTAGTAAAGTTTCTGCCTACCATGTGGAAGGTCTAAGTTTAAGTCCCAGCTGGGATGATGTGGGGTGAGTGAAGTGACAGGGAGAAATTCTTGTTGCAGTGGAAAGGGGACATTGTGTTTTCCCTTTCCCCACCGCACTCAATCCCCCCCCAGGTACCTAGGCCTATATTCCTTGTTATTTGACATTTTGTATTTTGTGCCTTTTATATTTTGCCAACCAGTATTGTTTGTTCTGCTGTTTGTGTTTTATATTTTGTTAATCCTGTCTTTTGTCAACTGGATGGACATGTCTATAATAAGTGTCTAACCTTTATTGAATCCTGCCCCCTCAGGGTGTTGTAGTGTCCCCTATACTCCCTGGTTTATACTGGTTATGCTCCCAGTACTGTTCTATCATTAAAGGTATATGGTTAAGTCCCCATTGGTGGTCTGGTTCTGCTCTATAGGGGAGAAGAGTCCCTATACCTCCCATAGCACTTGTGCACCTGCTCTGATTCCTTCAACTGGAGAGGGTGTACCTCTTGGAGTACTGCCCGGATTATACATACTAGGCCAGGAGGTTAAATTTTCACTCTGTAAATCTATGCACTTAGGGACTGACTATCATTTACAATAAGTTTCTTACATACAGTACCGCTCTTTATATGTCTAAGCTGTTTATGTACAGCAGTTTATGTAAAGAAGCTGTGAACATAAATTACATGTTACAACTATTTTAATGTCTGTGTAGTGTACATTTAGGGTGCATTTACACAAGATGCTTTACTGTACACTAGCATAACTTACTATGCAGTAGGTGCATCTACACATGCGCACCACTGTGCATTTGGTACTGTGCAGTCATTTAGTACTTCCTACTGTGCAGTTCTGGCAGCACACAGGTCATTTTCAACCCTACTGCACAGTAGCAATGCACTAGTTGGTACTGAGCAGTAGTGGTGGCATCATAGTTAGTGCCCTCTGATGCTAGGTCACTGTAACAACAAGCTATGCTGTCTTGTGTAGATGTACCCAGTAAGCGAGTGCATCTACACGTGCACATGCTTCCTGGGTGTGTCTATATGTGTCTTCATGTGTATGTATGAGCACCTAAACTTAATGTGCCTTTGCTTAAGGAGCATTAAGGCAATTTAGGCTCATGTCTACACATGGACAGACTAATACACATTAAGGAGCATTAAATTTAAGCATGAATAGCTAAGTTGCATAAGTGCATGTGTAGCCAACCACCAGGGGATAGGAGATTGCTCCCTTCTCCCAGGAGATGCTTGTTGCTGGGGCAGAAGCCTGAGCAGGGACTGTGTCCCCCTGCACCAGTAGTAGGGAGTTCCAAGACCCCTGCTCCAAGATCAGAATCAGCATATTTGCTCCCAGTCACGTTTCTACACAAATTCTACTATGCAGTAAATAATTGCAAGTGCATTTGCTACTTGTATTTGCACAACTAGCAAGTTTTACTGCTCAGTGGGTGGAGCTACACATGCCTCTTTTAAGCAGGCTTAGCCTAAAATCACCATTTTTAAGGTGCATTAAAAGCAGAGGAATGCCAGGCTGACTTCACAGCTGCTCTAAGAATTAGCTGTGCCCTGAGCAGGTGATCAAGGCACGGGGCTTGAAAAGAGCTGCAGACGTGGGGCAGCTCCCAGACCCCTGCCCTGATCTGCTGATGGAGCAGCTAGTAGTGAAGTAGTTGCTACCTGCCCCACCAGCAGATTGAGACAGGGGGCTGGAACCTGCAGCTCTTTCCTAGTCCCTTGCCTCTGATTGGAGAGTCAGGGTCACGAGCTCTCTGCTGTCCTCACGTTGTCCCCATTTTGATGGCAGGCAGTCCCCCAGGATCAGAGTGCAATGTTCCAGCTCTGGCCAGGAGACAATTGTCTAGCACCCAGGAAGAACCTAGAGCTCCCCCTCGTTGTGGCAGGGGCCCATTGCAAGGTCCCAGGAAGGGCCCCAGGACCAGTTTGCTGCCATTAGCAGCAAATCTGCTCCTGCTTCCCTGCACATGTAGGCACTTGCCCAGAAACATTTACTTGCAAGTAGTTTACTCATAAATAAACTGCTTCTGCATCAAATATACATGTAGACACCACCTTAGTGTAACAGAAAAAGAGGCCTGGAAATTCTGTGGTGTATGTCACTGTGGTAGACAGTGGTTAAATGATAAGAAACGTACTGATTGTTTGTTGCATTTTCTAAATTTTCATTGCAACAAAGTACCAACATCAAAGTTACCTTTTAATAAAATGGAGTGAGAAGATATTGATTCTCAGTGGGATTTTAGATATTTGTAACAACTATGCATGGACTGTTCTCTCCTTACATAATGTTAATTTCTTTTTTAGTTATCAAAATAAAATGTTTAACAAAGTTCCTATTATAGTGAGAGAATAAATCTCCAGGACAAGGAACATTGTGCCTCCAGTAATTTAGTCTTAAGCATGTATTTATGTAACAAATATTGATTTAATCATAGCTAAAAAGAATGATTTCTTTTTCCCTGTGGGGATATTGCTGAATGTCGTTCATTCAAGTTATAGTCCAAGCTTGCATATTATAAGCTTTTCAGAGCAGAGACTAGCTATTTTTGTTCATTTTGTACATTACCAAACACAAACAAGGATAATATATGAGCATTAGCATGGACATATAGTCACATATTCAATGTTAGGTATATTCACACGCACACAGATTTGAAACATTCAGATGAAAGCACCAGTTATTCATTCACATGTAAATCAATTATTTTGAATGTGCACACAGGCAGCTACTAGGGGTATTGGCCACATGGCCTTAGAAATACCTGATTGGAATGCAGAATTAGGAATTTGGACATATCAGGCATAAAATAATTTTGGATTTTTTTTTCATAGAGGCCATTTTTAAGGTACATCTTTAACATCCCCATCAGTGAAGGTCAAACAAGAATCCCAGAATTTTTGTCGAACAATTCTTTTGTATCTATCTTGATTCTAGTTCTGGAGCTACTACCTCTAAAGCTAGTTTGGGGTATCTCTGCATGGTCCTCCACTATTTGCATGTACGCTACATTTCTGTCAGTCCTGTGACCTAGATGACTAAATGGATGCTTCTGGGAATGCTCTGAACTCATCAAGTCCTAAGAAATTAAGCACCAGGTTCAAACTTTAGTTCAAGTAGGATCCAAAAAACAGATCTTTCAAGCCTAACATGGGTGTGTCCACACATGCAAGCACGTGTGCTTGCAGTGGATCAAATAGAAGCAGTGCAAATTTGAGCTGGGGCTTTTTGCCTCAGTGCATGTGCTCGGACATGCACTTTGTTGTGGAGCAAATTGTGCCACTTGGGGCAAAATAACCATGCCCTGTTTTAGCAGAACAACTGAATAATTAGTTACAAAAATATATCTGAGTAAGCTTTCAGGTTGAAAACCTCTTTGTCAGGCTGAGGAAACAGCTGCAGTTGGTGTGTGTGTGTGTGTGTGTGTGTGCTGTTCCTGGATAGAAGGAATAGTAAAGAAGCCAGAGGCTGACATGCAACACAGGCAAGAAAGCCAGTCAGTGAAAATGGAAATGGAGGTATCAGGGGGTGAGGGACAGGCTGTGGTTGGGTGGAGAGGAAGAAGGGGTATGTAGCAGCTCAGGCAAAAGTGGAGAGGTACCTGGGGACTCAGATGTCCAGTAGGTTGTAGTGTCATAAATCCAATATCTATATTGAGTCCATGAGTTTCCTTTACCTAGGAGGCTGATGAAGTGAAGTTCATCAGCCCAGCTCTGAAAAGTGGTTTGTAAATTCAAACAAACACCAAACTCTGCTAACCTAACCTCATCACAAGAAACCAACTTCCTACAGCTCAAAACACAAAACCTGCCAACAATCTCCAGTCCCCCTACAAACTGCACACCAGAATCTATCAAAGACAGCAAAACCCAACTACCTGTGGTGGCACATTTCTAAAAAAAAAAAAAATTCTCTCTCCAGTCTCTTAGGCTGGATCCTGAAAGGGAATTTACAAACCACTTTTTACACTATGAACTCCTATGAACTTCACTTCTCAGCCTCCTAGGTAGTAGGAACTTGGAAGTATCAGCTGGGCCTATGGGGAAGGAAGAGACCCCAGGTCCTGGGCATGACCACTAAAACTGCACTCTGCCAGGGTTGAAGAGGCCTGGTGGGACTGCTGGTGGCACAGCAGCCCCAGGAAACACCCGGACCGAGAATCCCCCTGGCGAAAGGTGGGTAGGAGGTGCCATCACTTCAAGCTACCACACACACACACACACACAGTCCTGGCTGGGGAATGCCCAGACCCCTCATGTCTTTGACAGGCCTGAGGCTTGCTAGTTACACTGGAGTTGTGAGCTCATCTTAGCTGTCTGGGATGCCAGCTTTATGGTTGAAAAGCCCTTTGTCAGGCTGAGGAAGCACCTGCTGTTGGTGTGTGTGATGTTCATGGATGGAAGGAATAGTAAAGAAGCCAGAGGGAAGATACTGGAGATATTGTTGGCAGGTTTTACGTGTCTTGTCATGGCATGGCCTGGATCCATTCAGTGTGTTTTGGGCTGTAGGAAGTTGGCTTCTGGTGATGGGGTTAACGAGGCTCAGTGCTTGTTTGAATTTACAAAACACTTTTCGCTAACAAGCCTATGAACTGCACTTCATCAACTTCCTAGGTACAGAAACTCATGGACTCAATATAGACATTGGAATTCTGACACACTGTAACCTGCTGGATGTGGAAACTCAGTGGAACTGCATGATTTTGTGCTGTGGGATGTTCAGCTTTACTTGTTTGTCCCGCAGCATCTTACCCCACCTTGATGCGCTGGTGGAAGTAGAGCATCTTCCTGCCACCTTCCTGCATTTGGAAATGAGCTTGCTGGTGGTGCTGGCACCATCACCAGCAGCCCTGTCCCCCTCCAAAGCACCCCTAACAATGAGGTGGAACTTGTGTGACACAGCGGATACCAACAAAGTTGGCATCACAGGCCGCCTTGACCATATTGACCCCATTGTTGGTGACCATGAACCTGCGAGTGAGCTTGGCCTGCCCAATAAGCCACTCCTGCACCAAGCAGTTCATGGCCCCTATGATCCCTGTTGCCGTGAGGGACTCATCCATCACCTCAACTTGAAAGAGAGACCACTAATGGCCTGACTGCTTGCACCAGTGGCCTGTGAAGGAGAGGAAGGTGTGATTTCCACCCTGGCTGTTCCAGATATGAGGTAAAGTGTAAGGTCACCTGCAGACCTGCCTTGCACAGCTCCTCCCTCAAGTACTCCCTGCATGCTTCATACAGGGAGGGCACCATTGTCCTGCTGAAGGTAGTACATATGGGCACTTGGTACAAAGGGGTCAAAAATGCCATGAACTGCTTTAACCCTGGCTGCTCAACTAAGGAGAAGGGCTGGCCATCAACAGCAAGCATCTCCCCAGTGCTCTGGGTGATCTCACTTGCCTTTGCAATGTACTCCCCTTTCTGTTCACCTTTTGTGCACTGGTCCAGGGTAGCCTGCCTCTGCTTTGCGGGGACAGGGGCTTTGGAGTGAAAGGGGCGTTTCCCTTTGGGTTCACTCCCACTGGTTCCAGGATAAGGAGGAGCAAGGGCAAGGGGGTGGTGCCTGCAGAGATGCATCCGCATCCCCATGGTGCTCGTGTTTTGTTTCCTTGCCCTGTCTGGTTTTGGCTCAGCAGTGCAAGCAGATAGCCCATGTGGGATCATCTACCAGCTCAGAATGATCCCAGACCATACTACACCCTTGCTTCTGGGATGGGGTGTGCATTTGCAGATGCTGGAATTTCCCACTCCTCAGCAGGAAGAGGCACAGCAACAGGAGGAGCAGACTCAGCTGAGCTGCTTGCCTCTACAACCTCTACCTCACTCTCCTCTGAAGTGTCTTCTGGGGAAGGAGAGCTGGTTCTACAGGAAACTTGAGGGGTGTGGAGCACAAACTCAGCTGATTCCCTCTCCTTCCCCATAATTTCCCTCAGATCCAGATCCAGATCCAGCTTTTCCTCTGCCACTGGAAGGCTCAGCATGGGAAGTGAAATGGGGATGGAGGAGACTGTCATGCCAGAGCTGCTTTCTGTTGTCATGGTAGTGGGGGGGGGGGTATGGCAGGTGCTCATAGATGTAGGGTCAGAGGGGACCTGAGCCCCCTGCCTGGGCAGGAATGAATACTGGGCTCATATGACCCCTGGTAAGGTTAAGTTCATATGACCCCAGCTAGGTAATTATCAAGCCTCCTTTTAAAGACCCCTTAGGTAGGAGCCAGCACCACTTCCCTTGGAAGCTGGTTCCAGATCCTAGCTACCCTAACTGTGAAGTAGGGCCTCTTCATTTCTAGCTTGAACCTACTCTCAATCAATTTGTGGTCGTTATTCCTTGTTACTCAGGGAGGTGCTTGGGGGAACAGGGTCTCTCACATTCCCCTCTGGTCCCCCTGGTAAGTTTATAGATGGCCACTAGACTCCTTCTCAGCCTTCTCTTTTGAAGGCTGAACAGGTTCAGGTCCTGTGGCCTCTCCTCGTAGGGTCTGCCCTGCTGCCCTCTGATCATGTGGGTAGTCTTCCTCTGGACTGTCTCGATGCTGGACACACCCCTCCAGAAGTGGGTCGCTCAGAACTGGATGCAGCACTCCAACTGTGGTCTGACCAGTGTCACACAGAAGAGAAGGATCACCTCCTTGGACCTGCTCATGATGTATCTGTGGATACATAACAAGGTGTGGTTAGCCTTATTGACTTCATCCTCACATTGGCGGCCCATGTACATTTTAGAATTGATAATGACTCCAAGATCTCTTTTTGTTACTGTGCTTTTGAGAAAAGAGTTCCCCAGCCTATAGGTATGTTGCTGGTTCTTTCTGCCCAAGTGCAGTACCCTGCACTTATCAGTATTGAATCCCATCCTATTTTCATTCACTAGTTGTATTCTGTCCCTCCCTTCTAACGTGCCCACCTCACCCCAGATCTTGGTGTCATCAGTGAATTTGAACAGGGTGCTTTTCACCCCCTCATCCAAGTTGCTAATAGAGAAATTGAACAATACTGGCCCCAGGACCAAGCTCTGGTTGACTCTACACCCCACATCCCTCCAGGTCGAATATGACCCATCCACCACCACTTTCTGGGTGAGGACCCCTAGCCAATTTGTGACCCATGTCACTGTGTATGCATCAATGCCACAGTCACCAAGCTTTTTAATGAGAATGGGGTGGGAGACAGTGTCAAAGGCCTTCCTGAAGTCCAGAAAGACTACATCCACTGCTACACCTGCGTCCAGTGATTTCATGACCTGATCATAGTTGCCTGGGTCCTCCCTCCTCCCTTTTTTGAAAATGGGAACCACATTGGCCTTCTTCCAGTCTTCTGACAGCTGGCCAGAGCACCGGGAATGATTGTAAAGCCAGGCCAGGGGCTGTGCGATAACCCCTGCCAATTCCCTCAGCACTCTGGGGTGCCGAATGTTTGGACCTGCTGATTTGAACATGTCCAGCCCCTCCAGAAGTTCCCTAACTCAGTTATTCCTACCCCTAAGCCTAGTGGTGTCTCTCCTGAGCCTGTCCTGAATCCCTGTAGGGGAGATATCCCAGTCTCTGCACAGAAAAATGGAGGCACAGAATTTGTTTAAAAGGTCTGTTTTTTCATTTGGTGCAATGACCAGATTGCCAAGCATATCCTGCAGGGGCCTCACATTGCCTGGTGCATCCTTTTTACTCCCTATATATTTAAAAAAGCACTTTTCGTTGTCCTTGATCCTTGTTGCTAGCCCTAGTTCCGTCTCGGCCTTTGCCTTCCAAACAGAATTCCTACAGACTTGAGCAATGGAGGTATAATCCTCTTTGGTGATAGCCCCTCCCTTCCACTGGATGTATGCCTCCTTTTTGACTTTCAGGCATTCCTGAATGCCTTTGGTGAGCCAAGGGAGCTTTTGAACACTCTTACCCCCTTTGATTCTCATTGGGACTGTCACCCCTTGGGCTCGGAGGATTGTCTCCTTAAGGAATGACCACTCATCTTGGACCCAGTTCCCTTAGTCTCCGGGACCAAAATGCCTCTCCTACCAATCTCCAAACTCATTGAAGTTGGCCCTCTTGAAGTCAAGACCTACTGCCTTGCTGCAGGCTCTTGACAACATGAGCAGGATGGTGAATTCCAGTAGGCGATGATCACTATCATCCAGGTGGTTGAGAACCTGGAGTCCCCTCACCTGATCACTGCCTATGGCCAGGACCATGTCCAGCAGGGCATTCCCTCTGGTAGAACTGTGCACCTCCTGGGTTAAGTGGAGGTATTGTATCTCGGCAAGAAACCTACATGAGCTGTCAGACCTGGCTGACTGCTCCTCCCAGCAAATGTCCGGGTAGTTTAGATCACCCAGGATGACCACATCCCTTGACTTAACTGCCTCCACAAGCTGACCCAAGAATTCCTGGTCCAGCTCTTCCACCTGGTTGGGTGGTCTGTAGTAGACCCCCATCACCATTAAGTCCCTTTCCTCACAACCCCCTTGTATTCTGACCCAGAGCACTTCAGTTTGCCCCTCCTCTGACCCGATCCTGTTAATTGAGGACATGTATTGCTCTTTGATGTAGAGCGCCACACCCCAGCATTTCCTCCCCGTTCTGTTCCACCTCTATAATCTGTAGCACCTAATGTTTACTGCCCAATCATGGGTTGAATCCCACCAGGTTTCCCACCAGGTTGCTCTTGGAGGGAATGCAGTCTCAGGCACAGGCAGTGGCAATGGCACTGCTCCCCTCTCCTTGCTGCTTCTGGAAGCCTCATTCCTGCTACTTGTATGAAAGAGGCTGAGTCTCAGTTTGGCAGGGTGGGGGACGCTAAAATATATATCCCCTCTTCTGCCCCTCCCTGAAGGCTTTCCAGCTGCCTTTCCACTATGCTTCATGGTATATTTCATAGTGTCTTGTTTTTATACAAATATATATATGTTCAGCTCTGCTTTTTTGTCCCGCAACATCTTGTATAAACAACATATATAAATGTATTTGCATTCATATATAGGCTAGGTTAGCACGTAGGAAATCATTCAAATCAATATTACTAGTAGCCTTTGCTGTCTAATGCCCCTGAGCTGGTGGAAGACACAGCTCAGGAACTGTCAGACCCGAAGGCAGAAAGCAGGCCAATTCAAACAATTCTGCTTTTATGTTTTCTTTTCATTCCTCCCCCAGAGCACTGGGACTGGAAGAGACCTCAGGGAAGGATCACAGTCTCTGGCAAACTACACAGTCAATAATGAGAGCAGTCCTTCCACCCTCTTCTCCCTCCCTTTCCTTATTTTCTGTTTCCCTGCAGACGAGCCTAGCTTGAGCTTTGAAACTCTGTTTCAAAACTTTCAAAACTTTTCAACTTCCCTCATTTTGTTTTGAGGCTGTTTCAAAGTTCTTCATTTCATTTCAATTTCGTTGTTTTGAGCTCAAAACTAATTGAAACAGCATTGAAACAAAACAGCCAGCGAAATTTCACATGGCCCTACCAGATCCCGGTAACACATTTAATGCAAAGGCCTTCAGGTATGGGCCACATTTTCATTGCCTCTAGTATTTTTTTACTTTGATTGGTATCTAAACTGATCGGTGGGTTTTCACTTTTCAAAGTTGTTGCTTACACACCTACAGCTATACAATCACTGGTAGCAATGGTTGGTGAAGCCACTGTCCCTACTGGCTGCCCTGTCAAGACCAGTTTCCCTTGTTCCAGCACAGCATGCACTGCTGTAACAGGACTTGCACATTTGTAGCTTGTTCAAGAATGAGGCAAGTTGACAAATGACCCTGTGGCACTTGCTGTGAAGTGCTGCTGCCATGGTCACAACTTCTAGACTGTACAGCTTCCAGATGCTTAAGGCACAAGGACTGGGATAGTAGCTGTGCCTGTTAGCTTTAGAGCACTGAGTTGTAGTGCTTGCCTTCTGCTTAAGAAAGGAATGATGTTCTTTGTCATACTCTGTTCCTCTTTACCTCTTATCCCTTGCCAGTGTATCACAAAGCACTAATGAAAGCTGAGCTTGTTTATGTTTTATGTTTTAATAAAGCAAATATAACCTAGGATGCCCGCACTCTGTTTGAGCAGAGCAAGAGTGATCCACCATCTATAAACTTTCTTCCACAATTTCCATAGTTTCTTTTTTGACATCAGGAGTTGAGACAACTGGGTTCATTTCAGGCTTCTGATATGCATCAGAAACAGAACCCTGCCTGATGGTTAGTGCGGGAAGATAGATGAAGTACCCATTAATTCATTTCACATACTTAACAACTCAATAGAAAGCAGAATTTATGTTAAATTAAATAAAGGAATCATGATGTAATTTTCAATACATCTCAGTCCTTCACACAGCCACCCTAAGAATGGGGAGACAGAGGAAATTGGACTCGCCTTTTGACCAGTCATTTTGTATTGGTTTCAAGAGTCATTCCAGTTGAGGTGAACACATTTCTGCCATGCTCCTACCATGTTAGGGACACGTGACTGACAAACTGACTTTGTCCACAACCGCTGTGACTGTCAGACCACATCACAGTTGTCACTGAAGCCTGGTAATCAACTTGATCTGCAATTTTACCAAACAGACTTGATTTTTCAGCTTCCCCAAATGAAATGATTTGGTTCTTGAATATGTTAAGTCACACTGGCATTGGTTATTGCATACCAGTTATGCTGTAGAGCAGATTAAGCTAAATGTGAATGAAGCTACAGAATTAATGTATAAGCAGAACAGAATCAATATAATATATTTAGGTTTTAGTAAAGACTGGTATAATGTTCCTCTAACTCTTACTTGAACACTTCTTCTCTGATGAGTTTATCATATGAATAGAAAATCATTTCAAAATTCTAATAATCTCCCATGATTCAGTCTCAGGTGGAGTAAGGTAGTCAGCGGGTTATCACAAGGACATATCTTGCTAATCTGAAAGCAGGAGCAAACAGTTCACTAATGAAATTCACTGTTGCTATAAAAAAAACCCATGGGTACAGTACCAGTCATAATGGAAAAAGTAGAAAGGGAAAGTAGATATAAAAAACATGGGCAGAAAACAAGAAAGTATTATTTATCCTGAGAAGGTATAGGTTTATAATTTTAAGGAATAACAACTCTTAACCAAAATATTCAATGGAAAAGTCTTCCTGCCATGCCCTTCCTGCCCTGCCCCAATTCTGCCATGCTCCCTGACAGTGGAGGCTGCCATAGTGATCATTTCCCACACTGTTATACAAACCTGAGGGCCAGTTACTTTCCTTAGGACTCAATGAGAAACAGGAACTCTCAACCAGATCCTGACCCTAGGTTACATACTCCACATGGTTATACCACAGGGTAACAGCTTTGATGCATAGGGAAAGGAAACAGAAGAGCCTTGACTCTGTAATTTTCCTCATTCCATTCAGTGCAAGACAGCCAGTGTAGAAGTAAGGGGTAGGATAATGTTGATTACTTATGATCTGAAGACAGAAAGGAACATAGAATCAGTTTCTGAGTAACTAATTATTTGAACCCTGGTCCCTTCCCAAGACAACAGCATGATGTCCCATACTCAGAGATTATGGCAAAACCATAATTGAGCTCCTCTAGGTAAGTTGCCCATGGACTTCAAAAGATTTAGCCATGCACTAAGCAGTGTTAGAAACATCATCCTTTTCAGCCTTGGTGTACAAAACGTATTTTACACCACATCTTATTATTTAAAAGGTACAAAAAAAGTAAACCACTAGTTCTTCCAGGGTTCCTACTAAACTTTACTAGTTAGAGAGACAGTCAACACCAGAGTGTGGCTAGAGACACATCGAAGAAAACAAGATATAATTTAATTCATGTCTAATCATCTCCTACCAAGATAGACACCATGGAGTAGTCAGAAATGTTCCTGCTCACTGTAGATCTGAATATGGCCAACTGTCTCTCTAGACTTGTCCTGCATTCCTTGTTTCTTCATTCCTCCTACAAAGAGTGGCCTGAAGGGTTTATTCTGCATTCATCAGCCCTAGATGTGTGATCCATAGCAAGAAGATCAGCCATGGTCCTGGTTCATACAGACATTTTATTGGTATGGTTTCACTCTGCTAATTTCATCCAATAAACACTAATTTAGACTGTAGATTCATTTTGACAGAAACTGTCAACTAGTGAAAACATACCTTAAACTATTAAATCTTGAGTTCTATTGAAAAGGGGAATGAGGAGAAGTTACTTCACAGGACAAAGACAATATTGCCATGTTGCCAGTGCTCAATGACATTTTATAGTTCAGGTTTTTTTTCTCTTCCTGCTCCTACTAGATAGTGTTCCTAATCTATAGCAAAATTGATTAGAATAAATTTACTAGAAGTACCCATGTCCTCTATAATACCAAGCAGGCTCACCCAGACTCATGTTTAAATGTTTAAACAACATTTGGAGCACAAACACCCACCCTTAGGGATGATTCTGTGCAAGGTGAGTACAGAGTATTGTCTATATAAGTACAAAGAAACAGTAATGACCAACACAGGAAGGGCAACAAAACTCAATCTTACACTAATAAATGCATTGGTGTATGCTGAGACTTCCATCAGGAGCAAGGTATAGGTGAGAAGTACATGGTTACCTGCTTCGTTAGTGTGATCGCTCATAACCACAGCCCTCAGACATTCTTCTGTTTTCTACTTAATGTGCTTATCACTAGGGATCTACCTAAATCACAACAAGATAAAGGGATTGTTGTGGGTCTTTCGCGGTGCATGGAGCCAATTGTGTCGTCTTTTCATTGTGAGGACCACCTCCCCTCTCCATGCTGATTGGCTGATAGGCCCCAGGGGCCCCACCCCTCACTTCTGATTGGCCCTGAGTGCATCTTCAGACTGCAGTATTGCATCTGGTTTCTTAAAAGATGGCACCAAAACACTTTTGCTTTTATGATTGGTGCCTTCACCAAGTGTATGTCACTAGCTTAGCCTCTCAGTAGCTCTCTTTCAAACCACATGATCTATGGCTGCAGGGACTGCTTTGCTTTCTTTGTATTCTTTTAAGTTTAATTTTTTTAGGGTGATTCCATGCAAAGGCGGCAATTTAAGTAAGTCCCTACTTAACCCCGAGCAATTGTAAATTGCAGGGACTTAACAGTTATTATTTCTCCATGAAGAGAACAAGGTCTAGATTGAGACTTTCCAGTGCCTGAAGCATTTTGTCATTCTTTCTATCAATTTGAGTTTGGGATATAGGAGGTGACATCCCTTACACAGCTTTGAAAATCTTATCATATTAGTTAGCTCTATATGTCTCAAATATTTAACCTTGAGGTTAAGTGTAACAATCAAATGACTTCAGAATTACATCTCGTATTTTACAATATTCTACTAGTTATTTAAATATTTTGAAGTGATGGACCCCAATATTCTCTGTAACACCAGTGTAACTCTATTGAATTAACACCAAAGTCCAAAATGTTTCTCTGTCTGAACTGTATTTGGCCTGATACCACTATAGAAAGAGTTTCTTATTCTTTCTGTATTGTTGGCAGATGGGGTAGATCCAAGGTTCAGCCTACTGTCTAGTCACCTATTCTCATCACCCTTGTGAAATCTACTCCTTCCCATGTTGCAACCAGGAATGAGGTCAGCGAGGAGATACCTTACAGCCACTTAATCACTTGTTGGGGCATGTAGCTATGATCCAGATTTTGCCCACAGTTTCTGTTAATAACTGTGGTCATTGGGGGGAAAAAATCCAACCCTTACATTCTTGCAGTAGCGCAGTGAGGCATCATTTTCCCCTTAATTTCAATAGCTGACTAAGTGCTTGTCTTCTTTACAAAATCAATCAAAAAGTCATTTTAATTAATTGGATGTAACACTTGAATTTGCAGGCAGTATGGAGAGGAGCAAGACATATTTAGCATCCTGCTAGTGCATCATGGGTGAGCTGGACCCAGGTGATAAGCACAACTTGTCCATATATACTCTGATTGCAAGCCTATATTTAGCAGCATGCATGATTCATCAAGACTGCACTAGCCTGAGCTTTCCAGGCAAAGTCAAGGCTTCTGAACAGCACTACTGTCTAGCAAATTAAAAAAAAATGCTATTGGTGATTTATAAGAAAGCTAAGCAAAGTATATTGGATAATATACCCTCTTGAAAGAAATGCCAGTTTGGTAAATATTAGAAGCCACTTCTGTATCCATGATAGGTTTCACAAACAGAATTTGAGAATGATATTCCTTGGTGCACAAATTAAATAGGTTTTAAGATTAGACTAGCAGAATTATTCTGCAGCTCAGTAAGGTGACACATTTTCAGAGGAGTCATGCTTAGTGAAACTCCCCAAATGCTTATTAAGAACTGAATATGCTCCCAAATATTATACTAAAATTAAACAAAGCTCAAGTCAAAATATCAGCCAATGAAAATGAAGAAGATCTGCATTAACTGAGAACAGAATTGCCCAAGTTTTGTAATAAGAAAGGAACATAGTAGAGTAGCAAACTCAAAGTCCTGGCTGTACAGATATGGGTTATTCTTAGTTATTTGTTTTTGACAGTAGATAAGTCTATTATTTCTATTTAAGTTTGCTTTATCATTACACCCACAAGCCTATCATTAATCAAAAGCCCATGGCACAAAATGCTGAACAAATGCAAGAGAAAAAAGAGAGCACCCCCTGCCCAAAATCTTGCAATCCATATATAACTCAAGATACTATTAACTGATGTAGGCTGGAGACAGTATTAGCCAGAATGCTGATTTGTGGAATCAGTTTGCCAGCAGTCTAGTAATTGCTGAGGGGTTTTTTGTGGTACTTAACAAGTATCAGAAGAATTTGGAAGAGAATGAGGTATCTCTGTGGATGTTCACAAGGAACTCCTCCCAAATGCAAGAAACAGCCTGGACACAATTTTAAAAAGTCCCTGTTTGAAGAGTTAGCAAGACAAGCGATTAGACTCTATTGTGTGTCAGTTTCCCCTCCCTATGAAACATTGACTAGCTTGCTTTCTATCTTCAAAGGAGCATGATAAAGATTTTTCAGTGTTTGGCTTTGTTGACTGGATCCAGAAACTTTCCGTTCTTTTACACATAGAGAGGCTAAAAATAAGCTAAACACAGACTAACCTGACTGGACTGCACATGGGTAGAACAACTGTCATCCACTTTCCACTATCTTCAAAAATATATTCAGGGCTGCAGTCAGTAAACAGAGGACAGGCCCTAATATTGCAAATTAATTGAAAACATGCTACTCTTTTGCTTCCAAATTAATGCTGGCTTAGTTATCTGCCATAAGCTTTAGATTCTGAAGCTGGTGTGACACTTTCAGAAGTCAAGAAGTTTCATAATACCAGTGACTCTACTGCTCCTCAGTCTGGGACAGCAAGTGCCTCGAAGTGCTCTACTCACACTTTAGCTGTTCTCACGTAGGTCCACAAGGAGATCATTGGTCTTTATCTCCTGTCTCCCCCATGATATATTGTACTTCTCCTGTCCTCAGAGGGATCATGTTTCCAGAGATTCTGGAAGTCATGACAAAGTGCGTGCATTCTTCCTGTCTCCTGAAATTTTCTGTGGATGGCACAACATACTTAACTGACAAGAGATGCTTAGTTTCTATTTTTTTGACAAACCTGACTAGAAATCAGTGTACATTCTGATTACCGTAGTCTGATGTCACACGAGAAGCATTAAGTGAAATGTCACCATAATATGGCATTGATGCCCAAAAGTGCACCACCTTATTGCCCAGATGTTTTTAATAATCAAGCATAGAGAGAAAGCACTATAAACCAAATCCAACGATTCATGGTGAGCCTGGGCAAAAGTGTTTTAGTTCTTTCCAGACAGCTGGTATTTTCCTTACAAATGTAAAGGTCAAATAGTTATGTTGTGACAAACCTGACAACACATTTTCACTTTCCATCATTGTAAATGTACAGAGGCTGCCATGATGCAGAGGTGAATAATTCAATAACCAGTTCCGAAATAATTCAATCTGTCAAATCCTAGTAATGGACAAACCTCAGATGTTCAGAAATGTGTTTCATACAAGCCTTCAGAGGAATTGGTCTGTCCCTAAAGTTTATCCAAACATTTCTGAAACTCTTTTCTGGAAATCAATCTGACAAACTAGTGAAAAATTATTTCTCTTTTTACGTGGCCAACACCACTAAATTTTGTCTCAGAAGACGACAAAATTTACTATTTCCTTCATACTAATATGGTGCTTTTGGCTGAAATGCTAGGTTCAACAGGTATACGAAATGGGCCATATTCAATTTGGATTCAATTCAGCTGAATTTGAAGATTCGTTGCTAATTCAGAGAATCAGTGATTCAGCCATAGACACAACTTTAAATGTTTTTTCTACATACTTTGAGGTACCAGGTGCAGCTCATGAATGCTGCGATGTTGGGGTGGATGGAGCATCCCACAGGAATGTGCGGGGGTGGAGGGGTGGAGATATTTGCATGCTGGATGGCGAACCCAGAAGTGGACCAGAAGTACTTCCGGTCCACTTCTGTGTCCACTGGGGAGTGCTCTGGGGGGGAGGCTCCCCATGCCCCCCAGCTCAGCAGTTGGCCATGGGGGGAACCCAGGTGCTCCCCCCAGACCCAGGAGGCACCAGTCACTGAGCCAGGGGGCAACAGGGGAGGCCACCCACACACTCCTTGGTGGACCCGGAAGTGGACCAAAAGTGCTTCTGGTCCACTTCTGGGTCTGCCGCCAAGCATGCTTGGGAGCCCCCCACACTCCTGTGAGATGCTCCATCCACTCCAGCATCACAGCATTCATGAGCTACCTGGTACCTTGAAGTATGCAGAAAAAACATGTAAAGCTGTGAAGGTTCAAATTCGATTCAGAGAGATTAAAGTGTCTCTTTATTCAATTTGGATTCAGAGATGCAGCCACTGAATTGGGCTGAATCTCTGCCGAATTGAATCAGGGACTGAAGCTTCACACAGCCCTACTAGGTACATCTTCCTTTACTTAGCACATCAGAAATTATTCTGACTGAGCTTCAGGCAAAAGGTACTTGGGCTGTAAGCTTCTTCACAGAAGAACTGTGGTGTACAGAGCAAAATGATATAGTGGCCCCTGATGAATACTTCAGGTATTAACATAATACAGTTAATTATTAGGTCAATTTATTTTGAAATGGATGCTAAGTTCCTTTGTGCACCTAAATAGTAACTTCTTAGCTATGTGCATGGACATTTTGGCCCTAGCACCGTGCTGTGAATACGTAGAGTTGAATGCATGGATGGAATGTGCTCAGTGGGGTTACAGAGTGGACAGGTATGTATGCGGATGTATGTGTAGCTGAGCATAAAAAAAATCACAGTGCAGGGTGAGCGGAGGATCGAAGAGGAAGATAATGACTCCCAATAGCTGAGCAGTTTGGACACTTGCCAGGAAGCAGGAGACCTGGTTTCTACATGCTCCCCACACATGAATCTGTCTTACTTCCCAGCACAGTCCCCTTATGATCACACTACAGGTTAGGGACTATTGAGACCTCCATCCAACATTCCTGCTGAAGCTCTGCCATTGCACTTTGTGTTTAATAGGAACTAGGCAAAGAACTGTATGGTGGGACAATTTCTTCCCTGTCACAACCCAAATCAAGTGACCACCCCTCCGTATGATTGGCATTGTTCTAAATTTGGTATGTTCCACCTAATTAAGTATTCCTACTTGGCAAATTTTCATTGGCTACTCTAAAGGTACAAAAGTCTGTGCAGTTTCCACCCAAATCAGAGCGGAGCAAACACTGACCACATTGTAGGAAAGACCTCGCAGAGCTCTGAGCACGCCATGAAGAACTCTGAGCATGGGGCAGGGTGAATTTGGCGGACTGATCACCCACCAACAGATCCCCATCAGCAACCTCCCAGCATACCCTTTCTCTGAGCACTTTCGTCTGTACACTCAATGCGGTAACTCGAATTGTAACTATGCAAGTGAGCGTACAGCCTGCGTCATGGTCACTAGTGACATAAGTAAAATCTATTTTAAGCCCAATACGCTGTTCCGCCTCTCCATCCGCCAGCCCACCTGACATCTGTTTAGTTAACCACTGTTTCCCTCGGTTGACTCTGACCAGTCGGCTGGCTGAGACATGCCCCATTCTAGTCTGTAGACTAAAATCCACAGCCTGTTGTGCTCTAGAGCAGGATCCATCTTAGTGGGTGCATCTTTGTATTCTTGCATAACCAAGTGAAACCCAGGAGGTGGAGCTACCTGTCAGCTGCAGCCAATTAAGGATCCCTAGGGTCTCTGCCTTGGAACCCCACTTTCTAGGGTGTGGAGAGTTTCCCTACAGAAGAACACTTGGAGCCTTGAAACCTGTGCTCACACAACACTCAATACTTAACTATATACAATTTATTTACATAGGGAAAAAGGAGGAGGTAGAAAAGACCATAAAATCAATATATATATACATTAAAAAAACCCTTATAAATATTATACGTATGCTACAGCAGTATGAGACCTCAAACTGCCTTTCTTCTGGCAATTTGGGAGCAGTCACTGGGGAGTGGTGGGAGGTTCAATGAGAAACCTTTACACTCAACTCTCAGGTTGGTTCCTAGATGAGTTTCACCCTATGTTGCTTGTAGTGTGATGTTGTATAACTCCCAGCAATGAATGTCACGCTGGTCCAGGATGCAAGTAACAACCTAGTCTTTTACACCCTCTCCACCCCCATGGGAGAAGCAGCGAAATTATGACTGACCCAAATGTGTAAGCCCCTTCAGAGTCTTATAGTCTAGCGTGTAGCAGTCAGACTCTCCCTGGATCAGTCTTATAGCAATCACCCTCCTGTAGAGTCGGTGGAGCCAACCTCCTCCACCTCAGCAGGGGCTCTGGCAAACACCCGACTCCTGCACCCCTGAGAGGGGTTTGTGTCCCAGTCCATGTCTTGGTGAAAACCTGCAGTGTTGCTATCCCCACCTGCAATATCTCTCTCTAGCACTCAGAATTCAATGGGGCACTCTCTCTTGCATGAGACGGGTGACTGTCCTCACCTCCCCATCATGGTGGTGATGCGCTTTTGAACTAAAGGCTGAAAGCACCCAGTGAGGACTCCTCTGGGGCTACAATTGCCTCCCTTATAACAAACAAAGGATGTCTTAACAGCCTCATCCAGACTTGACAGGCATCGTCTTGTTCTGTCTCCCAAATCCTGCTGGCCCTTGGAGCAGTACCTCGGTCTTTGCCATCCTGCTCCTGCTCCAGCCTTGTCCTGCTGACTTCCGGCTCTTCTGAGGCTCATTTGACTGGTCAGCTCACCTCCACTCTTCAATGCCCATTTGCTTCTTGGCTGCAATACGTGCCTTCTTTTATCCCCTCAGGGGGCCATGCCCCCAGATAGCAACTCATCCCATCAGGAGTTTGGAGTGAATTCTCTAATCACCTTGCACCACATCTGTGGATCAGGCTAGACTAATCAGGCTGAATGGTTCAGTCACACTAAACTTCCCTTGTTGCAACAGGTTGAAGCATAAGCTCAACCAGACAAAGACCAGGCTATAAGAGAGTCTGATCTCAATCAATGCACAGTAACCAGAACTACTGTGCAGTAGCACCAGCACAAATCTCTTTACTGTGGCTAACTGCTCAGTAGCCTCAAATTACTGTGCGGGTGTGTACTAGCACTGGCTTTGCCTTGCACACTACTGCACAGTGTTATTATGCTATTGTACAGCTAGCATCTCATGTAGTTGCATCCACTGAGGCAATTATTCATAGATTCATAGAAGTAGGGTCGGAGGGGACCTTGAAGATCACCAAGTCCAACCCCCTGCCCTGGGCAGGAGAGAAAACTGGGCTCAAATGACCCCAGACAGGTAGAAATCAAGCCTCCTCTTAAAGACCTCCAGGCTAGGAGTGAGCACCACTTCCCTTGGAATTTGGTTCCAGATCCTAGCTGCCCTGACTGTGCCATAATGCCTCCTGATGTCTAGTCTAAACCTACTGTCTAAGAATTTGTGGCCATTATGCCTTGTAACCCTGGGGGGCACTTGGGGGAACAGGGTCTTTCCCAAACCCTGCTGGTTCCCCCTAGTGAGTTTATAGATGGTGATCAGGTCCCCCCTCAGCCTTCTCTTATGAAGGCTGAACAGGTTCAAGTCCTGTAGCTTCTCATTGTAGGGTCTGCCCTGCTGTTATCTCACTTCCTCCACTTTCATCTTTCCCTTTTTTAGCTTCCCAGCTTTCAAAGGGGTGCTAGAGAGTGGATAAGGCCCAACCTTGCTGGAGTCCAATAATGTCTAATCTGGTGATTAAAGCATTGTGCTGGGAAGTCAGAGAAATGCAGATTTAAACCCACTCTGCATGCCGGGTATGTAGAAGCCAGGTGTCTAGGGGCATTTTTACACACGTAAGCACTGCAGCACTGGGTGCTTTAAAAAGTGCCTGGCACTGCATTTCTTGCAGTTGTATAGCCACGAAATGCCTGTCATTATGCAGAAAATGGCAGCAGTCCACTTTTGAACTAAAACACATAAAAGGTGTTTTAGTTCAAAAGTGCATTGCCACCATTTTCTCAGTGCTGTTGGGCATTTTGCCACTTATACAACTGCACGCTATGCAGTGGCAGGTGCATCAGCTCGAGCGCAGAGAAAACTCAATTAATTGAGTCTGCTCCAGTGTGTCAGATCTCCGGCACGTCCAAGCATGAAAATGTATGTGTATAAATGCCCTAGGTTTCTAGCAGAGTCTCCCACTACTCAGTGATCAGGGCTAAAACATGGAAGGCCATGGACTTGCCTAGAAAGCTGTCATTTAAGTGCATAAAGGGATATAGACTGACATGTAACCTGGAGAAGGGTAAAAAAAGACATGGAGGAAATAGATGGAGACTTGCTAATCACTGAAGTTTTTCATTCATTTTAGGCATTTTTCTTTTCTAAAATGCTAAGCATGCTGTAAAAGCCTTGTTGAAGTCCATCTCATTAATTTCTCCCCTGCCCAGACTTTTGCTCTTTCCATAGCAGTTAGGGACAGGATATAAACAGCATCCTGTCAGGTAGGAGAATAACCTTTTCCTTAGTGAGGCTGGAGATCAACTATAAAGATGTTGACATGAAACATATGTAGAAGAGAACAAAAGTTATACCATCACTAAATGTGGTCTGACTGTCATGCAAGCTGCTGCTCTGTCACATAAATTCCTGCTGACTGAGAGCATTAAAAGAGGTGTTATTTTATTCCTTAAAATTAGATGACACATTTGAAGACTGCTTGATACTCAGGTGCAGACATCTCAGTCACTTTCACACTGAGGAAGTGACACTAGACAAATCTGAACATTGCTCTGAATATCTAATTTCCTTTATAATAATGTCATGTCAAGCCTATGCACTTTTTTGGTTGCTGAAGTTTTGATATACTTGATTTTATCTGATATTTAATGTGTTTAGCCTACATGGAGTAACTTTTGATGTATGCTGCAGAGCTAAGTTTCCGTATCCTCTGAAATATTAAATACATTTTCATTTGTATGTACATCTGAATGCAATATAAAATTTACACCAAAAGATAATCCCTAAAGACCACTGAGAATATAGCTCAGTTGCAATACGTTTGCTTATTTCAGCACCAATTTGCAAAGTAATATTTAAGAACTGAAATCTAAAAACTTTCCTTCTAGTTTTCATTCATTTTTAAATTCAAATGAGTTGCTAGCAGTGATGTATGCAACACTGTTCTGTATTCACAAGGCCTATGCCATTTATATGTTGTTTCTTATTTTGTTAATAAGTACATTTACAAATCAGTCTTTACGGTGATCAAATGGAAAAATTGCTGGAAAGGAAAGCTTTAGTTTATTCTAACTCTTAGCTAACTAATTTGGCAGAGAAGAATGTGGAATATTTTTTCCTCTTCACTGATTCCTCTGGAAGCTTAAAATGAAATTTATTTCAGAATAGATTTCTTTCTCCCCACTGCATGCGCATAGTAGTTTGTCATTCTGGAGATGCTCATGAACACTGAGCTGTTGGCACAGACGTTTTCTTAAAGGAACAGGAGAATTGAAACTACTTTTAGTAGGAAAAATAAAGAAATATAATGGCTAAAACTACAGAAATAAGCAAAAGCGTGTTAAGTTTGGGACCCCTTATTTTTTTGAAAATAAACTTTTAGAGGTTGCCTTGCATTTAAGGAAATCATGAGAATTCTAACAAAGTTGAGACATTAGGTTAAGAATCATTTCATTTTTTCTATCCAAAATAGGCACACACAATCCCAAATGAGAAAATGCTTATGCAGCCTGTTTACCTAGTTTGCATGCCCACAACCTGCATAATTTTATTTTTAGGCAAGCCTAAACAGTATATAGAAAGTATACATGCACTGTTTTAGAAAAATAGGCTGGAAGGGACCTGAGCAAGTCATTCAGGTCAGTCCCTCTTTAATAGCATGTTTGTCCCGGTCTCAAGGATCCCAGCCAAGTGCCTGTCTAACCAGCATTTGTAAATTTCCATTCATGAAAATGTTTATAGCTTATTATTCATAAATAGTTCATATATATTTTTCTCATTTTTATATTGCATTTTTAAAAAATCAATAAAAAAGGAACTGCCATTTGACATAGGCAGACAAAATTCTTTGGGTAAATCTGATATCTTTTATTAGATTAACTAGTTGGAAAATGTTTTTCTTAAAAAGTTTTTGGGTTAAAAAGTAAAAGGTATCAGATTTACCCAAAGAGTCTTGTCTGCCTATGTCCTTAGACCAACATGGCACAAGCTACACCTCTGCCATTTGACATTCATTTTTCTTAAGGAAAGACTATCCATGCGTTACCTTGTTGTTTGTAGCACTGTATCTATGCATTCCATAGAATGATAAAGATACACCACTATCCCCTCTTTTATTTAAAATTAAATCATGTTAAACAGTGTACTTCTTTTTTTTTTTGGAGGAAAAAAATTGAAAATTAAGTATTCCCTGTTTCTCCAGAGAAGAAAACTCACTTGCAAATGCAACCCTAGGATGAAGTATTCAAAAACAGATAAGTGACTTAGAAACCTATGAGTATAGTTACTGAAAAAATGTAATGAGACAGTGGTACAATGAGGAATAAAACTTCAGTGAAGAATAACAACAATTCAGAGGAATATAGTAAGTTGAAATTATAAGTTGTTGGGAAAGCATCAAAAAGAATTGTTGCCTTTTTTCATTGGAATGTCAATGCTTTACTTCAAGAAATAATGATGAAGAATGCTTTGCATTTGAAAACTTTTCGAACTCTATCCCAGCTATGCAGTTGGTCCAATAAAAGTATTACCCTAAGAAATTCTTGACTCTAACAATAATAAAAACATATTTCTCATCCATTACCTTAAAATATTAAGTTAACAGTTTGTCTATCTGAAAATTTAAATTGTTTTTCTTGCTATATAAT
Organism: Caiman crocodilus; assembly: GCA_030014935.1. Lineage (NCBI taxonomy): Eukaryota > Metazoa > Chordata > Crocodylia > Alligatoridae > Caiman > Caiman crocodilus. The sequence goes on from JAGPOW010003316.1 coordinate 65,231,545, forward strand.
AAGCACTTATTCTTTCATTTCTAGGGCCCACTCAGCCCAAAAAGTCTTTTTTTTTTTGTTCCCCAAGGGGAACAAATGGATCAGTGACTGTTTGGACTGGATACAGAAACCAATAAATGGTGCAGTCTGATGTCCTTTGGGGGCACTATGATGCTTTGTCCTGGCTTAGCTGAACCATGAATCACAAGAGGAAGTAACTTGCTGAGCTCTCCTTTTGGTGTTGGTGAATTATATTTTCTCAGGCATCATGAGTGCTGCAAGTACTTGGTATAGACAAGAATGAGGATATTGTACTGGACAATGGCTGACATACCTATGGCTTTGTTTTTGCGGGTTGTTGCTCATGTTTCAGTGATGGCCTGTATACAGATAGAGATATGTGGGGCAACAGGACTTTAATCTTTGCCTTGGGCTGTGCTTGAAGTAACTTCTTGAGACAGAAATGCTCTTTGAATTGGGCATCAGTGTTCCAATCAGATTTCTAAAGAAGGGGATTGACCTGAATGCTATTTGACCATGGCTATTTCAGGACTTGAATATGTATTTAAATACAACATTTTATACTTAAAATAGCATACATCTGTTAGTGCTCACCTGCAAGATAATGTAAGTGATAGAAGAAAATACTATGGTCAGAAGAAGGGGCAACAATGCAATAAAACACATTTTATTCAATTCCCAGATACCCTAGATAACCAAAGAGTCCTAATGCTTTCCCACTTTCCTTGCAGTACTGATACTGCAGACTGAAGCCTACCTAGTCCTAGGAACAGTCCACTGATAGCAGAGGAAATTTTTGCTTTAAAGTATATTAGAAGCAGTCATATTCTTTGGCACTGGTGCTATATAAATATTTACCTCCAGAAACAGCTAACATTCCTGTGCAAGGTGATGCATCTGGGGAGAGGAAACCCCCAGCACACATACTGGCTGGGAAGCTTCCCTCTTGCTAGCACGGTGGAGGAACGGGATCTTGGTGTCATTGTTGATGCCAAGATGAACAAGAGCCGCCAATGTCAGACGATGGTTGGGAAGGCCAACCGAACCCTAGCTTGCATCTAATGATGCATTTCAAGCCGGTCCAAGGTGGTGATCCTCCCTCTTTATGCGGTGTTGGACAGGCCGCAGATGGAGTACTGTGTCCAGTTCTGGGCGCCGCACTTCAAGAGGGATGTGGACGGCCTCGAGAGGGTCTAGAGGAGGGCCACTAGATTGAT
>JAGPOW010003316.1:65232861-65261358 GCA_030014935.1 Caiman crocodilus
CAGTTAGGGTGGCTAGGATGTGGAACCGGCTTCCTAGGGAAGTTATTCTTGCTCCTACCTTGGGCGTCTTTAAGAGTAGATTAGATAGGTACTTGGCTGAGGTCCTGTGACCCTGGCACTCGTTCCTGCCACTGGCGGGGGGTCAGACTAGATGGCCTGCTCTAGGCCCCTTCTGACCCTATGAAACTATGAAACTATAAGCTAATGTCAATGGAGGTATCTTGATTTATGCCACCTGAGGCTCTGGTTGAAGGCATCAAAAGTAGGATGCCTAGTTCTGTATTTGGATCCACATAGGGAGCTTGAGTGGGTTTCTAAGTCATGACGTGCAGATGTGAACAATCCAAATCCACAATCTGCGAAAAGCTAAGCATAATAGTTTGCTAGATAGGGCCAAAACTTTAAAATTTAGGAGATGGGTATAAATAGAGCAGAGAGTTCTACATAAATAGAATAGGAAAGGGAGATAAAACCAACAACAATGTAGGCTATTTTGATGTAACGACAGAGTATAGATGAATTAAGATAATCGAATGGTGAGTTTAAAGATAGCTATGTTTTCAAAGAAATGATATTTGATGTGGGAAGCAGAGAGACTTCTAAAGTAAGAGGGTAAGTTTTATGTTTGAAGAGACTCAAAAGTGAACAAAATTTTGTAACAAATGAAATGTACTATGGCTTGGATTTTCAAAAGAGCCTATTGACTTACTGGAAACTGGGTACTTAACCTACTTAGGCTCCTTTGAAAATCCTACCATATATCTAAAGAAACAGCACATGCACTAACTGGCTACAAAAAGAAGAAGCTGAGTTAGGCTGAATCAAAAATGAAAAAGGCAGTAACAAAGGCTGTGATAGACCTCCAGGATAGGACAATAGGAAGCATAAGGACACAAAGGCAGGACTGGGGATCACTAAATTTTTCAGTTCCCTACTGCTTGCTAACTGTAAGAAACCACACATTAAAAGAGTGCATGTTTTTGTTGAATAGGTATAGCTTTTTATCAAGTATGGTAACCTTTCAACATTACATTTCAATAGTTAATTCTACATTCAGTGCTAGGAAAGACAGTGAAATCGGCTAGTGCCTATTTTTCATAACATGTACAATCCACTTGCAGCATGGCTGCCATGGGTATGGGGTTGCTATGATATACCTCTGCCCTGAACTGTGTGCTCATGCCTATAGGAATGTGTAGAAAAGGTATGGTCTTTTTATTTAGAAAAGGTCTGCCTGTTTTTTTCCTTCCCTACTTGGGAATCTAAGGAGAAACCAGGAACAAAACTGTTTCCTTAAGAACTCAGAGAGGGATGGCTTGTATTCTGGTAGCAACCTCTTAACTAATCCTTTCATTTTGTATTTTACTTTGTACAAATCCCATGTGTTGATACAACACGACAGCCTTGGGTACTTTATTAATATACTGCTGGGCAAATTTCACATCAAACAAGCTCAAAAACAGCGTGGATCAGGGCTGCTGAACCTGGGCAATGCAGGAGCCTCCATCTGCCCCATAGTGTTAAAATGTAATTAAAACCCATCATGCCCTTCCATCTCCCTTTAGGTGCAATAGTGAAAATGACTCCAAAATGTAGGCCTTGAGATCATACTGTTATGAAGCTGTGAATACTTGATATCTCTCCAAGCTATTTTTGATACCAGAAGCAGATGGCACAACAAAATGCAGTTGAGTAGTTTTAACAATGTACACAGTGGTGGGGCTTTGAAATGCCTATGCACAGGGTACATAAATGCTTCCTGCTGGTGTTAAGTTCAAATCAATTCTATGGTTGTAAGAGCCTCATGTATGTTTCTTGACCTATCCTGCAGGTACAGAATGAACAAAAGGCAAAGATTGTCCTGAGGTCACTCCTTTTAAAAATCTGCTGGGGATGTCTTTCTCACTCATGTTACTTTTGTGTTCACTTTTTTCCCTTCAGGTGCTAAAACTGCAGTATCATTGCTGCCTGAGGCCTGAGAGCTAGCAAGAATGGTCAGGCCAGCCCAGATATGGATCAGTGTAACATAGCAGGAGCCCTCCTATTACTCGTGACAGCAATTTGCCAACGAAGTTGTCAAGTGTGAGGACAGCGGATGTCTTCTAGAAGCCCACACAGTGATGAAGCAGCTATGGACCAACTCTGTTTCCATGGCAACACCTGCTGGTTGTCTGCTGTGCGTGAAGAGTGATTTAGCTTTGGTTCTTCTTTAATCTTTATCACAGCAGTGTAACACTGAAATGAACACGCTTTGCCTTCAGGGTTTTTTGAACACAAACTAAGTACAGCTGTTGTAAAAAACCCCAAGAAACCCACAAACGATTAAAGAAAATGATTCAGAATGTGGTCAAAAGAAGGCTCATCTCTGAGGTTATAACAGATTTCTTCCTTAACCAGACATAATTACTATTATTATATATGGATAACTATTAGCAGAATACTCTGAATTGTATGCAGAAGACTATGCTCTATAATTACATAAGTTTATGCAGAATCACTGACATTTCTAGCAAAAAAGTGCAGTTGTGAAGCCTCCTATGAACCCATCTTGCAGAGCACTGTTTTACAAGGGCTGACATTATGTTTTGAGATCACTTCTTTAGGTGAAGTTGTTTTTATAGGGGCTGGATCATGGGAGTATTGAAACCTTGAATTTCTTCCTTAATTTGTATTTCAGGGAAGAGTTGGAATTGATGTCTGTATATGGATATTCTTTGTTCATACCCATGCATGCATTGAGAACAAGAAGCTGATATCTGTAGTTAGGGCTGTGGGTAATTTCATATTTAATTTAGGTACACAGCTGCTAGTATTGCACATGCAAATTGTGGGTTTGCATGGAAAAGGTTAATTCTGTAGAAACAAACTCATTTTTTATTGGTGGTCATAATGATAAAGTGTTCAACTATCAGGGGTGTACATCAAGGCCTGGGGGAGCATCTATTCACCAAGGCCCCCCAGGGGAGGACAAGAAATAATGGGCACAGACTGATTGAAGATCATTTCAAGCTAGATATAAGGAAAAACTTCTTTACAAGTCATGTACCAAGAGTTTGGGAGAGGCTCCCCACAGAGGTGATACAGTTTGGATGCCCCAAAAAGCATCTTGATGCCCCTCTTGCCTGGGTTATCTGACCCCAGTGGGCTTTCCTGCCCAAGTGTAAGGGGACTAGACCTGATGATCTGTAAGGTTTCTTCTAGTCCCTAACAGCTATGAAAGTAGGCCTTCTGGTATGATTTATAATGGACATATTTTCTAGTGCTGATGGATGCTGATAAAGTATCTTGCTATGTCTTTGGAGGCATGAAGTCAATCCCTGCTTCATGTCGAAGACCTCCCTAGGTTGACCCAGCTGTGAATTTTTACCTGATCATGATCAGGTGAGGGAACTAAAGGGATGCAAGTGATATTATTCTCTTGTGTTAGAAACTGGTGTGCTTTAACAACATTAGTCCAGCAAGCCACTAGGTTCAAGTTGAACTTCTAAACCTAGTGCTGGAGTCACTTACCCTTTCTCCAATGTAAGGATGCAGCATTCTGCACACCGAGCATCTGGTGTCTTTGCAAAGGTGGGTGCCTCAGGGTGAAGTGTCTATGCATGATGTGTATTTTGGTAGCCACAACACAGCGTAACAGAGTTCCATTTTAAGAGCTGTTAAAAAAAATATTACCAAAGTGGCAAAACCAAATATAAAGCATAAACTCTGCTTGCTCCCTGAAAGTTTTGGATTTTTCATGAAACATAAATAGGTGCAGAGGGAAGAAGGGCTTTCTACCCTCCCCCTCTGACCATATTGTCTCACTCTATACATTTTTTTGCAAGATTTCTAAACCCAGTTTGGGGTTTGCTTGTCCTTTGCTGTCAGTGTCACTCTTCATAAATTAATTCTGTAACATTACTTTTTAATGGAAAACAATAGTTTATTAAGCATTTTATAACTTTGTAGTCATTCCGGAAAGCATGTGCCAAGGAAACCTGACTGATTTTAACTCCGTGACAAATCTGCTATGGCAGGAACATAGTCACTTACATCTGGAGATGACTAAAATGCAAGCTATGCCCAAATGACCCTTATGCTGGAGGAAAGTTAGTGAGCTAACAGAGAAGGAAGCAGAGAGGGAGTTCTAATCATATCTCTTCTAATCCAAACAAGAGCAATAATCTCAGTAGTGGAACATAAAATGGTTTCCCAACTGTATGACAGCTGTATGCATTGGCTGGTTGATGATATTGCTTGTGAGCAGCTGTTGGAGATGGAGATGAAAACAGACCAGTGGTTAAGTTAGTGACTTCCAGGGATCCTGGTTTTCTCTGATTTAAAAAAAAACATGCCCAATTTTTGCTCTGAAAAAGTAATCCAAAATCCACATTTTTCTGTGATTAAAATGAAATACCACTAGTACACCTCGGTGTTTCATTTTCATCACTGAAAACTAGATGGCACATATGGATTTTTTTTGGATTACATCACCCCAGCACCTGGTTTCCTCCTTGTGGTCTGACCCATCTGCTGGCTCTCTCCCAGCCTCAACTCACTATCAGTCTCTTGTCTGCCATGACTTTGATGTAATTTTGCTAGTTGTTGGGGGAGGAAATCTCTGGGGCCAGGAGTAACCTCACTGGTTGTCTTGCCTGTCAGCTAGGCCATTCTCCCACCTGGGTCTGTGCTCTTCCTCGAGTGCTTCCCCTCTAAGAGGGAGCTCCCACAAGCTTCTGAGCACCTGCTGGAGCTTCAGCTATTGCAGCCTTGGCCCCCTTTTTCTCAGGCGGCACTCTCAGCCTTGGTCCATTGTTTAAGACCACAGCTCCCAGGTATTGCCCCTGCCTTGGTGGCAGTCCCTCCTTGGGTTTCAGTCTCACCACACCAGTCTCTGCCCCTCTGGCTTGGGGCTAGTTTCTGGCATGTATAGCAGAAGAGGGGCACCCAGACAACTGTTTGCAGCCCCCCCCCCACCCCTGTAGCCACAATTTGGTCCTCCAGTATAGACAGAACAAAAAAATGAGCCAGCTGCTTCATAACATGAATACTTTCCTTCCTAGGGGGAAATGTCACCTTTAGGCCCTACTTTCATATAAGCCTTCTTCCCCAGTTCCCCAGGTGTCTTGGGTGCCTGTCTGTCAGCTCCTAGGGCTAGGGACAGACATTCAAAAAGCTTGAGAGTGAATTGACTCAATCTTTGCAGATTTATTTAACCTGGCTAGGCTGAACTGGTTTGAAACCATATAGCCATTCTCTCTGGACTGAGGAAATTCAGGCACATGGCTGCAGTGGTTCAAGTTAGAAGTGGGGAGGATGTTAGAGCAGCCCTCCCTTCCCTTCTGCAGGGAGCTGAGCTGAGCGGGGCATGGCCAGGCCCCAGCAGGACTCTCTCACTGGGGAAGTTTGCCTGCAAGGTCCCAGGTTTTCTTCTCCTGGCTGCTAGCACCCAGCCCCAGGCTAGCACCCTGAGGCAAGGGGGAGAGAGGGTGTGCAGTGCATGCATCTAGTGATGATACAGAGCATTTCAATTTTGCTCCCTGCTTTGTCACACTGTCTGCAGAAAACTGACAGGTGAGCCAAGCAACCAGGGGGCTGATAGCCGTCTTTATCACATGATTACCAAAACAATAGCCTCTCTCCATGTTACTTCAAATTTCTTAAAAAGCTTACTGGCAGACCTGTTGATTATCTCCAGAAGTGGTCATTGTTCTGTCTGCTTATCCCAGTGAAATTGGAGAGAGAGACACACACAGACACATCTCAGCATTAGCTAGCATACCACATGTTGGCTATGGTCCATGCTGTGGCAGAGTGAAGGAAGAGATCTCTGCTTAAGCACAAGTGGGGATAGTGGTGGGGGGGCCACTGGGATGCAAGCAGACCCCATTGTGCCTGCAAGTCTCTGCCGAGCTTCAGCCAGGGAGCAGAAGGGAGGGGCCAGCCCTGCTGTGGAGCAGACAGCCCCGCCCGCCCCAGCCCAGAGAGCATGCCAAGATGCTGGGGGGGTGGGGGAGGGCTCTAATTTAACTTAAACCATTAAGGGGACAGACATTGTTTTTTTGAGCCAAATCAGTTAAGTACGATACTATATTCAACCAGGTTTAGCCATTTTCAGCCATTTTCAAACTGGTTTATGTGCACTGAACATCTGTTCTGTTACAGGTTTAAACCAATTTCTGATCACTTAAACTGGTCTATGTGTGAAGTCTGTCCCTAGCCCTGAAGCCCCTTTCTCCTGAGAGCACCTCCCCCTGCTGCAGGTAGGGAATGCCCCATGTGTGGTCAGAGACTGGGTTTTTATTCCTAAGTCCAGCCTCCTTCTGGACTTCTGGACCAGGTCCTCTGCATCCACAGACCAAGTGCTGCTAACTGCTTCATTAGCCACCCAGTCTTTTTTAGTGGCTGCCTCAGTCCATCTTAGTGGCTGCCCTTCCTGGCCCCAGGTTTTCTACTTTCTCAGGCATTCTTATTTCAGTCCTACATTCTCAGGCCACTGGATTTCATAGATGGTAAAGGCTTCAACAAGGTACAAAGTGAAAGAGAATGCTAGCCCTTGCACTCTGCTATCAAGATGTAAGATTTAGAAACAGCAGGCCTATTGTTGCATTCTGTATCAGGAGCAAGCCACATCTTGTTGGCTGCAAAAAAAAGCAATAAATTACGAATGTTTTATTTAACAAACTTTTCTTGCTATGGGCCCAGATGTGTGACATATTTACATCAACATAAATTAAACCTGAATTCTAAGTGGACAGAGAAGCGCTAGCTAGCAGATGGTTTTATTATACTCCTGGAGGGACGTGGAGGGAGAGCACATAATAGCAAATGTATATCGCAAATGGCTACCCCAGGAATGGAAGCAGAGACAGTGCTTATTCCAATGTGCATTACATGATGTAATTTTACTAGACTTTTTCCTAGGGAACTTATACCTTGGAACTGAGGAACTTACACTGAGGTAGGGATTTACATCACTGTAAACACATTGCATGTTGAAACCCTATAGCTCTATTTTATCTCTAGACAACAAGGTGCATAGACATGATAAAACAATCAGCACAGAACCAAAAATAAGCATACAGTTGAAAGGCAATTTTTTGCCTGTTCCCATTCCTGAAACAGTCCTCTTCCTGTCCACCCAAACCCACTGCACCAGTTAATTCTGCAACATTGTGCCAACAACTTAAAAAAACAAACTCACCTCAGCTGTGTAACACTTGATGCTCCGAGTCATAAGCCTAGCACAATGGAAAAATCACTACCAGTCCAATAGCCAACATAAGCGCTCGTTTGAAATCACTGAACTGTAACCTTACAGCCATTTGAAAAAATAAACTAGTACTATTTTGCAATAATTCTTCAGGTGCACTGTGTGGTCACAGTAAATAGTACAATACCTTCAACAAACAGATGACAGTGTCACTGCCACTGTGGTGCCTTATAAAGTAACGTGTTTCAGAGTAAGGACTGTACCCTGGGCCTCCTACAACAACTGTGAGCACCTCAAATACTTGGCAATTCTGGGTTAGTTCTCCCAGCTTTTCCAGTGATTTTATACTGTTCCTGAATTGGGAAAAGCTTGGAACATTGCAAACTATTGTAGGATGAGGAAGCTATGTCTTATCCAGTTCCATTACTTATGTTAATTAATTGGCTACTGGCCTAAAATCAGGCTAATTTAGCAGAAATTCTTTTACATTCTTTTGCTCTCCAAGTAAAGAGAGGTAAAAAAAGTGCAAAAGGCAAAAGTGCCTTTTTTATTGATCAAATAGTTCAAAGTGCTTTTATCTCATACGGTGCTTTTGCTTGAACAATCAAAATTACATTTGCATTGACATTTAAATGTGCTTACTGAAAGAAGTATGCTAGACAGGATGCTTAATTCCCAGAACCATACAGCATATAGAAAAATCTTGACCAAAGATCAGGTCAAGCCAAAATATCACAAGTAGGGTGACACCTGAATTTCTACAGGCAAACTAGCTTTTTTGTTTACAAGTGTTTGATCAGACATTGTGTCCAGACATCTGTGATGGGGGTTGTAATAATAATACTCTGGAAAAATATTAAGTTATTAGGAATATTATGAAATTCCTGGGCCTTGCATCTTACCAACTACTGACACTGCTAGGAGATGCCAATAAAAAGAAACAAAATTTTAAAGTACATGTGATTATTTGGTCAGTGATTTTAGCACTACCTACACCCAAATGGAACGCCAGATACAAACTCTGTTCTAAAAGTCAGGACTTTGCTATGACCAGCAAAACCTAGGGTCAAAGATGCCCCTTTTATGTAAACTATACAAGGACTAGGTATTTTGCTCTATCAAAATATTCATAAGTTTTATTTTAATATAAAGGAAATGTTCTTGTTATGTGTGTTGTTTATCAAATCTTTTGGTATTAAACACTAGCCATAGATATTAAGACTCATATATAGTGTTGACAGTCAGTTATTATTATTTTGACAATTATTTTCTCAAAGAAAAAAGAGCATTCATGCATTTTTTCTCTGAATGCCTTCTATTTTAGCTATATGCAAACAGGATAATTATTTGTAAAGTCTCCATTGGAGACCTTAGTGTGTCTCCTTGGTAACATTTTGAACAAAAAATTACCTTCCAAAGCTGAGGGCCTAGAAGTTCTTGAAAATTTAAAAACTGAATCACTGTAACGGGGGACCCTAGCCCTGTTATCAAGAAACAGGGCGACCCCTTTAAATCCAGAACCTTCTGGGCACACCCACCTGGTCAAGCAGGGGTTAAGGATGGAGCCCTGCCAGCTGTACAGGTGACAGGAAGGGAAAGGCCAGAACCACATAAACCCCAAGTGGAGAAGGCCAGGGAGGCAGCACAGAGGAAGATTTCTGATGATGATGGCGAAGCTAAGATAAACTGTGTTTTATCTTAAAGCAGAATCTTGGGTATACCGTGCTTAGCACAATATGGCCCTGATTTTAATTGGGCCATTGATTTGTTGTCAGCTTACAAAATAAAAAATAAATTCCCATTATTTGTAGATTACCTACTTCTGCACACCCATCACTCTAAGTGTCTAGCAAACATTTTCTAGAAGGTTTCCTAAAACTTGTAGTGTTTTAGTCAATTTGACATTCAGACTGTATAGGAGCATGCACATGCCTATGGGCTGCAAAGGTACAGTCCATCATTGGCATTACTGAAGCTAGGGCAAAAATGGAGAGACCCATTACAACTGCATGGCAAATTTAGTGCTATATTTTTGTAGTCCTCTCTTCTCATAACTGGAGAGCCACAGAATATGAAGATATTCTTGTGTGAAGCAAAGACAATGTGTGAGAGGAGCAGTCTCAAGGATTCTTTTTTTATTGGACCATTATAAATGAACACAAGCTTCTTAGTTTCCATTTTGAGATAACTGTAGTAACTCAGAAAGGAATTACCATGTTACCCATTACCCAGGAAGGAAGCAAAGCTGTCTGAAGCCATTTTATATAAATTCCTTGTAAGAAGATGCTGGCAACAAAGCATGCATGCTTCAGCATAATCTTACAATTAATGCATACTGTTCCTCTGTTGGTTATGCCATGGAAAATGACAAACATATTTATAACATACCATAGTTTGGCATCTCTATGCAACAAGCATATTTTGTTGCTTTGTTGTGCAGATGATTATTACCAAGCAAGAAGAATCATAACAGGAATGATATTGGAAAAACTCCATAAATGGGTTTTTAAGCATTACAGGTGTTATATTGTCTGCAGCTCTGCTAATGTCTCGGTTGTTTTTTTGTCTTATATCAGGCAGCTGATATTTCCAGAATGCTGCTCCCATTCTTTATCATAAAAAAAACTTAAAAAAACCTGCCCATCTTCTTCCCCTTGTTCTTTTAGTTCCTTCTGCCTATAGTAAGACTCAGAATCGATGTATTCCTCCTGGCTATAAAAATGTTTTATATAGCTTCTTTATTCTTTCCATGGGGTCAGAATCTATCAGAGCCCTCCTGATTGGAGTTTCTCATAGTCCCATGGCAGGCTAAAGTTACCATTTGTCCTCTCCCCACCATGTTACCTTTCCAACTTCAACCTACTTTATAATCCTGGTTTCTTGTATCTAGTTACTTGTTCCCAGCCCATGATCTTAGGTGCCATCCCCTTCACTTGCGAAAATAACCAAAATTTGGCCCAGGTGAGAGAGAGAGACCCCCTACTCCTTAATGGGCCAACTCATTCTTAGGAGAATGATGAAGAATCTGAGAATTCAGATCATGTATTAATTGAATCTTTTCTTTAATGAAATATGTTATGGTGACTGTATTTGGATTTTGGGGACCCCTGGATTTGTAACTGAATAAAGGCTTTAATCTGTGTCTCAGCAAAAGCTGCTGGTCACAAGGCAAAATGATGAATTAAAAATAACATTGCAAATGCTTAGGCAAGCAGTTTTCCAACAAGGTTGTAGTATTATAAAGTATAGAACCCATTGTGTAAGAAGAACAAGAAGCAGTCCATCAGCTATTACCAGGAGATAAAGCAGAAGCAAGACCTTGGAGATGAAGGAGTCAGCAAGAAACCAGAAATAACTAACAATTGACCAGGAGAAGCCAGGGTCAAAATCTTAGGCATGTGCTCTTAGCAGAAAGACATGTAAATGAATTAAATGCATGGGCAATACCATGCTAATTAAGTTATCAGTAAACAGAGGTGGAGCTTGAAAGGGGAGGAAATATGGGTGGAACCAAAGGAGGAGTGAAGGTGGCATGAATGTTAATGGGCATGAACCAAGACACATAAAATGTAAAAAGAACTAATATTCACTGGAGGACCCTGGTTTGTTGGCTTTTTTGGGACCTTGACTGAAGCTTTCTCCATTCTGAATAAAGCTGTTGCAAGCAATGTGTGCTGGTGTTTGCTCCCTGCTTGCTCTGACTAATGAGTAACAGGATCCATGAGCAATTGGCTCATTGTCTCCCTAGTCATTGGGCACCTCATGGAGTCGGGTTCTAACAAAATACTGCAGAAGTGAATAAATAATATGTTACTCGAGTTACTTTGACACTGAGCTGATGGAAAATGTTCACCCTGTAGTTAAAACTGGGAAGAGAGTTAGGGCATATTTCATACATACACAAAGGCATAGAAATTAAAGTAACAGGGCAGTTTTTATGTTCTTTGAACCATATCTAACTGATCAGTTTATATCCTTGTATGCGGTGAATAACTGATGCCAATGTGATGCCTTATTACAATGATAAGTAATAACAGTGTCATGGTAATGAAGGGTAGTTAACTGAAAAACACCAGCCAAGTAATTGCTACAACTAATTTTATTGTGGCTACTGATGTCTATGAACAGCCTATATTAGCAATTTGGAAACTGTCTTGAATCAACATTCTTTTGAACACTAATGGCCCTATATTGATTTCTGGTTTTATCTAATTGTCTTTTTCAGCTCCTATATATTTCCAGGGCAGTCAGTGTTCTGGATGCAAAGATGATAAGCAAGGCCTCAAGAAGAAATTATAATTGAAACATCATCTAATCCATCCAACTGAGTTACCTCTGATTTACCTCCTTTTGAATGATCTTAGAATCATGCTCACTGCACTTGAAGTTAGAATCAGCAATAAAGTAACTGCTCCATGGCCCTACACATCAAGATTGCGCCCCTCACCACTCTGTACACCCAATCAAGCACACTGGGCTGGAATGACACAGTGCTGGGAGGCAGATCTGTGAGCTGGAGGTTAAGCATTTCTGTCTTAGACTAGTGGAGAAACAGATGAGCAACTACATGGAGAAGCTACATGTTTCAAATTAGTTGGGTTGGATAGGATACACCATAGGGTACTGAAGGAATGGATTACAGTAATTTTGGAGCCACTGGCTACCTTCTTTGAGAAACTGTGAAGATCAGATGAGGATCCAGATGACTGAAAAAAGGAAAATATAGAGCCCACCTTTAAGAAAGGGAAGGAAGATGGCTACTGGAAATTAAAGACCAGTTAGTCTGACCTCCATACATGAAAAGGTCATGGAACAGGTCCACAAGAAATCTATTTCCAACCACCTAGAGGAGAACAATGCAATTAGAAACAGTCAGGATTCACCAAAGTCATACTTGACCAATTTGATTTTCTTTTATGATAAAGTGACATGCTCATGGATAGTAGTATAACAGTGGATGTGATATGTTTTAGCAAAGTTTTTGACACTTTCTTCTGTGCCATTCTCATTAACAAGTTAAGGAAATACAAACTAGATGTAAGTCTTGTAAGGTGGATATATAACTGGTTGGATCATTAGGCTCAGTGTGTGACGATGACTCACTGAGTAATCAATGGCTTGATGTCTAGTTAGGAGGAAGTGTGAATTGTCAAGAGATCCATGCAGATAACTTCACATCCATCCAGTAACTTCACAAGTTACTGGAGAGCAGGTTCAGGTTGGACATTAGGAGGCACTACTTCACAGTTAGGGTGGTTGGGACATGGAACCGGCTTCCTAGGGAAGTTGTTCTTGCTCCTACCTTGGGCGTCTTTAAGAGTAGATTAGATAGGTACTTGGCTGGGGTCCTGTGACCCGTATAATCATTCATCTCCATGGAGCCCTTGAATCAAGAGGCAATATGTCACAGGGGGAGAAGTCCCGAGGGACCTCCAGAGCTCCCAGAAGGAGCCGCGGAGGCAGAAGCGGGTGACAGAGTGAAAAGAAAAGAAAAGGAAAAATGTCAGTTACTTACCACAGGAGACGCAGGATCGCCGGAGAAGCCCGCGCGCAGCCAGGGCGAAGAATCAAATCATCTGTGGACGGCAGGTGATGTCAGCGGATGACCAGCGGAAATAAAAGGAACAGCCACAGCCAGGAGTGGGGGAAGCACATGGCTGCTGGAAGTAGGCTGTGCCAGAGGCGGCTGGAGGTGTGGAACACCAGAGCCGACTGCTGGTGCATGCCCCGGATGGGAGATCGAGCCCAGAAGGTGCGGAACACCAGAGCCAGCTGCCGGCACGTGCCCCGGGCGGGGGAGAGAGCCCAGAGGACATGGAGCACTGGAACCAGCAGCAGACGTGCCACCTGGAGGCAAAGAAGAGCCCCGAGAGAGACAGGTGCTGAAGGACGGTGCAGATAGAACGGGTGTGCCAGGGAAAAGCGAGGAGTGAGCTGCAGATGCATGGAGGGACCCGCGGCCCGGAGAAGACCCAGAGAGAGGACTGCAGCCAGAGGCAGATCCAGGCGGGAGAGGGAAGCCCTGGGGTGACCCGGAGAGGGGACATCTGGACTGGAGGGATCTGGAGAGGGGGATCTACAGCAGGGAGAACCCGGAGAAGGTGTCACTCCTGGGGGAGCAAGACAAGGAGTAGTGGGTAGCGGCTCGATCGAGGGACAAAGACCCCAATTGGGTGACTAGCAGTGCTTAAGTTTGTTATTTCCTTTGTTTGTGTTACCCCAGGTTAGAAGGGGCTGCTGCACGGGAGTAGATAGTGAGGGAAGCTCCCCCATCAGTGACGGCCAGAGGGAACAGCGACGAGAACACCTAGAACCATCGGGCAGGGTAAGGGCAAGGTGAAAGGGGTGGAGGAGGGGAAGATCTTGACTGCAGGTAGCCAAAGAGGGCATCTTCCCAGACGGAAGCCCCACCCACTGGAAGATCAAAGTTGTGGCAGGCGAGAAAGGGGAGGACCACAGAGCTGAGAAAGACGTGCTCCAAGACTACGTGCAACAGCCAGCCTCGAACCCTCAGGGCAAGGAAGCCCGAGGTAAGATGTTCAACGCCCGGCGGTTGCACAATAAAATGCTAAAGACTCAGTGGGACACATTTTTTGATTAGTATGCAGAAGCTTCCAAAAGATGTCAAGAATCTCAAGTTCAAAGTCTTAAGGACTCCCCAGAAAAACAAAAATCTCAGCTAAAGGAATTAAAACAGAAAAATGAACCAATAGGGGATCTCCCATCAACAGCACCATCAGCACCAGCACAACTTTATCCACAACTGACTGAGAGTGAATCTGTAGAAGACATAATTGATTTTTTTAGTGTGCCACCCCCATACCAGTCCCAGGCACAATCTGAATCTGAGGAAGTTCAAAGTAATAGATTCTTCCTGTAGAATCAGCCCACCCCATTAGGAAACCATCACGCAACAACCATCACCTGCCCCCGGGGCATGCCCACGGCCACATGGCATTTGTCTCCTAAAGCCTCGATCTCCTCTTATTTAAGGTCAGATGCTCAATATGGTCCAGTCCCACCTTTAAAAATTAAAAAGACTCATCTGATGCCTTTATGCCAATTCCCAGGGCAGGTCCAAATGGGGAAATTACAGTCACAGTTCATGCTCCCTGGACCCCGGGAGATCTCCTAAACCTTGTTAAGCAATTCCCCAATATCAGGGAAGAACCCCAGAAGTTTAGAGATGAATTGGAAACTGTAATCAATTGTTTTGAGCCAACATTTGTGGAGTTAAACCAATTAATGAGAAGTGTTCTGCCCTCTGTGGTCCATAACCGCTTCATTTCACAGGTTAATTGGCCTCCTTGAGACCCTGGAATGGGAGGTCACTTAGTAGGTGCCCAAGAACGCCTTCTTGAGCCCGTGCTTAAAATCTGCCCCAGGAAAACTGACTGGGCCAAAATAAATAACTGTAAGCAAAATAAAGGAGAATCCCCAGCAAACTACATAGATTGCTTGAAACTTGTATTTGAAAAACATTCTGGCATTGAAGATGCAGCTGAAACTGCCCCAGAAACAGTTACCACTGCTTTTGTCCAAGGACTTCTTTCTAAAGTCCAGGAACAGCTGCGTACAATTGTGGCAGGTTGGTAAACTAAGACACTTACAAAACTAGTCACCATTGCTAATCATTGTACAGCCAGCCAAGAAAAGAAAAAGGAATCCATGGAAACTAAGCTAATGTATTTACAAATGCAGACGTTAGACAAAGGTAGACGCTGAGGTTTCCATTAAGAACAATTCAGAGGCAGGGGACGTGGTCGTGGGATGAGACAAGGAGAATTTCAGTCCCAAAATAATGACAGTTGTTATTATTGTGGCCAACAAGACAGGTGATGACATTTGAACAGCCACCACCTCCTCTCAATCAATTCTCTGTCCCAAATCAAGGAGCCTCCTGTTAGGACAGTCTGAGGAATGATAACATCATCACAGTCCCGCTTCTCTCACTTAATCAAGAACATCTCTTCATTTCCTGTTTAATAAATAGCACTCCTACAAAATGTTTCGTAGACACTGGTGCAAGTCGCTCTGCTTTCCGAGCCAAAGAATTTTCTACAACTCCCCTCTCCTCTGCTGTTGTAAACACTGTAGGAATTTCAAATCAGATAGTTCCTCATCCTGTTTCCCAACCCTTACATGTTTCTCTTGATCCTGTTTCTGATCAACATGCCTTTCTGCTCAGTCCTTAATCTCCTGTTAATTTGTTAAGCAGAGATTTGCTTTGTAAACCCGGCTGTACTATTTATTGTTCTCCTAATGGTGTTTATCTGAATGTTCCCTGTGTTAATGAAATGGCTGTACTTGCTACTCTAGCTAGTTCACCTCCTGAGCCTGAGTCCCCTAATCTTTCTGTGTTACAAGAGGAAATCATAAAAGCTGCCCCTCCGTTTCTCTGGTCCCAACATGCTAATGAAGTAGAGCAAATCCATACTGCCCAGCCTGTAAAAATTAGATTAAACCCCGCTAAGCTGTTACCTAAAGTTGCTCAATACCCCTGAGCCTTTGTCCTGGACTTCAGAAGCCAAAGCTGCTTTTGCTTCTATTAAACAAGCACTGTTGCAACCTCCTCCCCTAGGCCTTCCTGATTATACTAAACCCTTTATTCTTTTTTGTCATGAAAAAGATGGATTTGCACTTGTTGCCCTCACTCAAGCACATAGAGACAAGCAACGTCCCATTGTTTATTATAGCTCTGCTCTTGACCCAGTTGCAGCCGGACTTCCTCCATGTCTTCATGCTGTAGCTGCAGCTGCTATTACCGTTGAGCTATCCTCTACCCTTGTATTAGGCTCTCCCCTTACTGTTGCTGTCCTACACGCTGTAGCAGCCCTTTTACTAAAAACTAAAACTCAACACTTTTCAAATACTAGATTGACTAAGTATGAAATTTTGCTTCTTTCTGCTGGAAATATTACTCTAACTAGATGCCCTGTTTTAAACCCTGCCTCCCTATTGTCTACTCCTTCAGATGATGAACTCCACAATTGTATTGATGTTACTGCCCACCTAACAATGCCCCACACTAGTTTAAAGAACACCCCCTTGCAAAACCCAAATCTAGTATTTTATGTTGATGGATCATATCAAAGAAACTCAACAGGTTCTCTTGTTGCAGGATATGTAGTATGTTCCCATTATGATGTTATAGAAAGCCATCACTTGCCTAATGCGTATTCAGCTCAAGTTGCCGAGCTTGTGGCCCTTACCAGGGTTTGCACCCTAGCCTCTGGTGCCTTCATTAATATTTACACTGATTCTCGCTACGCGTTTGGTATTGTACACGATTATGATCAACTTTGGAAGCAAAGAGGCTCCTCACATCAGGAGGTGCCAAAATTAGTAATAGTCCATATGTAAATGCCTTGTTAAATACGTTACAGTTACCTTCTGCTGTTGCTATTATTAAATGCCAAGCTCACCAGAAACCTTATGATGATGTTACATGTGGGAATGCTCTTGCAGACTCCGCTGCCAAAGCTGCGGCTATTTCTACTCCTCAGGCTACACCTGTGTTTTTGCCTATCTCAGCTAACTAGTCTCTATTGGCAAGTCTTTACAACATTGCCCTCCTCCAAGATCAGGCTCCAGAACCAGGAAAATATACGTGGAGACTGCCTGGGTGTTTGTTACACCCTGACCATTTGTGGCACTCCCTGGACAGCTGCCTGGTTGCCCCAACAGTCCTTCTTCCCTATCTTGCTTGCATAAACCATGGCATAGCACATGTGAGCAAAGGGGAGATGATAGATTTCTTCCACAGGCATCTACTAAATTTTACTGGTGAAAATTCACATATCTATAGACTTCAAGAACAGTTTATGTGCCTAAATGGCACATGCAGCCATATGCCTGCAGTTTTGCTGGTGAAGCTTCAAGGCAAAATCCTCCTTCACTTGCTAAATAGCACCTGTACAACCGAGAATACCACCTGAATGCTGAATTAAACTGTGTAGCTTCAATTTTGGCATAAACACAGTTTCAGTTGATGTTTTACCTTGGGGCAAAATAGATATTGCTTTTCATGTGTACATGCTGGAAGCAGATACCTCCCATTTTTAACATTATTGCTAGAGCTTCATACAGGGAATAGGAAACTCAGGGTCTAGCCCCTTCACCTTGAGGGCTTTGAACCTTTACCTCCTGCTTTCCACCAAAGTGCTCAAGCAACAGTTTCACCATTATGTAGATTTCCCCACCTGACGCTTGCCCATCACACATGGCATTTAGCAGATAAAGGGATGGAGAGAAGTGAAGAAGCTTCTACCCTATTGGGAAGAAAGTTCCAGGCTACAACCTAGAACCTTCTCCTTGGAAAAGCAGCAGCTATCTTACTGAGCCACACATCCTCTAACTTGCTTTTTTTTCTTCTTGGCCCACATCTCTGTCTCTTGGCTGCCCAGGGAACTGATTAAAGTTTTCAAGATTCTTTTTGGACTTGGAAAACTAGCTGAAGGGGTGCCTGTTACACAGAGCCCAGATTGCATTAGCTCTCTGCTGGGTGCCAGTGTGGTAGAAATGCAGAGGATGATGATATTGTCACATTCTTCTGCCTCCTAAATCCTTTTTGACCTCTTCCAGGCAGACTTTCCTTCCACCATCAGCAGGATTCACAAGCTATGTGGAGAAAGGGGGACTGTGATAAAGGAGATGCTCTCATGTCATGAGAGAAGGCTATTTATGTAGCCAAATCATACTAACCTCAGCAGTTCTTTGGAACAGGGACTTTTTGTTCTGTGTTCGTACAACACTGAGCACAACAGGATCCTGGTCTATGACAAGGGTTCCTGAGCACTAAAGCAAGATCAATAAATAAGTTATAGGATGACTTCTTTGAAGCCCAGACCCAAGAGAGCACTTACAATGCAGCTTGTGCCTGACCATGTACTAATCTCAGAGAAGTGCTTTGCTGGACTGTGGCCAAAGGCTCTGACCCAAACACAATTAAAGTCAATGGGAATCTTTGTTCTGACCTTCCTGGGCTCTGCCTTTAGTTCTGTATGAAAATTAAAAGTTTATTTTTGCCTTGAGTGATACAACTTTTGTTTTGTGGCACGGGGCCAAGGAAAGTTCTGAACTAAACTTAGGAGAGAAAACTTGCATAAGGTATTTATGCATTTATTTATTCTCAGGATGCATGGTGCTGTGATTTCGACTATATCCAATGATACTGGTAAGAGACACAAACATTAATTATGGGTTTTTTTTAAAACAGTGCAGCTGTACTCTCACAAAGCTATTGAAGAGATATTTACAAAATATGTCTACTGAATGTGAAAATAAATCTAAATCAAAATCCATCTGCTGTTAGAAGAAACAGTTGTGGGGATCATCAAATTACAAGTAAGGCTGGGATTCCTGTATAACCTGCATAAGTGCTTTGAAAACTCAAATTAAACAAAAGGAAAGATTATACTGTGTATGCAGATATGCCACATTGCATATGAATCACAAATCTCTACAAACAAAAAATGATTTGGACATACACTTGGCATTTCACATGTGGGTGTATGTTAACAGAAGTGTTTAGTGCATATAATAGGAGGTTACAAAGATCATTTCTGCATTCTGGAAATTTAAATGTGTTTGAAACTGACACAGATGAAAATTGCTTGAAAAACTCACCATACAGCCTGTACCAAAAAGTACAATTTTATCCTTAGCAGAATAAGGTATTGCTCATGAACAAATATGCACACCAGTAACCTGTTTTGTTTTTTTTCTTTTAAAGTGAAT
Organism: Caiman crocodilus; assembly: GCA_030014935.1. Classification (NCBI taxonomy): domain Eukaryota; kingdom Metazoa; phylum Chordata; order Crocodylia; family Alligatoridae; genus Caiman; species Caiman crocodilus. Next base: position 65,251,793 of record JAGPOW010003316.1, read on the forward strand.
TGCTTGTATTTCTGTAGCAAAGTGATTCTCAAGTGGGGTTCTGCAAGATGCTTGAAGGGTGCCATGGTGCATGCCTCCTGAAAGAAGAGGTAAGCACTGGTTTCTCCACTTGCCAGGTACCCTGCACCTACCCTGCATCTCGGCATCATTTCCTGTGGCTCTTCTTGCTAGCCAGCTCTGATCTAGAAAGCACAGCCCTCACCTCATGGCAGCCCCTGCACTAACTGCCCCTGTTCTCTAAGCAATGCACTCTGCCATGAGTGGGTAGGAAAATTCAGGGCTGCATGTTTTCAGCCTGGTTCATTTCCTTCCTTCTTCCATGATCACAGAGCTGGTGGGAGGGATGTCACAGGCTGGCTAGGTGCTGTGAGTGTATCAACTGTGAGGCTGCTGGGTTTGGGATCGACGAGGTGAGTTGAGAATGAAGTAAAGGCAAATTTACTTATAGCTTAGCATATAACAGTTAACAAAAAGGCTAATGTAGTTTCCTGGTGTTGGACATATAAAATAGCTGGTACTCCTTGAAGATCTTGAGCTTCTGCACAGCAGCTGGTGCAAGAGGTCCAATACTTGCCATTGGGATGGTACAAGTGTCCAGGACCTTCCCAGCAAATTTGCTGGGCTAGCATAATATAGGGAGTTGCTGGTAGGGGCGTTACACAAATCATATTAGGGGGACTACTGGGCCACCCTCTCCATAATGTTCCCAAGCCTATTATAATATCATTTACAGCATACAATGGGGATTGAGCTAAATACTTGGGGCCTTCTGGGATTAAAATTTCCCAAATGGGACTATGTAAGTCCCTGTCCCACATACACCCACCCACCAGCCCTGTTGTTAAGAGATGGGCAGTGGACCATGTGCCATTTGCTACCGCATGCATGACAAAAAAGCATTTTGTATTGCTACACCCTTCCCGTCATGTGCTCCATGTGTATCAGTAAACTAACCATTGGGCTAAAGCTGGGATTAGCCCATGGCGCTCTAAACTGATAGCCCATTCTTTGTGTCTGAGATCACTCATTACCTGGGGGAAATGAAGGTTAAGTGGAAGCTGTACTTGGGCACAAGCAGTGCTCCAGGTTTGATTGGCATTGGCTTGGAAGGCTGCATGCATTAAAAGGTGACTTATTTTTGCTGCTTCTCGGCCAATGGTTGCCACTAACTCGTCAATGTACTCTAGGGACAAGCTGTCAATCATACCCCCCCAGTAAGAAAACCTATGACTCGCCATATATCCATGATTCCTTGAGTGTTTTTCTGATATTTATTTATGTTCCAAACTCCCATGGCTGAATTGAGTCCAAAAAACAGCTAGGGGTTCCCCTTGTCGGGTGCTTAACCATCTCTTTTCTCCCTGGGATTGGTAAACCTTCCAATTGGATTGGTTTATTGGTTTGGATGAGTCCCCGTCTGTGTACTTAAATTTACATTTCCCAGGTACAACCATGGCCTTGGTATCTTGCAAAAATGATTCTGGCATGCTGCCCCCTAAGGGCTCAGCCGTGTGTTCTGGGCTGACCAGGGCTGTGCCCTGCAGACCTTCCCAAACTGCTTGGCGATATGTAGCTACCATGTATTCAAGTCCATGAGCGTGTCCCCCTTTGTCCATATGGCGGGATCACAAATGGCCCCGAATGTAGGATGTGTTGGCCTCCCATTCCATGGACCACCACTTGACAGCATAGGTGCCATTTTTAAACCACCACAGTACCTTGCTGTATCTGGCGGACTGGTGTATTTGGTGAGCTGCACACCATTGCACCAAAGTATCATCGGGCAAGGGAACCAATGGAGCTATTGTCTCCCATGGAAGCAAGGTTGGAGGGTTTGACCGCTTTCTTGGGTTTTGGGTGGGTGTAGAATTTTGAGCTACAGGCGTGGCAGTGGTAGCAGTCACACTGGGACTCAGAGTGGGCAGGGTACCTGCAGGCAGAATGTAACAGCACCAGGGCCATTGCCAGAAACCACAACAGTCCCCTCCTGTTCCGCACTTGTTTTTTCCCAGCTTGGCATATGGGAGAAAATGGAGCAACCACCCCATTCCACAATAACATTTACAAGTTCCCCCTTGCCAGCCCACAATCCACCATTGGCAACTATCAGGCCAGTTCCACACTTCTTCAATTGTAGCAGGCCTCTCCCAGTATCCCAGCCTGACTGAGGCTTTGGCAGTGGTGCAACTCAGGGTGTGGTAGCATGTGAATGCTCCACATTAGTCAAACAGTGACAACAAGCAGCAGTTCCATCAAGATGGCACTCCACCCCTTCATTGCTAGACGAGGGTGGTAGGTGGTGTCGTCGCTCTGGAGCAGGGTTGCAACCCCAGGCCGTTTCCGAGACCACTACGGCTGTGCCTTTGGATGGACCCAATCTGCAGGAACAAGGAAAAATGGAGTCTAGATCTGACCTCGACACCCACCGTGAGTTATGTGTATCTTGTGCCATTAACACCCCTTCCCACTTGTCCCCCTGTGGGTGCCTAACCACTACCTGGCCCCCCGCTTAGAGTTTTTCCCAGCCACCTCTTTACCATTCCACTGCCAGCTTGCAGGGCCCACCCTGGCTGAAGGCTTGCTTTATGGGGCTTCCTCCGGTGTGGAGCCAACTGTTGACCCAGTTAATTGAGCAACTCAGGTGTAAGTCCCAATCCTTGAGGGCCAGGCCAATGGCCATTCACAGGTTGCATTTTAAGATACTGTTGGCCTATACAGGGAATGAGTTCAAATGATGGTTTCATCCTCCAGCTGCTGGTTGATCTGGAACCAATTTCCAAGGGAAGTGGTACTGGCTTCTACTCTGGGGGTCTTTAAAAAGTGGCTCGATGCCTATGTGGCTGGGGTCACTTGAACCCAGTTTCTCTCCTGCCCAGGCAGGGGGTCAGACTTGAAGATCTACAAGGTCCCTTCCAACCCTATTTCTATGATTCTATGATACTATGATTCTATGATACTGTCCTGGATGGGTTGCGTTGCCTTGGGGGTGTCCCGTATTGAGGTTGCTGTACTTCCTTCATGGCCAGCAGGGTGAGTGAGGTCATGGAACATCGGGCTACTGCCGTCATTACATTCTCCTGCTCACTTTTCTAAACCATGGTGCAGCCGAACTGCCATGTTTCCTGCTTAAGGATAAACCACTGCCCCTGCAATATGTTTAGTCCCAATAGGTTCAGCCCTCCCTGGAGCATTACAGCCGCTGCTGTTTCTATGGAGCCATTAGACAAGGTGAATGTGAGCCGGACCAGATGTTCTAGTCATTTGGCTTCTCTGACTCCTACCACCTGTTAGGGGGGGTCCCCGTTCCCCCTTCCATTCTGCACAGTCCAAAATGCACAGCTGGATGCCAGTGTCTAGTAGTATGTTGATTGACCTTTTTCTTCCATTTAAACAATTTTTTATAGGCACTTGGATTAAGGGGCCAATATTATTCTGTGTTACTGATCCCTGATCCTCTATTGCCCCCATGATGGCCTCTTGCCCAGGGGGCTGGATCAGCTGGGCTTGCTACTGCTGGGGATTGGGGGGTGCTGAGAGTTCTGTCTTGTCCCCTTTCCCATCCTTGCAGTGTTTGGCCCACAACTCTTGCATGACTGTGGTGAGCAGCCCGTCAATTTGCTCTTTACTTAACACTGCTGCCAGTAAACCCTTCCACATCCATGCACACGGGGTCTCAGATTTTTCATCCTACACTTTCCCAGACTTAGGGGCTCCCAGTAGCTTGCCCTTCCTTTTGGCTGCAACCATGGCCTTGGCCTGGCGTGAGGGTTTAGTTACCCCGTGGTTCGAAAGTAGGGGAAAGAGTGCAGCTAATTTCTGAATCACTCCTCTTACTGGGTTTCCTATCATTGTCTGCTCCTTGGCCAGCACTGAGGTGGTGAAATCAGCAGGCGCTCATCAACAGAACTTTTTCCACATTGCTTCCGTTAATTGCGTAGCATCTATATGAGTTGCTCACTGTTGGTGGTCTATGTTTCTTTCCAGCACCAGCTGATATAAACAAAATACAGCCTCTTCCACATTAGACCACCCCCAACTATTATGGTAGAGCTCTCCTTCCGTGTTGCTATAGCAGCTGGCAGCTGCCTGCACCATGGCACAAAACAAGGTCATGCTCCCTTTTGTAGCTACAAACTGCATTAGGAGAAAGCTGGGTCTCAGTACAAGCTGGGATGCTTCGGCACAGTTAAGACTTACTTCCGCTATCCTTTCATATACATTTGTACTAACCAATCCATTACTGGTTCCCTGGGCTTGAATGGGTACTGTTCCTGCAGACCTTGGATTTCCATCCTTGTGAAGGAGTGCTGCTCTATCTGGGTGGGTTGCCCCTGATGAGCACAGGTCACCTGCACTGGGAAGGTTTGGAACAGATCTCCTAAATTTTCTTGGAGTGGGGCATATGGAGGTGGGACCATGTGGGCCTCTTCTGCAAGTTTCACATGTTCACCTTCTGGGTTTTCCCACAGCTCAGTCTCTGGTATCCCACCATACAGACACTGCCGTACCCTTTCAAGTGACTGTGTCACTTATACCTTTCTCTCAAGGGAGGTGATTGCCTGTGCAACTAGTATTTTCCCCTTCCAGTGCTCTAGTATCTCCACGCAGTTTTGTGCTGCTCTGGCCACAGCACAAACCACACTACTGGAATCCTTTTCTTCTCTCTATTCCCTTTCAAGCTGGGTTATTCACTCTTTTAGTGATTGGTTCTCCTGATGAAACTGAGTGGCCTCCTCCACCCCCAGTCTTAAGCAAGTTGCCAGCAGCCAAGACAAGCATTCTTTCTGGGGTCTAGCCTTCTGCATGGCAGTGAACAGAGCCCACTGACAGGGATTGCTCCAGGCGAGTCTCAACCTCTCCTTATCCCACCCTAGATTCCTAGTACATGTAACTTTTTCTATTAAAGCAATCAGTGAGGCCCACCCCTCTGTTCCTTTCTTCCCCTCCGTACTCTCCATCCTTGATCCTGTTTGTGATGCCAATTTTGCCACAGTCCAGCTAGGCACTGTAAGTGTATCAGCTGTGAGGCTGTTGGGTTTGGGATTAAGGAGGTGAGTCGTGAGTGAAGTAAAGGCAAATTTACTTATAGCTTAGCATATAATATTTAACAGAAAGGCTAATGTGACAAGCAGATTGTACAGTAATAAAGAGCTAATAGTGACAGATAGCTACAGATAGACAAAATGATAAAGAGTTCCCACATGGGGTTGGCAAGTTATCAGCAGTCCCTCTATGCCAGGTGCATGCCAAGTAGTTCCAACGAAGTTAGGCATCCCTGATCAATGCTGTCCAAGGGGTCACTGGGAAGGTCCCTTGGTCAGGATCCAGTCTTCACTCACACTGGGAGTCTGGGGTCCATGCTTGGTACAGCGATGGTCCTTCTGTCCCATCCTTCTAACTGGTCACTTGACATGCACATTCCTTTATGCCTTATTTTATGCTCAGCTGTTGGCTTTAGAGCCACTCACAATCTTGCCCTATAGCTGTTATCCTATGGGATCAAAAGATGTTAGAAATTATCATGAAAGGTTACTGCCCAAACTCGGGTTCACCCAGTAAGCAAATTACATCACATTACTTTGAGGTTTAAAATTAGCGTTACTCTGCCATTAGTATCTTATTCCTGGATTCCTTGGAATGTGCTAACTATATTAAGTGGTCAGATCTTGTTATGGCTTGACCTTTATAAAACTTGTTAGATCAGCTAATCTTGTAGTGCTGCTTATTTTTGGTGTTCAGTGGTCCCATGATCAGTACAAACAGATTCAACACTTTGGTTAAATTGTGACAGACAAATCCCACTTGCAAGTTGCAAATTTACAAGCTTTGCCTTAGCTAAACTTAACTGCTTAGACCATTGCCTGAATGCCTCCAAGAGCATATACTTATTGCTCATGATAGTAACCCCTCTGGTTCTGGCTACCACAGAGGGGCTATGAGGAATGGTGGCTCTTTTCACCAGCATTCAAGCCACCAACGGAGCAGCCATAATTGTATGGGCCATGCTCAGGTATAAAACAAGGGCAGGGAAAATGTAAATAGTGGAAATGGGTAGATGGAGATTTCTGCACCTGCTGCCTTAACCTGGTACCAGTCTCTGCCCCACTGGCCACTGTCACCCTCTTCTGCTTCTTGCTGGGATAGATTTCTCCTTCAGGTGTTTAATGACCCAACCCCAAGCTTTCTAGTCAGCCCAGTTGAGCAGCCCTTGCCAGAGCCAAGCACCATGTATCCCTCCCCAGCATGTTCTCAAGGCTGCTCTGCCCCCTGATACCCACCTGCTACCTCTTGCTATGGGGTGCAAGGGGTGCCTTGAATCTAAAAGGCTTGAGAGCCATTGCTGTAGCAGCTAGGAGCTATATTCTGGGAAATGAATCCCACTGTGCAAGCTATGATATGAACATGGAGCATATCATTGACTCCTGTTCCAAAGAATTAATGAAATGTAAACGGTGTTCATGGTACTTCACAAACAAAAGAAAAGGTCCTATCCCAAGGAGCTTACAGTTTGTTGAGGACACAGATAATAGGAAATTTGACTGTTTCTTGGATTTGTGTTTGGTAGGTTAACTACTGATGAGGCGAAAGACAAATCTACAGCTCAATTTTTATTCTTGATACCTCATTACACAAGAATACATACTTGCCCCTGTGTCTACCTGAGTAACCATGACAGCTCAATACAGATTCTCACTAATACCATCTGGAAAAATTTAGGAAGGAGGAGAAGGTTGGCACTTAGGCTGGCAGCATGTCTCCTTGTACTTGCTGAGTTCTCCAATTTTCCCTTCTGTCTATACCCAATATTTATACATGGCTTATTTTAACATTAACTGATTGGTTTATTTAAATTCCTTTGTTTCACTTGTTAAAAACTGCACTGAACCAATTTTTCTATGGACTCAGAAGATGACAATTAGATTGAATTTATGTCCTTGTGAAAATTACACTTTTGGGAAGTGAAGATGTCTTTTCTCCTTCCTTTACCACCTTGGAATGCTGCTTGGAAACCTGCTTTTTTTGAACTTGGTTTATAGTGTCAAATATTGAAACCTCACAATCATTCATGAAATGGAATTGTTACTCTCCACAGAGAAAGAAGTTTGGAGACCAAACAGGGAGAACCTATGGCCTTCAAACACAGCACTATAAGAATTTTACTGTCAAGTGTGAAGAGGAATAGCCAGATTTTGTGGGATGAAAAAGAGACAAAAGACAGAAATATGACCTTTGAGGTCCAGACTGGGTTCCAGGCTGGATGGTGACATTTTCTAGACTGATGAAAAGCAGATGTGGCTAGCTGGAGTATACACAGTACAAAACAGGAAGGGTTAAGTGTTGAGGAAAACACTATACAGACACATGTAGGCATACAGACTATACAGACTCTATTGTCAGTACAGTTGTTGGAGCAAAGCCTTTTTATCCATTTATAATCTTTTTTAATTTAATTTTATTTTTCAGGATATGGGTTCAATTTATTTGCAGGGACCAGGAATTGATTTTTAACATACTCTATATTGCTTAGCAGAAGAAACCTTGACTACCTTAACATTTTAGTCATTCAGTGAGTTGTTTACAAGGAGAATCCTGCAGCAATGCAGAATCCATACTGATGTCTACAGCTTTTCATAGGCCCAAGGACCCACCTGTAAGTAACTCATTGCTGGATGAGGGTTATACAATATAAAGTAGAGAAATCAAATTTAGACATTTATTAAAGTAGAGATTACTACAACATCCATTATAAATACCATGTATAGCATTGAATTTTGCCTTTGAGCATCTTCCAATAGCAATGTAGTCACAGCAAAACAAGATATAGTTTTAAAAAATCCAAGCTACATGATACGTCCTTAATGCTGTTTTGAGTTTGGCAAAGAAAAATGTTTCACAGGTGAGCTCAGAACAGAATTCCAAAGAACAGAGTTTAAACGTCCCAAACTTTACTTTTCTAGGCCAAAAGGGTCTATTTATTTTCAGGGGAAAAAACTGAAATGTTGTGAACAAAGCTAACACCAACTAAAATGCTTGCTTGAATATTTGTATTTAAGTTCCAGTTGAAGCATGGGCTAGAAATGAGAACCTCCATGTGAGAATGAGAAAGAGCTAACTATACCATGCTCTGAGCCAAAGGTGTATTGCAAAATGGACAGAGAGAATCAAGAGGGTGGAAATAAAGTTTAGAGCAATTAATTTCTGCATATGTATGGTTCATGCCCAATGGAGATCCATTTACCAAACCAGCCAATCCACCTAATTAACTCATCCACAGAACAGCAAACCAAACTCTTGCCTCCAAATATCAGCAAGTCAGAAAACCATAAACATGAATATATTAATTAAAGACAAATGTGCTTCAAAGTGTGGTATATGGCATCACAGCTTGTTTGTGAGCTTTCAGGCAATCAGAGATGTGTGTGCAAACACCAGATGTTTCATGAATTTTAGCACAAATGATCATTATTCATTTGAAAATTTATACAAGAAATGTATGCATACTGCCTATGTTCCTCTCATTTTTGTCGCATCCAGAAATGCATCAGAAATTCAGTCAAGAAGCAGAAACAATATCAGCAACTTAAGTGACACAAAAATAGAGAATAACCAAAGCAAACCATGTATAGATAACATCTGATCATCTAAATATCTGTGAAACACAAGTAAAGTCTCTATGATCAGAAATGATGGCTGTATCCCCAAAGGCTCACTAAAAAAAGAATAGGCTACATTTGCAATAGGTAGTATTTGTGTGCAACCAGCTCTGTTTTCACTAATGGGAATCTCTTTTTCTATCAAGGAGCAATGCTGTATCTTACTGCTCCTAAATTTCACTATCAACCCCAATAGGAAGGAGTCCTACTGCTGGCTGGTACACAGAGCCTGAATTGACACAAGATGTGATTGGTTATCATGGTCTCTTTGGCCTTTTGCATTGCTCTAAAAAAAGGTAATAAAGAAATGCGTATCCCTAGCCATTCCTGGGGTAAAAGCTCGCAGATGATGGTGAAGCAACAGAGTTAGTTTCTATGTGAACTTGCTGTAGATCCCAACAGAAAGGAATAAAGAAAAAAAATGGGAAGAATATTCTTCTGCTCCAGTTGTTCTGAGTTGTACTTATCCCTTGAGGTTACATCTAGCCTATTGAATATACTTTTAAAAGTCTCTGGCAAATCTAGCTAGAACTAGTAGTTGTGTTGTGCAGAGGCTCAATCACTTGTAACTATGATGCCAAATGGAGCAGGCCTTGGCTCTGAGTGATTGCTTAACAGCACATAGTACCAGGGGTATAGCAAATGAAGAAAATACTCTCTGTGGAAGAATTCAGGAGTTAAAAACCCAACTAAGGACAAAACTCTCTAGAAATGTGTACAACAACTAAAGAAGGCTGAAAAGGTTCTTCTTTCTACATCTGAAAACAAAGAGTACCAGAAAAAAGGAGACATCAGTTACATCTACATGTGGTAAGCATGTTTGTTATTACCCTGAAATAGAATAGTTTTCTGATAGCATACTGTTAGGTTAACAATAATTTAGATTATTAAGAAGTATTAGCTTTGCAGCTG
>JAGPOW010003316.1:65263340-65276342 GCA_030014935.1 Caiman crocodilus
GATTTAAAAAGGACTCCCCCCGACACACACACCTCTAAGTTTAATAGGCATCTCAGGCCATACATTCCCCTGTCCCACTATGGGAAGCCTATTTAAACTTGATTGATTAAAACTCAGTTGCCTGGTTAGGGAATGCTGAGGCAAAGAGACTGAGTCAGAGGGGGTATAGGCAACATTTGAGCAATGGTAAAGGATTCATCACAGCGTCCAGCCCATTGGAGCCCTTAGCACAAGTGTTGCCATATTTTTCCCGAGACGACTGGTGGAAGTCCTCTCCGCAAAAGGTTATGAGCACCTCGATAATTGCCTTAAGTCTGTTAAAATACTATAGTAAGATCTGGAAAAGTCAGGCTAAGCTGAGGCTTGTTCACAATAAATAAAAATTCAAAACCCTGATGCTGCAAGCTATCTACTGTTTCTGAAGAAACCATGAGATATCCCATCAGTATATCTGCTGTCCATAGGAATCAGTATATCTGCTGTCCAAGCTGGCTCCCAATGTTTCCTGATTATCAATCAGTTTCTTGAGATGTTCCAAACCAGATAACCCCTTGTCAAGAGAAAAGACAATGATTTACACTATTGAGAATGCTTTGAAAAAGTTGACCTGATGGTATAAAAATCTGTAAAAAGCAGCAGTGTGTGTACTTCAAGAAGAAAAATTGTGTGCTTACACCATCCCCTGTTGTTCTTGGGATGCTGGAAGAACAAATCGTCTCCCTTCAAGGACTATGCTAGGAATTTTACCTGTCAGCTTTGAGACTGGAGTACTTTGGACTGGTGAGATCCCAGCATTCTCTCTTTCTCTTCTCTCTAGGAATACATTTCTGAATCTGAACTGTATTAGTTAAGCTTGAGCTAAGTTTCCCCAAATATTTAGTGAAACCAGGGTAGTATTGTAATTGTTTGTGTTTGGTTTTCCTCTGCATGTATATTACTATTAGTGCCATTATATATTTCATATGCTTAGCAATAAATAACTTCTATAGTGAAACTGGTAGTAACTCGGTATATTTTTCCTTCTCCGCTTCTCTTTCCTCCCATGATCTGCAGCAACACTTCTTTTACCTAAGATAAAGATCCCTGTGAAGCCTAAAAATGCTGTGGGGTCTGCTCATCAAGAGGCCAAAGATTGGGATGTGCTGAGTTTGAAACACATAAGGGGATCAGCTCGTACAGGCTGATTGGCCCAGTTTGACTCAGACGTGCCCTTATGAACTGAATGCTGGCACATGAGGGTGTCAGCCTGTCCATGCTGATCAACCCGGCCAGGTCAGGTGCATCATGTTAAGCTGTGTGTGTGTTTGTGTGTATGGCTGATTTGGTGACTGGAGGAACCCATCCCCATTGAAACTGAGTCCTGCAAGATAGCTCCATTAGGGGGTGAGGACTTGCAGAAGGGAGAGATACACCTTCGTATAGTAACACAAGTAGCACACTGACAGAATTATCAAGAACCTAGAAATGTATCCCTAATAAATGAGCACACCCCAAAGTAATGGGCAAATCTGGTAACAGTACAGCAAATTACTACACAATAAGGATGTGAACATGTAGATGCAGACACTTATTACACAGTAACCTGCTCTACTACACAGTAAAGTATCTCATGTAGACATGCCCACAGAAACCTTATTTCTGAAAATGGCTATTTCTAAATCGCTTGATGTTTTTAATAGTTTCTGTTAGCTGAGGCGGTGGATGCCATTTATTAAACTGCAACTAAGAAATCTGAGGACTGCAGTGTTCTACATATAAAGGATAAGCTTTTAAACAGAGAGTACAAAAAGAAAGCAAAATGTAAGATTTTCAATATACAGCTTTAGATCAGTCACAAACTTTCAACTTGAGGGGAAGGAAGGAAAGATGGAATGACTCTCCAAGTCCCAGGTAAGAGACTGCAGTGAGACTGGGATGTGGGAAAAGACTCAGAGATATCTCCACACTGCCTTGGGACTGTACCAGGGAGCAACTCACTGGGTGTGTCTACACACGATGCTTTACTGAACAGTCCACTACATGGAAGAAATCTACTGTGCAGTAATGCATCTCCATCTATACATGCACACCATTTACTGCACAGTAAAGTGCTTTGCTGTTCAGTTAGCTACTACCTGCAAATAAAGGCAGTAAATTAACTGCACAGAGTACAAGTGTAGATACTGGCTGGAAGCAAATTTGTTTGTGGTCAGCGCCAACACCAGAGGGCCACAGGGCACAGACAAATCTCCCTAGTCCTGGCACTACTCAGCTCCTGGGTCCCCCAGGATCTGGGAGATGAGCAGCACTGGGCTTGGGTGCTGCCCACTGACTCAATGCTGCTCAGGTTCCTGATCCCAAGAGGAGCTGGGAGCTGAGCAGCACCAGGACTGGAGAGCTTTCTTCTACCCTGTCTAGCCAGGAGCTAGCTGGGGGCTGGCTGGAAGCTGTCCCGCTTCTGGGACAGATTCCGGTCAGCCCCCAGCTGCCCAGGGAAGTCCCTGCCCAACCAGAGGCTAACTGGGAGCTACCCCAGAAGCAGGACAGCTCCTGGCCAGCCCCCAACTGCACAGGGTAGCCCCACTGGTCATGGGCTGGGAGAGCTCAGCAGTGGCAGCTGTCTCTTAGCCCCCCTGCACATCAGGGCATCTCCCAATGTGCTTGGGACTAGGAGACAGCTGCTGCTGCAGCTGGCAGAGCTCTACTGCCCCTGTGCACATCAAGACCAGCCCCTGTGTTCCCTGACAGCCCCTGGAATAGCACCCTGGGGGAAGCTGGAGCTCTCCCTGGCTGCTGCAGGTGGCCAGAGCAGGGTAGGAGCAGACCTGTAATGGGATGCTACCAGTAGGAGCAGACAGGGAGCATGTGTAGATGTACTCCTAGGGAACAGTTACTGCATGGTATTGTACTTCACGGTAAGCCTTTATAGCATTAATAACATGTAGATATGCCCACTGATGTGCTCTAATATGTTACCTCACAAAATGGAAGGTAGCACCTTAAGGGTTAGAGCTCACAGCTTATGGTGGTGTGTTTACAACCACTCCACAAAGAGGTGAACTAAGTGCTCGAACACATGATAAACTGGAAAAGCACAATATTTACCAATGCAAGGTGAAAAAATATCCATCATTAAGTTAAATCTGCACACTTTGGACTCTCTGATGGTATATTCATGGGTGGAATTATTTGAAGAGACTATTCCCAAGGGATAAGAAAGCTTTCAGAGTATCAAATAAAGCAGGAACAGCCTAACCATCCCATGATTTTTGCCCCTGGAAAACTTCCCCTCAGGCAGAGCTGTTAGGTGCAAGCAGAATTTTTAAAAATGTAAGGTTTTTTTAATAACCTACTTAGGACAAAATTTAACAATTCTAGGGGGACAGGTAGAGTACACTGTTTGGAGCCATCACCAACATAATGCCCTCAGTCAAACGTGTTCAAGATTCCTTGGAATGTGGAATTAGGTAAGGAAAACATGCCTCATCTAGCTGTTGAACCAACAAAAATGTTGGCATTACCGTGCAGAAAGATAGCCAACGGACATTGGGTGGGATAATCTAGTTTTGACTGAGATAATCTAGTTGGGGATGGTCCTACTTTGAGCAGGGGGTTGGACCAGATGAGCTCCTGCCGTCCCTTCCAACCCTCATTTTCTATGATTCTATGGAAATCTGAAAATGTAATTAAACTAAACTGTCCATGGATGGTGTAATCCACTTACAGCCCCATGGTCAAAGCTAGAGATGAATGGCTTACACATTCAGGAAACTATTTGCACCTGTAACATATGACCAAATACATAGGCATGTCCAACAAAATAGCACAGATTGATGGCACAAAAAAACCCTGTCCCCATGGAACAAATGATGGATATATTTGTTTGTGTAGGCTGGAAAAAGATATGGTTTTGTTTTATCATTCTCACTTTCCTGAGAGAGCCTTACAAGAAGATATTACAGTTATAAGTAGGTAACTAGGTATATCAAATCCTTTTTCCTTAGATACAGTATCCCTCACATAGTTATGTTTGAAAATGGACCAATGTTTAGTGGATGTGAGTTTAAACAGTTTGCAGTGAAGTAGGGTATACATAACTGCTAGTCTTTTCACTAGAATGAGCTAGCATAAAACAGTGTTAAAATGATAGAGTGCCCAGTAAAAGTAGCTGGGGAAAAAAATCAAACTGCTCCGTATTTAGCACCGCTAATTACAGAGCAGCACTGATGAAAAATGTCACCTGCTGACATTTTGTTCAACAGAAAACTGAAAACAAGAATGTCTGCAAATGATGCCAGAGAGATCATGTCCTCTCTCAGCCTTTTCTTTTCTTTTTTTTTTTTTTTTTTGCTCAGCTGAATACGTTTTGCAGATACACAGAGATAGATAAGGCAACACTAAAAAGCTCATTATGGTTTGGCTTCCCAGCAGTTTTTACCACTTGATGAAAATGGCATTTTGGGTACTGATAATTGAAAACAAGAGCACATGCCACAGTGGTGTGGTTGTGTGAAGCCATCAGTGCCCTCACTCGAATTCATGGCAATTTGCATCAAGAGCCATGAATATTGGGTCTGTTGGGTTGTGGGGAGGAATAAAGCCTACCTCCGACTGGGGCTGGGATGATGCAACCCTGCCCCCTCTCCCAGTGCTGTCTGCAGGAAGGGAGGGGAGAGAGAGGAGTGAGGAAGGGAAGGGGGAGCTGCAGGCTGGAGTTTTCCTAGCCTGAACTGAAGGAGAAGAGGAAAGAGGGGACCAAAAGTTTGTGGGGGGGGGCTCCAATCAACTTGCCCCACTCCAGCTCGAGACTAGAAACCCCAGCCTGCAGTTCCCCTCCCCCTCCTACCTCCCTTCCTGCAGACAGCCCTGAGGGCAGGATGGGGCTGGGCTGCATCAGCCCAGCCCAGATCACACTAACAAACTGACCCTAGGGAACATGCCTTCCCTAAGGCACTCCACTTTCAAGTGCCTTCATCTGATCCCTCGTTAGATGAGGGCTACTTTGGCATATGATCTGCCATTTTTTAGAAGCTATCTGCAGTCATGCACCTGTGTCACAGCATGGCTGTAGACTGTTTTTAGGGGGGGCGATCATGTGACAAATGTCACTTCTGTCAGCACCCCTACATACAGCAGAAGATTAAGCAATATATTCACTAGATCCTAGAAAAAACAGAAATAAGTACTACTGGATCAGCAGCCTTCCCTGAGGAGGTCTTAGACAACAAACCAACCACTACAGAAGGCTGAGATGGCCGATACCCAGGACAAGACCTAGCCAGAACTAATGGAATTACCAATGGCCGAGGTGGAGGTCCTAATGTCTCAGGTCTATGTGACAGCTCAGAGAACCTCTAAGTTTAATTGAGCACAGTTAGTTGGTTTTAACTAAAAAATAAATAAAATTATATCAGAGTATCTGACCTCAGCCACTTGGGACTGATCCTAGCTGTTAAGCTATGTACAGACTCATGCTATGTAATGCTTATCAGTTCCAGCTCAGTAGGTGAAGTAGATCTCTGTCTGGCCCCTTGTCTCCCAGTGACCGTTGAGCAATGCACAGTAGTTTAGAGCACATAAAACATGAGGCCAATGTAGAAACTGTCCTAGGATGAGCAAACCACAACTTTTGCCAATACCCAGTGCTTCCCACCCCTAGTGCAGTGCACAGAGGCAAGAAACTTGCTGATACTCAATAATGCATTCAGTCTGGGATTAGGGATTCTATAGGCTGCCCTGCAGTAACAGGCTCCTACATGCTTTCAAGTCAAGATATAAATCAGGTTGTGACTCCTTGCTTAATAACCATGCCATCTTTTTTTTTTTTTTTTAAAGGCATCTTCCAGCCCAGGAAATGGAAGAGATAGTTTGAAACCCATAGAGGAACAAGATAGTAAGAGCTGACTTAAACGAAAGAAGGCATAGGAGATGTGAACCAGAAGTGGGGACTGAGGAATAATGGGTCATGAAGGGAATATTGACTCTTAGAGTTCTTTTAACCAGTTCAACCAGTGAATGCAACACTGACACTACTTCAACCAAGTCCCTTTGAAAGAGTCTCACAAAGGAAACAGAGTGGTGCTTGCAAAGTAAACTGTGACCTAGAAACATCAGAGTGAAGCACACCTGCTCATCAGCCCTTCTCTAGACACTCACCGTCACCTATAGTTATGCTTTTAGCAGCTTTTAATGATAGCTGATACGCTCAGTGTCCATAGTCATTAATGTGGTCCAGAACCTAGGCAAGCATATGCCTTCTGCTCACAAAGTGTAATTTAGACTCTAATATAAGCACAAGTAAATATTATGCATTAGTCAACTACTTGATAAAAAGGAATCCAGTATTCACAAGCTTCCTTGCCATCAGGTTTATTTTGGGTCAGAGAAAAACTGTTAATGATTTAATCTATAATGTCAGAAGTCATGGACGAAATATAGCAAGTATAGTAATTTTAGTCTGTCACTGACAACTGCCCATTTTCAGCTGTTGCCGACAGGAACTCAGGAAGGAGAAAGAAATGCTAGTCACATTGACATGAAAAGAAATGTCATTTGTGAATGTATGGCAACAACCTGTCTCCCTAGTAATAACTAGTATGTTGATTTCAGACATAGAAGTCTACCTCTTCAGTGAATAATAAAGACTTAATTTGATTAGCTCCTTAATAGTAAGTGGCTTTATATGCCTTCAAGTGATAAACATTACTGGTTTATTCTGTAATGGGAAGGACAAAATAGGATAATTCAGGCGTGTTTCTAGGCTTAATTAGCTTGAATTTGTTGACAGAAATGTTACTGGCTAATTGTCACTTTCATTAGATAAATTTTAAGTTATGCTGTCTAAACTATGTCTGCATTGCACTCACTGAAGTTAACTAGGCATACCCATGCTAGCTTTTAACTGCTAGCTCACCATAGTACAAGCAGATCAGTGGGAGGGGCCAGCTGCTTAAAATTTACACAAGTACTCAAGGACCTCTTTGTAGCTCATGTTGAATTTTATGCCACCATGACTACATTGCTGCTGAACACCAAGGAAAGTAGCTTGAAGCTAGCTTACAGATACCTACATCAGCTGCAATGACTGCAGGATGGACAGCAATGTATCCTGAAACCATCACTGCCTTAGGCTGGTTGGTGGCCTGGCAGTTTTTTTAAGCATAAGATCAGGGATCTTTAAAGTATTTAACTGCCAACTGCAAGTGTTTAGGATAACAGAGATTTTCAAAAGGTAGGATAGAGAATTAGGAAGGGCTCAGGGCAAAAGGGGAGAACAGTAAGGGTGATGTTATGGTGGGTGCCTACTATAACCCCCCGAAACCAGGTGCAAGGGTGTATGAGGCTTTTTTTTTTAAATAACTGGCTAGAGTCTCTAAATCGAAGGACTTGGTGTTCATGGAGGGACTTTAATTATGGTGATACCTATTGGGAGGTTTATGCAGCAGAGCACAGGCAGTCAAGTGAATTTTTGGAATGTGTCAGGGATAATTTTTTGGTGCAGATGCTGGAGAAACTGACTGGGGGAAGATTCTTCCCAACTTACTGCTCATACGCAAGGGCTGTGTCTACATGAGATGCTGATTGCACAGTAGTTGCTTGTATAAACAACTACTAAACAACTGCACAGTAACCAGAGTTACTCCACAGTAGCATTACTGAACAGCTTTTTCATGACTCTGTTTAGTAGCTCAAGACTACTGTGCAATAGTGTTGCGTCATGCTTTTTGCCATGTGATGCTACTACACAGTAGTCATGGGCTACTGTACAGGCAGCATCTCATGTAAACATGGCCAGGAAGGAATTATTGAGACTATAAAATGAACAGAAAATTAGGTGATAGAGATCATGAAAATATTCAATATCCTAAAGACAGGAAAGAAGGGGAGGAGTAGAATAAAAACAATGAACTTCAGAAGAGCAAGCTTTAACCAGAGCAGGGAACTGAGGGTAGGCAAGATCCTTGGAAAGGCAAATCAAAGGGGAAAAGCAATCCAGATTCCTAGTTGCACCTTAAAAATCAATATTAACAGTTAAGAATAAGCTATCCTGATGGAAAGAAAGAATAGGAAGTACAGCAAGAGTCTAAACTGACTGAATATCAAGCACTTCAGTGAGCTGAAACCTATAAAGGTATTTCACGAAAAGTAAAACCTTGCCCATGGTACTGAGGATAAGGATAAGAAGATAGCACAGGTGAAAATCAAGAAGAAAAACGCATAATTTGAGATAAAAGTAGCAAGGGACATAAAAGGCAACAAAACTTCCTACAGAAATGCCAGAAGTAAGAGGACTGCCAAGGAATATATAGGGCTTTATTGAATAGGTAGACCAAGGTAATAATGGATGACATGGGGAAGATCAAAATATTTGATGCCTTTTTTACATCAGCTTTCATTAATAAGGTCAGTTATCAGATGATGATCAGTTAGTAGCAAGAATAGGTGGGGTGAGGGAGTGGTGGGGAAAGATAATCAGTTTAGATTAGGGAAGATATTAGATGCTACTCAGAAAAGATATTTTTAAATCAGCAAGACTGGAAAAGTCCATTTTGAGTGAACCCCAGGGTAAGGCAATTGCAGAACCATTGGTTGTTATCCTTTGAGAACTCATGGAGGTCTAGTCAGGGGCTGGATCATTGGTAGAGGGCAATTATAGTGCCCTTTTAAAAATGGCAAAAGAAGGATCCAGGGAATACAGAACAGTCAGTCTAACCTCAATACTTTATGAAACATGTCATCAGGAAATCTATTTCTACTAAACTAGAGGACAACAATGTTGTCAGGAACAGCCCATGTGGATTTGTCAAAAGCAAATCTATCCAACCTGGTTTCCTTCTACAATAATGTGAGAAGTTTGAGGGGGAGATGGGGAAAGCGAAGCAGATATGACATACTTGACTTCATCAAATATTTACTATTTCAAGGTATGTAGTCCAATTTTAAGTAGCGTTGTATCACTTTAGAAAGTCAGCTTTTTAATTCTGAGGTGTCAAACTCATCTGGCTCCATGAGCTGGATTGAATCCGCAGAACAGCCCTGCCTGCAGAATCCAGTACACGTCCTGGAGTGGCTGGAGCAGATGCCATATACAGCACAATCCTGTTCCAGCTATTCCAGAGTCACGTCACATGCACCGGCTATGCCATTGCTCTGGGGCCATGCTGAACATGGTGGCCACTCAGGATCTGGTAACCTCATCATACTCAAAGCACACTTCCATATAACTCTTTGAATTTTAGCAGCACCTTATTAAAAAAATTAATTGATTTATAATAGGGCTTACCTTGTTGCAGAGTGGCAGGTAGTGAGTCCAGGGAGCAGCCAGACACAGAGAACCTGAGGTGGCCTTTATCTGCTTATCTCTTCACAGCTCCTGGGGCACCCTTCAAAGAATCTCACAGCATCCTAAGATGCCCCAGCTCCCTTTTTGAAAATCACTGATCTATGTATATCCCCCTACCCTAACTTAATTTTCCTCCATTCATAGGGATAGCTGTCCTATCTAATACTCATTGCAGACCTCTGTTGTATAGTGTGAACATGCTCTATGTGAGGGACTTCCACTGATGCAACAGGGAATTCCATAGAAGAGAGGCAGACAAGAAGGAATTGAATTTTGGTCATTTCCCCACAATTTATTTTTACTCTTTACAAAATAATCTTTCATTTCTAACAAAAAGGCATAAAAGAATCTTAGCCCTATTCTCTTTGATGTACTCAGAAAAGAGGTAGGTAGTTCAAAGCACATCTCAGAAGAGGGATTCAAAACCTCTCCCAAACATGAAATAGGAAAATTGAGTATTTGTATATTTTTGTTTTTCAGGTGGATTTGCAAAAGAATAAACTTTTTTACTAATGCTACTAGTATAGCTATGATGTTTTAGAACTAGAAGAATGATTATGAAATCAATGAAAAAGAAACCTGCCAGCTCCAGGCCTACATGAAAATTAAAGGTCAGTGGTAATTTGTAAATACTACATTATTTTTAATGAGATTAATCTTGTACATGGTGATCAGTATCAGAAGCAGGCTTACAAAAGGAAACTCTGAGTAGGTGAAAAGTTAACTAGGTGGCTGGATATGCCAGAATTATCTTTAAAGAGCACTCCACCCAGAAACATTCTGTCGCTAAGTAACAAAATTGTCTTAATTATTTAAAAGCACAATTTCCCTACAATTTCATGTTTAGTTAGAAAAAAAAACCTATTAAAGCATTTCCCTTTAGTTCTGGTGAAAGAACAAAGAATCTCAATGGGGGTGTTATAAGGTTCTGGAGAGGCACAACTGTAGCCCACGCTATATAACATTGTTCTCTGTTACTCTTTTTTTTGGCTAGATCTCTCATAAAGGCTTGTGAACGAATTACTGCTGTGAAATGAAGAGGACTGCCCTTCAGCTCAAGTAGCAAAATGGGAATATTTTTAGATCCCCAAACCAGATTCGAGCCCCATGAATGACCTTCATTCATGAATAACCTATTCAGGTGGGTGTGGGTCATTACTGCTGGTCAATACAAGGGTTGGAATTGTCATCATCAGTCTCTGAAATTTGAGAGGAGTTTCTTTGTTCAGGGACCGTATTCAGCATATTGGCCCAACGTAAACTGTTTTGCCTCCCTAACAACCAGATTGTGTATAGAGTTTTCTGAGTGTTACTGTGTCCACACTCCTTGATTTTTTAAAAATCAATCTTATCCATTTAGCTCCAGAGGTCTTGGATTGAGTCTGTGTGGAGAATCCAGATGAGGTGTCACTAAAAGGGGGACCAAGTTTATAGGCCCAGATCTTCAACAGTATTTTGACATCTAGGGCTAGATCCAATAGAAGACTTTAGAACCTGGTTCTTCCCGTTAAATCTAGGACCCTGAGTTCAAAGTCTAGATTCTGTATACAGTGCATGAGAGAAATAGACATAACAGAATGGGATACAGAAAAGCCAGCAGCATTATGGGCTGCTACAGCTAGCCAGTAGAAAAAGCTGAAGGTCAGTGTCTGTCTGCAATCTTGTTATCTCAGTTATCTCAGTCAGACCAGAACCTCTTTGCCTTTAACTATGCACTAGTTGGACAGTTTGTGGTTGCAATCATGCATATACTTGTAGTGCATAAATGACAGCATTTATCCAGTAAAAAAAAAAACCCTGTCTACTACTAGTTGCCAGAAGAGGTTCCATCCATGTGTTAACTTAAACAGCTGAGGCAAATGGATGGAGAGTAGTGCAGTGGATATGTTCCTGCCCATTGTAACCAATGGCTGAGAGTACAACCCAAGGCCTCTTCCCTCTTCCCATCTCAGTGAAGCACACACAGCTTGCTGTCTTACTAATAGCCTCACATATTGCCTCAGGGGGGCAGGACAGATGGATTGAAGCCAGCAGCTTCACACCCCCTGCTTCAGCTCAGGCTGGGCAAACCCCAGCCCATAGATCTCCCGCACTCTACTCTTCCCCTCCCATCCTGCAGATAGCAAAAGGAGCAGGATTCGGGGAAAGGAATGGCTCCTCCACTGCAGGCAGACTTCCTGGGCTCCTGCAGGCAGGCTTTATTCCCCTCGCCCCGGAAAAAATAGGCAAACATCTGTTGGGTCAGGGTACAGGGGCGCTCTAACTCATGGCACTTTATGTAAAGCAACTTAAATTAGAGTGGCGATATGCATGTCTGTCATCATCTATTATGGCTATAGCAGTGTACCAGGAAATCAGAGAGATTGAGATTCAAACCTCCTGGAAAGAGGATGGGGGAATAGGGCCTAGAACCCAGGTCCCCTGCTTCTCAAACTAGGTTTGACATTCTTTAACTCCAGAAACAATCATATGTATTATTTTTAGTGATTGACACAATGTTTGATGCTTTCTTCTAAGGTATCTCATTTTAAAGAGTGCAAATATTTGTTAAACAGATAAGCCACCTTCTTAAATATGTTAAAAACCCTGGGAATAAAGAGCATATGATTGCAAAGACGTGTTGCTCGTTAATTTATCAGGAGCTTTTCTATTGACATTTCAATTTCTTTTAGTATTTCTCCTGCATTAAGAGAACAGAATAACAATTTCTCTAAAACTCTCTGTGGAGAAATATTACAAAAAATCCTTTTGCTTCCTGGAGTGGCCTTCATTTCCGTATATACCACTCCCTCCCATTTTCTGCAGGCTTTCCAATTTCTGTGTACTTTTAAAAAATATCTTGACCTTTGTTATTTCAATTGAGAAGGTAGTCCTGCTGTTTTAAATCCTGCTAATAAAAAGATAAAATATGGGTATTTCCATACATACATGAACTCTAAATAGACAAGGCCACTGAATATGTATAAAATGCAAATGAAAGTCTCTTATCATTCTCAGGTGAGGGAATGAAAGTTCATATGACATAAATCTCTGATATGACTGTATATTAAAGGAATTTATTACTCTTCAGTTTCTGGAATAGGGCAGTAAGTGAAGATTGTGCCCAGTAGAGCTGAATATATAAGAATGCCCTCCAAAACATAGCCCCTAATGAATGGAATTAGATCATTCTAACTCTTTGAGGTTCATCTTTGTGTTCACATGGAATTGCAGAAAATGTGTAAACAGGGTATCCTAAAACTGTGAACTAGGGTAAAAACACAATTGCTGTTAGATTTTGTCATATGCAAAATAAAACCATTTAAGTGTGAATAATTTATTTTGGACCAGGAAAAACAAACACCACCCCCCATGAAGGACAGAAATAAAGTCTTCAAGAGAGTGCAGTGTTTTGTCTAAATTGCATTGTATCATTTGTGCCTCACAAAGTGACAACTGCCTTTGGAAGGCAACCGAGACCTAGAAATTGAAAGGTGCAGAACATAGAAAACAAGATAGTAACAGTTGCATATGCCAGTCATGAGATTTTATTCCAATGATTTATGGTATGATTGTGGCGGGGCCAGCAGCGGGTGCTCCCATTTTGAGCCGCCCACCTCCCTGCGCCCGACCACCTTCCAGGCTCCAAGTGCCTCCCTTGGGGTGCCTCGCGTCCGGCCGACCCCTTCCCTGGAGCACAC
>JAGPOW010003316.1:65276442-65301628 GCA_030014935.1 Caiman crocodilus
CCGATCCAATCGAAACTGCCTAACCTGGTCACAAGCTGACCCATTTCCCAAGCATCCCTTGGTCACCTGAGCTGAGCGCGGGCCCCGGGCCAGGCCGCTTCCCTCCCACGTGACGACAGCATCTTCTTCTGGGCCTTTGTCATGTGGACAGGGTGGAAATCCCTGCCCTGAGGGATTCACCAGCAGCCTCTCAGGCTGGCACAGGGAGAGGTCTCTGGAGAGGGGCACCCATGGTGGCATTTCTGCCACAATGATTACGTAGCTTCTTTATAGCTCCATTTCTCTATTTCCTATGCTTCTTTATCAGAATGGCTTTTCACACTGGATATTTGCCACTGAGACATACTGTGATTATAATTCATGGCCATCTGCTCCTTACTCTATATGCATAGTCACAGAGTTCGTGGTGCAATTTAATTTTATAAGTTAAGGCTCTACAAAGGAGAAATAAGTCCCCAGGTTCAGCACTGATAGATCACAGGGCTGTGGCTGACTTGAAATGGAGTACAGATGGGACTTCCACATAAAACCTGCCACCATACCTATCTCGTAGTGAGAAGAACCCTTTTGATGGATAGTGAGAGGGAGAAACAGGCCTCATAATCGGCGGTGATGTCTAGGGGGTGCACAGGGGTGCAAGTGCAGCTTCTGAGAACACCGCTCCACCTCCTGACAGGCCATGCTCGCCACTTAGGCGACGGGCAGGGTGGCCAGGTAGGATCGCTAGTGCCCCCCCTGCAAGTGCTGGATGGGGAGTGGAGAAGCAGCCAGCTTCACAATTGGCCACAGGGAGCCATCTTCCCCCTGTCGGTAAGATTGGCCTTGGGTGAACCCTCCCACCCAGTTGCTGACTGGTCGCAGGTGGGGGGGGGCATTTGTCCCCCCTCACTATGGTGGCACCAGTTGCCCATGCTCATAATGCTGTCCTTTCTTCTCTGGAAGGTGTGAAGGGATCCCTGACACAGCTAGTTTGTCAGTTTATGGATACGAGTTTCATGGAGACTTTATTGAAAGGGTGGGAAATTATTTGGGCTGGAGGGCCTCTTAGGGAGTTTTGGTGAGCTGTTGTGGGCCCAGAGGGTGCTGACCTGGTCTGGGGCAGCAGTGAGGCAGTGCTTGCCTGGCCTGGTGGAGTGGGGTTGTGCTGACCCAGCACAGTGCAGGCCCTGTTGACCTTTCCTGGCATGGTGGGGGTTGGGGGATGGCAATTGATCCTATCCATCCTGGGCCCATCTACTGTGTGCCCACCACTAGAGTGTTGGACAGGTGGGGTCTCCATTGAGAATGGCCCAGGACCCCTATGGGCAGAGTGTGCTAAGCTGAGTGGATGGGCAGGGACCATGGGTGGAAAGAGAGTGGCATCCAGGAGCAGAATAGGTGTGAGCTGGGGCTCAGATCACCAGGCAGTGACAGTGCAGGACTGGAGCTCAGGGCAAGGCTGCGGTCTGCTACCCAAGTGCCCCTGTCTACAAAACTGGTGACTGTTGCATAGATGTATGGGAACCAAATTGTGGCTCTGCTCCAGCCCTGTCCCCATGCTGTCACCACCCCATGATCCCAGCCCTGCCCATCCATCCCACTCCTGGATGCCACTCCCCACCTGCCCACAGCCCCATTCCATCTGACATGTTTTGGAATAACAGAGACTTTGTGGGATAGCTTGAATGGCTGAAGCACTGTCATGGACGTGTACAAATTGGTCAGGCAGGAGAGGCAGGGGAGAAGAGGAGTTGCACTTTATATAAAAGAGCCATATGATTGCTCAGAGCTCCAGTATGAAACTGGAGATAGGGATGTTGAGAGTCTCTGGGTTAGGGTCAGAGAGTAAAGCAACAAGGGTGATGTCATAGCAGGGGTCTGCTATAGACCACCAGGCCAGGAGGAAGTGGTGGATGAGGCTTTCTTCAAACAGCTAGTGGTAGTTACCTGATCACAGGTTGTGTTTCTCATCAATCACCCTGACATCTGCTGGGAGGGCAATACACCAATGCACAGGCAATCCAGGAAGTTTTAGGAGAGTGTTGGGGACAGCTTCCTGGTGCAAATGCTGGAGTGGCCAACTACGGCCCATGCTCTTCTTGACTTGCTGCTCGTAAACAGGGAAAAATTGGTGCAGAATGTAGTCGTAGACAGCAACTTAGGCAGCAGTGGCCATGAGATGATTCAGTTCAGAATCCTGAGGAAAGGAAGGATGGAGAGCAGCAAAGTAAAGATCCTAGACTTCAGAAAAGCAGATTTTGACTTGCTCAAGGAACTCATGAGCAGGATCCCCTGGGAAGTCAGATTGATAAGGAGAGGAGTCCAGGAAATCTGGCTGTACTTTAAACAAATCTTATTCAAAGTGAAGGACCCTGCTGAAGCACAGGAAGACTAGCAAGAATGGCAGAAGACAAGCGTGGCTTAGCAGGGAACTGTTTAGTAAACTAAATCACAAGAATGAAGCTTATAAGACGTGGTAACCTGGACAAATAACGAGGGAAATATACAAGAGCATTGCTCAGACATGCAGGGATGAAGTCAGGAAGGCCAAAGCGTAACTGGAATTTCAACTAGCAAGGGATGTGACGGGTAACAAGAAGGATTTCTACAAGTATCCTACAAGATTCTACAAGTAGCAAGAAGAGGAAAGTGTGGGTCCCTTACTGAATGGGGGAGGTAAGCTTGTGGCAGAGGATGCAGAAAAGGCTCAAGTGCTCAATGGCTTTTTTGCCTTGGTCTTCACAGGCAAGGTCAACTCCCAGACTACTGCACTGGGAAGCAGTTTGGGGAGGAAGTGAGCAGCCAACAATGATAAAAGAATAGGTTAGGGACTATTTAGAAAAACTGGACATGTAGAAGTTAGTGAGGCTGATGGGATACCCCCAAGACTGCTGAGGGGGTTGGCCGACGTAATTGCAGAGCCATTGGCCATCATCTTTGAAAACTCATGGTGATTAGGGGAGGTCCCAGATGATTGGAAAAGGGCAAACACAGTGCCCATATTTAAGACAGGTGAAAAGGAGGATCCAGGGAAATGGGAAAAAGGAGGATCCTGGGAGCTATAGACCAATCAGCCTCACCTCAGTCCCTGGAAAAATCATGGAGCAGATCCTCAAGGAATCAATATCTAAGCACTTGGAGGCAAAAATGGTGATTAGGAGCAGTCAGCATGGATTCACCAGGGCCAAGTCAGACTAATCTGATTGCTTTCTATGATGAGATGCCTGGGTCTGTGGACGCAGGGGGCTAATGGATGTGGTGCACCTTGATTTTAGCAAAGCTTTTGATATGGTCTCCCACAACATTCTCACAGGCAAGCTAAGGAAGTACAGGCTGGATGAATGGACTGTAAGGCAGGTAGAAAACTGGCTAAACATTGGGCTCAGAGAGTAGTAATCAATGGCTTGATGTCTACTAGGCAGCCAGTATCAAGTGGAGTGCCCCAGATGTTGGTCCTGGGGCTGGTTTTTTTCAATGTTTTTATCAATGACCTGGAAGGTGGCATAGAGTGCACCCTCAGCAAGTTTGCAGATCACACCAAGCTGGGTGAAGTAGTAGATACGTTGGAGGGTTTGGGTAGGATTCAGTGTGACCTAGGCACATTGGAGGATTGGGCCAAAGGTAATCTCATGAGGTTCAAAAAGGACCAGTTCAATGTCTTGCACTTAGGACAGAACAGCCCCATGTACCAGTACAGGCTGGGGGATGACTGGCAGGGCAGTAGCTCTGCAGAAAAGGACCTGGGCGTTACAGTGGACAATAAGCTGAGTATGAGTGAGCAGTGTGCTCTTGTTGCCAAGAAGGCTAGCTGCATACTTTGTTAGGGTAGTTTGTCATATTTTATGTTTTAAAGTTGCACCTGTTTATAGAGTGGTAAATTACAGTATTGTTTAAAGTTTTCTTTTGTATTCAGCCTTATTTAATCATTGCTTAAGTTCTATATATCCATCTGAACTTTTGATTTTGCTGGTATCTGTAATATCAGCTGGCTTTGCCTCTTGATGGCCTTGAGTTTGTTTTCATGATGTTTCTTTCCTTTTCTATCACTGTGAGAAGTTTTTCTAATACAACATAGTAATAGTTTTGTTACCAGCTTAATTTCAGTGAATTTGGCACTAACTTGCTAAATCAGAGGGATGAAATGATTGGATATGTTAATGAAAGGTGATGAGGGACCAATGGACAATGCCCAAAGACACAGGAAAAAGGCCAAATAAGAGGTGTGCTTGTGATGGGTCTGTTGAACAAAGGAATATGCTGACAGAATAAAATATGGACAGTATGCTGACCACAAAGAGATCAATTCAAAGGCAAGGAATTATCAAAAGAGTGACGTTAAAGAAAAGGGAAAAGGAGGTGCAAGAAGGTTAAGTGTGTCTTTTGTCATCATCATCATAAATCCAGCCTTCATCACCTGTCTGAACCATCTCAGCCAACGACTCACCCTTTGCTTCAAGAACTGTGTGACCAGCCTTTTCTGTTGAGCAAAGTAACATCTGGGATTGGATGAGATTATTGTACTCCCTTTCTCTCCCTGCATATAGAAACTGCTAAAATACCATTTGTTGTATTAATAAAGTTTGGCTTTGATTTTAGGATACTGAGTTGTCAGTGTTTGTATTTCATGTTCCAGTTAAGAGTTAATTGTGCTTTAATGATCTCTAAGCACTAGCTAGTAGACAGTGGTGCTAACAACTGGGCTGCATTGGTAGGTGTGTTGTCAGTAAGTCCAGGGAAGTGAGTTTTCCCCTCTATTCAACACTGAGGCCACATCTGGAGTACTGTGTTCAGTTTTGGGGACCCCACTACAGAAAGGATGTGGACAAATTGGACAGAGTCCAGCAGAAGGTGAAGAAAATGGTCAGAGGGATGGAGCACATGATTTATGAGGAAAGACTGAGGGAACTGGGCTTATTTAGTTTAGAAAAGAAAAGACTGAGAGGGGAATTAATAACAGCCTTCAACTACCTGAAAGGGGGAAGTTGAAAAGATGATGGAGCTAGACTGTTCTCAGTGGTGACACATGACAGAACAAGGAACAATGGTCACAAGTTGCAGAAAGGGAAGTTTAGGGTAGATATTAGGAATGATTTTCTCACTAGGAGGGTAGTAAAACACTGGAACAGGTTAACCAGAGAGGTGTTGGAAGCTCCATCCTTGGAGATTTTCAAAACCCAGTTAGATAAAGCTTTGGCTGTGATTATCTAGTAGGGGATGGTCCTGCTTTGAGCAGTGGGTTGGACTAGATGACCTCCTGAGCTCCCTTCCAACCCTAACTTTCTATGATTCTATGATCTGTGGGGAGCCTTGCAGGCCAAATAACATATGTCTGGGTGCATGAGATGTTTACTACATGAGATGTTTACTACACAAGTGAATAATTAGTCACATGTCTACACATGGAGACACAGCATAGCACTTGTAAATATAAGTACTATTCTGCTGCAGAGTAAAAAAGTCTGTAGCACACATATAGACACTTTCCTGGCTGTCTGGGGCACAAGGATGCTTCAGTGTGGGGGCTGCCTGCTGGCTAGCCCTGCAGTGAAGCACTTATGTGTCCCAGCCAGCCCCTTGATAGTACGCTGAGCCCCCCAGGCTCCATGCCAGCCAGGCCTACTTCAATCCGGCTTAATGTGCTATAGTCCTGGGCACACATGCAGATGTGCACCTAGAAGCAAAAAACTCCAGAACAGTAAGTTCCAGCATTTATATACATGCATTAATATTCATGTGTAGATGCAACCCCATGTGCTAGATTGTGCTAGAATGTGGTCAGGGTCAGTGCATGACCAGATCTAGCATATGGAGTTGGGATAGAAAATGGAATTAGGCTTCTGTGTGGGGCAAGGTTGTTGTGCTGTATTTCAACTGAGGACTGACTCAATGCCATTCGTCCGGCTTATGGGACCAAAAGGCTGGGCACCTCTGGTGGAGAAAATCCACTGAATTCTATCCGCTGAATTCTATGACCTAAACCTTTTTCTGGGTCTATGCTTGAACATCTATATTCTAGTCAGCGTTGTAGATCACTGTCCATTTGGACTTGGACATTTTAAAGATTTTCCTGTAATACCTTTTGGTCAAGCTTCAGGCCTTTAATTTTGAACCCATAATGAGTACTCAAATGATTAAAACAGGGAATTCTTCTTAACATAATGTTAAAGAGAAATATAGTTCAAATTGTCTTTTACTGCTAGGACAATATTCATGCTAAAGCTCTATAACCTTGTATCACTATTATTGGACCTTTAGAAATTACTGCCTCTTGCATAATTTCTGGATCATCATGTCTACAACATCATTCTTATACTACCTCAATAAGTAAGACTGATAGGTTTTCATACTCTGAAGCTGAATACATATTTTTTTGGTATATTTAATTTGATTTTTTTTAATATTGAAATGGTGGAAGGATAAATGCTTTCCTTTTTAATGACTGGAAGTAAATTAGCAATTCCTCTGTTACTCAAATAATCATATACCTATTTTTATAAAAAAAGACTAAATTGCTATTTAGTAGTGGATAGTTTTTCAATTATAAACCATGTTCCTTTTTTCCTTAACATTAGAAGCAATAAACTTTGCCTGTTACTACTTCTAATACAGTGTGAGAAGGACTTATCCAAAAAAGGGGTGTTTATGGTCTTTTATAATTCATGCATGCATATAAATTTTTTTTCTGAAATCTAGATAGGGCATTGTGAACTGTGTGTTCTAAAACATCTGGTTGTCCAGCTTATTCAGTGGCTGAGAATTCTGATGCATTTTAAATAAGAGGTCATAGAATCATAGGAAAGTAGGGCTGAAAGGGACCTCATGAGGTCATCAACTCTAGTCCCCTGCTCAAGGTGGAATTGTCCTTGATGAAACAAAGTACTGTCCCTGTTAAAACCATCCAGGCAGATGTCTTTCAAACTTACTCTTGAAAATTTCTGAGGATGGGAAGTCCACAGCTTTTCTAGGTAGCTTGTTGCAATGTTTGGCATCCTCATAGTCAGAAAATTCCTCCTAATTCCAACCTCCAAACCCCACACCCACACAGCTCCCACAAACCCCATACCCTTCACAAACTGTACACCCCCATATACACTCCCACACCCCCTACAAACTGCACACCCACATACCCCCCACAAGCCCCACACACTCCCACAGCCACCCACACCCCCATCCCCTTTCACAACCTCCCCACAAACCCTACACCCACCCATATCCATGCCACAAATCACACACCCTATTTGCTCAGCCACAGGAGCTGCAGTCACATGAATGACTGCCACAGTGCAGCCCCACACCATACCAACACTGGCCCCAGCCTGAGGAAGTCCTAGTTCTGGAAGCCACTTTGGGGATATGATGGGCCCCAGGGCAATGATAGAGATGGCAGTGGGGGTGGGTGATGGGCAGGGAGAGATTGAGGTGATAGCAGGGACTGTGTCTGTATGGCATAAGCTGGGGGTGACAGCAGAAGTATGTGTGTGAGAGAGGTGCAAGCAACGGGGAGAGATTCTCGGTATAAGTGGCTGCCAGAGCTGGGCTTGGAGCCACCCTGCCCTCCTAGAGCAGCTTGTGCAAGGGGAGAACAGCCTGGAAGGGAAGGTGCTTGCTCAGCCCCATCCCTGAGCCCCAGTCAAGGGCTTCCCAGGAAGGGCATGGGGATCACTGGGACCTGGACACAAACACAGGGAGCAGAACAGCAAAAGCTGGCACTGCTTAGAGCCACAAAGCGGTGGGTGGGACAGCTGCAGCTGGACCCACATCCTTGTGCAATGGCAGGCAGGCAAGGGGCAGGGCCAGTTTGCCCCAACTGGCACAATTTAACCAACACGAAAGTGCAGGTTCAGGCATATGTGCTGAGGCTCAAATTTGTGCCATTGCTATTTGAGCTGCTGCAGGTACACATGCCTACATGTATGGATGCATCCTATGACCACAGAGAAAAGCTCATCTCTATCCCCTCTATAATTGCTTTTCAGGTATTTTAAGACAGTTATCAAAGCATCCCTCAGTCTTCTCTCTTCCAGATGAAATAACCTCTACTTTTTTCAGTCCTTTCTCATAAATCTTGCCTCCTAGGTCCCTGATCATTTTTGTTGCTCTGCACTGGACTCTTTCCAAACTATGCTTATCCTTCTTAAAGTCTAGTGCCCAAAACTAGCACAACGTTCCAGGTGAGCGTCACCAGCACTGGTGAGTCTCACCAACACTGAATAGACTGGAAGAATCAGTTCCCTTGATTTGCAAATGACACTCCTATTATTCCAACCCAGTAAGCTATTGGATGCCTTTGCAACAAGAGGACGTTGCTGGACATTTTACAGCTACTTTAAGCCTCAGGTTGTTCTCAAATTACTGCCTTAGGTTGTTTTCGAAGTTCTGCAGCCTAGCCAGTTATTTCCCATTATGTATTTGTTCGTGTGATTATTTCCTCTGAAGTACAAGACTTTACAATTGCCCTGGTTGAAAATAATCTGGTTGACTGTGGACCATTTCTCCAGTCTATCCAAATCACTCTGGATCCTATCCCTACCCTCCTGAGTGTCTGGAACTCACCCCAACCTGCTGTCATCTGCACATTTGCTAAGTATTTATTCGATTCCATCATCCAAAGTATTACTTAATACTTCCTTCTAACTAGACATTGAGCCATTGATGACTACTCATTAAGCACAATGACCCAATCAGTTGTATATCCACCTTACAGTTTTCCTTATTTTTCCTAATGATAATGTTATACAAGACAGTTATCAAAAGCCTTGCTAAAGTAT
The DNA here is from genome assembly GCA_030014935.1 of Caiman crocodilus. Classification (NCBI taxonomy): domain Eukaryota; kingdom Metazoa; phylum Chordata; order Crocodylia; family Alligatoridae; genus Caiman; species Caiman crocodilus. The sequence continues at coordinate 65,285,190 of JAGPOW010003316.1, forward strand.
ATTACATCCAGTGCTCTCACACTACCCACAGAGCCTGTCACCTCACCATAGAAGGAAATCAAGCTGTTTGGACATGATTTGCTCTTGATGAATCCACGTTGGCTGTTTATGATCACCTTGTTCTTCTCTAGGTGCTTTGAAATAGATTCTATAAGGGCCTGCTCCATGATCATTCCAGGCACTGAGGTCAAGCTGACTGCTCTCCTCCTTTTTCCATTTCTTAAAGATGGGCACTACATTTGTCCTTTTCCAATCATCCAGGACCTCTCCTGACCTCTACAAGTGCTCCCACATCTCAGATATTTGACAAAGTTCACACACAATACTTATCATCCCATCACCCTTCTTGCCTAATAGCTTTTATGGTTTAAAGGGCTTGATCAGGAAGTAGATGTGGGTTTAAGCCCCCACTCAGCTTGAGAGGATTTGAACCCATGGTTCTCATTTCCCTGGAAACTGCCGTAACATCAGGGTATGTGGGGTTAAGGGCATCTTCCCTCCCTCCTTCAACCAGTAGGCGGAAAGGAATGCAAGACTTATGAGACCAGAAGTTGAGGAACCAGAAGGGAACATAATTCTAACAGAGGGAAATCCCCTAGGATTCTAACAGCAGCAGGAATCCTGCTCCTGATGCTGTTGCATTAGTAACTGGATAAAATGCCTAAACAGCATCAGGAAGAAAAAAGCTGGCACTTTACAAAAGTAGACATGTTAACAGTTTTCCAGGGAATTTGAGTAGGATGAGATGAGATGGCACTTTAAACGTGATTCTTAGTTATTTTAGAGGTATAATCAGATCTAGGCTATGGATTCTAGGTATCTCCAGTGAGGTGCCAAGGACTACAGGACTACTCCCTTCTGATTCTATCTGCTTAGCATGGATCTATTTCTTTTGGTCTCCCTGCAGCATTGAGGAGTAGTTTTACCCTTCCTTCTCCCATGCCAGTTCTACCCATCATAATCCCAGCTCTTACTAAAGTTCATAAACACAATGAAGAGTAGCCCTGATGACTGCAGGACACCAGTTTTGGAGTCCATATTGTTGACAGGGTGCTAATGGGAGTAAGAGCAACACTTCCTGACTATTCATAGAAGACAGACTATCCCTGAAAGTATTGCTTTGTCTGGAGTTGTTTTTGGAAACAGCATCCTGGAAAGACAATACTTCCCAAAGTGATGCTACGGAATAGTAAGTCCTGAGGAGCTGAAACTATTAAAATCATTAAATTCAAGTCCTTTACTCTCTGCATGTACTTTACACTTGCTCATTGATAATACAGACAACTACAAACTCCAGCAGTCAAGAACATTTTAGATGAGATTCTCAAGCTACATTTTTCTACTGTGGTAGTTGTGAGTAATTAGGTTTACAGGACAACAGCTGTACTCTACTTAGTGCGATTTCCTGGGAACTGGTAAGTTTATTCAGCCCAAATAATTGGAAACTTTAATCACAGTTCAATCTATGCCAGGTGAAGTCTCTGTAACACTTAAACACATTGTCTTAATTAGAGCTTTTCCTAATTAAACTCTAAATATTTAAAAGTCTTAAAACAGCAATATAAATATAAATGGACACATGGTGTGTAATTCTATAGAATTTAGCAAGGCAATGGTGAGTTTCAAAATACTTTATGCACTCCTTTTGCATACACTGCTGATACATTTATTTTCAGAAAACTTTCTTGATTTTGCACCTCTGATTGATTCTGTATATAGGATTTGCTAATGAAAATACTATGTTGTTGTGATTAGAAAGGTGCCCATCATACCTTGCACTGCTACCAGGAGAATGACTAAGACCTCCAGGATACTGTAGGGCATGTGCCAAAGAGTGACCATCTGACATTTTTCCATGGCTCAAGACACCTGGTACCCAATTTCACATGTTCCGTCAAGTAAACGCAAATAACTGATGTGAAAGGAAACAAAAGAATTTGCTAGAATGAAAAGTCAACAAAATGCTAAAGTTCCAAATAATCTATTTTCTTTCTTTTTCTGCATGTTTCATAAAATGTTGAAAAATATCTTAGTATAGGTGTCATGATGGGGGCAAAAGCCAGCAAATCTTGGAACATGATTAAATATTTAATGTTGTAACAGTAAAACAAAAAAATATGAACCAGCCTAACGTATGGGGTCCAAAAAGAACTAACCTTTGGCAAGGTGACAGTGGTCTAGCAACTATGTTTAGAGGTTTAAAACTGAAAATAATGAGATGATGAGTGTGTCTACATGTGCAAATAATCATGACTAAATTTAATGAGCATTAAATTAATGTGAATTAGCAATTTTTGGCAGATGTCTACTTGTGCAGAGACTTGGACCTAAAGTTAGTCCTAAGTCCCTCCAATGCTGCCATGTGCCCCTGTGGCCACCAGGGGGAGCTCCAGCCTCTGGCCACATAGCTGCCCGCAGTTGGCACCCACGTTGAAGCCAGACCCAGCTGCCGGCACTTGGCAGCCATCTTGGAAACTCTGATCCCTGGCCAGCCCTTTCCTTACCCAGGAGCCACATGCCCAATTCAGGGTGAGCATGTGCTAGCTTCCTGCCTCCCTGCATCAGGGCTGCGCCTGTCCATGCCCCTGCCCTGGCCCCTACCAGTAATGACCAGCACCTTGCATTCCTACTGGTCCTGGTGCTGGCCCTGCTGGCCCTAGCAGGCACTCCCCCATCCAGGTTCCAGGAGAGCTGTGCACTCACCAGCAGGGGCCAGGGAGGCCCTGGCTGACCTCCTCCTAATGCAGTCCTCACTCCAGCCTGCTCACCCCACTGCCCATATCCCCTCCCCACCCCCTGCCAACCCACAGCACCACACTTAGGACAGGCACATGAGTGAAACAAAAGAAATGTATTACTCACAGAACACCCTCTCAATCAACAGTACCCCTCCACCACCCTCCCCACCCACCAACAATAAAAAACTCACTTACAGTGGGAAACGATATACAGGTGGGAAACTATAGACAGGAATTTGGGTCTTCAAGCCAAGAGTGCGGGACCATGGGGAGGGGTTGGGGGCAGAGCCACAGGGCAGGTGCCCAGCACCCCAGCCCCTAGATATTCCCCTGCAGGTCTGGGGTCCATGGTGACCCCAGCAGTTGGCAGCCTCATTCATGGACAGGTCTTCAGCTGTGTGGTGCACGGGAGAGTAGCAGGTCTGGGCTCAGGCAGATGGAAATAGGTCTGGGGTGGGAGCTGATCCAGGGGGTCTGGCAGGCAGAAGGTGCCCAAGAACCTTCTCTCAGGGTCAAGTGGGGACCTGTTGCAGAGCAACAAGTGGGACCAGGGGCCTTGTGGGGCCATGGACAAGGTCCAGGTAGTGGGTGACATGTACATGGTCACCAGGGCCAGGAGGGTATCCATGACCTAGTATTCAGTGTCCCCCTGCTGCCAGAGCTGATTCAGACACTGCTGTTCCAGGGCTGCTATGTGAGTCCAGTGGTCCCACTGCACCTGGTCCTACACCTCCACCTGGATGACATCCTGTGCCCACCAGATCTACTCCCACACCTCCTGCACCTTCTCTTGCATTTCCCACTCCTCTACCACCACCACCAGTCACTGATGCAGTTGATGCTTCCAGGCATCTCCAACAGTGGGTAGCGGTGACCCAGAGCCTGCATCCTCACTGGGGCTGGTGGCCTCTACCCTGCATCCAGATGTTGACCCTGCAGAGGCAAGAGACAGAAGCCTTGTGTGAGAGTTTACAACATTTCAGAGCAAAAATGTTCTGCACCAGGGGCTGTGCATTCTGTGGCCTCAGATTGGAGAACCATGGAAAGCCAAGGACCATGGTAAGCAGGGAGCATGGTAAGCCAGCCAAGAGGCCTGTGCCCAGGCAGCTGCTGCTCAAGCCTCCCCATCCCTTATTGATCCCCTGGGGCTGACAGCCCGCTGGTTGCTGGCTGCAGGCAGCCTGCCTCCTTCCCAGGGCAGAACACACTAGGCTCTGGCAGCACCTGCTGCCATGTCTCAAGAACCCACTCCCCTCCCCTCCCGCAGGTCAGCTGCTCTGCTGCCTGTTCAATTCAGAGAGATTAATAGGTCTCCTGATTCGATTCAATTCAGAGATTCAGCCGCCGAATTGAGCTGAATCTCCTCTGAATCAAATCAGTGACCTAAGCTTTGCACAGCCTTAGCACCTACCCAGGAGTCCTAGCCCTGGGCTCAGGCCTTTTAGTGACTGAGCAGCCCCGGCACTAAAGTTAGAGCTAGGTTGTGTCTACACATGCATTACTGCACATTAACTAATGGCAACTAAATTTGATACCTGCATCAAATTTAGGTGGGATTAGCTTAAATTTATGTGCATTAAGGGTGTACACAAGTAGACATGTGCCTGTAATGCACCTTAAATTAGGGTAATATACATTAACACATCTCATGCAGATGTGCCCAATGAGTTACTACTAAATAAAGACAAAGACATTCTTTCAAAAATAACTTTTCTAGGACTTGGAGTAAGGCCCCCATATCCTCAGAAAGATATAGGAAGAAAGAAATGTGAGTAAGTGGGCACTAAAAGAGTCTTTTTTTAACATCAACTCTGAACACTTTTCTCTTTTCTCTTCAGCTCATATAAGCCTTTTCTTATCAAAATGAAATGTCATGTAGTTCCGGTAGGTGTTTCTAAAAGTTTTGTGTAACTCAGTAGTGCCACAGTTCAGAACTTAAAAATGTTGCCTTGTTGGAGCCATCTTGAAGAACAATTTATTTTTTTTCTTTTCCAGGTTTAAAATCATCAAGCCTGCTACCAAGAAGTCTTACATCTGAAGAACTGGTGCCAGCATGAAAAGATTCCTGTTTGTTATCCTTTGGTCTATTAAAAGAAAAACTCAGGATGTCTCATTTCTGTCTTAATACAATGAGAAAATATTCCATAAGGTTCCCACTTGCTTAAAATCATAACCTTCTGTTGGATTAGCTTGCTGTCAGTATTCAGCAGCTGGGTGGAATAATCTACCATCCCCTTCAACAGCTGTGCATTCTGCAGAGCACTGCCCTCATTTAAACTAGATGTCACTGTAGTCAATCGATATTACTCCAGAAGGCAAGGGTACTGCAAATAATTCAGCATTGCCAAAGAAAACCAGACCACAAAGAAGGCAGGTATAAATAAAAATTAAATATTCAGCTGTCACTAGACACAAACTATTTTTTGTTGGGGTCTAAATCAGGTCAATGACTTCAGGCCAAAATCTGTCTAAGCAGTTATAACTTACTTGTACATGTTTTTTCTGTAGAATAGTGGGGGAAAAGACAGTTGGGCTTTGTCTGAATAAATGCAATTCTGCTATAGCAATGTGCATTCACATCCAACATTGTAAATATTTATAAACTTACTCAGTGCTATAGGCAAATGAATGCTATATGAAAACCCTAGCAAATGCAAGACTATCTTCCTCGGTCCCATTAAAACAAACTCACACAGTTTTGTCATTATATAACAAATACTGGGCAGATTTTCTACCATATGCAGTCTTTTCTGGGCATAGAGGAAGGCATCAGGAAGTCAATAACAGCTTATTGGGCACCTCCACACAAGAAGTTTACTGCACAGTTGACTAATTTGATGTGCAGTAAACATCACACATCTACACATGCACCCCTACTAGGCTGGAGTAAAATAATTTACTCTGCAGCAGGATAGTACTTATAAATACAAGCACTATGCTGTACAAGTAAACACAAGTACTATCCTGCTGCAGAGTAAAAATCTCCACAGCAGTACATGAGTAGATGTTGCCCCAGCCAGGCCCTCCACAGCACAATGAGCTAGGGGGAGCAGCCCCAGGCAGGCAGGCTGACCTCCAGGCCACCTGCCAGCTGTAGTTGCTCCAACCCAGCTCACTGCACTGTGATCTCAAGTACGTGTGTAAATGCATGCCCAGGAACAATAAACTCCAATGTGATGCATGCCAGAGTTTATTGCAGTACATTAATATACATGTGTAGACATACCCACTAATTCTTAGGCTAATTTAAGGTCACTCTTTGTAGAATTTAAAGCACATTTTGATCATGCCTCAACTTTGCCCTCCTTAAGGTGAAGGGACAAAAAGGGACAGTCAACAAAACCAGGTCTTCCATACATTGAGGGAATCCCCCTCAGGGAAGATGCAGTCAGGCACTAACTGTCATGGCAGTTCATGGGCAGCCAGGTCTAAGGCCACTCAGGGATCAAGGTACAAACCAGGGTCAGGAGGAGTGACCAGAATCCAGGGACAAGCCAGAAGGTCAGTCCAAGACTGGGGTCTAAGATCAATCTGAGTTAGAAAGCTAAGTGATCAAGCAAAGAATGGAGTCAGAGAGCAAGCCAGAGAGAACAGCAAAGCCATCAGAAATCAAGTTTAGCCTTGTTTCCCTGGCACTTCCTGTTCCTGCTCATGTGAAGGGGAGGGGTCAGCTGACCCTGACCAGTCCCTGACCCTGGTGATAGGAAGTAGGCAGAGGGCTAGGGCCTGATGGAGGCTTCAGGCCAGCCTTGACCAGTCTGGGCAGGCAGCTGTAGTGGCATGCTGGAATAGGTGGTCAGGCTAAGATCCCAGGTTTGAGGCTGTGGCCCAGGGGTGGGCAAAATGTGGCCCAGAGGCCAGATGTGGCCCTTCAGGCCATTCTATCTGGCCCACAGGGCTCCTAAAAAATTTAGACAATTAATATTTATCTGCCTTGAGTTTGATGGCTTGCCCAAACTCAGGAAGTGGCCCTCTGCCCCAAATAATTGCTCACCCCTGCTGTGGCCTGACAGGAGTGTAACAGTCAGCAGCAATTCCAGACATCCCTTGACGGTGTGCAAAAATAGCAGTTGTCCTGTACACCATTACAACCTAGGGTGTGGATCTCTTCTGTTGCACGTCTGCAGCCAGGTTTCTTTCTTGTTGCACCACTGAAGCCCATCATGTTAAATGCAGATGAAGTTATGATTAATAAGCTAGCATTATCTTCCTTTATGGACATGCATTATTAGCAGGGGGAGAACAGGAGCCTGGAATACTGCATTTGGCTGGAATGTGTATCATTGTTCCATTTAATTTGGATCAAAGGTTCTCAGATACGAAGTGAAGCCCCCAAAAAGGCACGTTCAGGGTTCTCCACCCTTCTAGACACATGCTAATATTTGACAGCAGCTGTCTTGCACATGATGTTCCTTTAAAACTCAGATGTAAGGGGTGCTGTATACCTGGCTTCTGCACCACTGCTGGCTGCATCTGCTAGGAGTTTGCAGAAGCCTTAAAACATGTCTGTTCCTCCAGTTTCTCGCTACAGTTCCTCAGCCACCCTGTCAATGCACACCAGCCTCTCAGAGTTCATTTGCACAGCATGTTATAAACATTAACTAGTTAATATTTCAAGATGAAATAGTTGGGACTCTAAGCCATGTCTCCTTTAAATTTTTTAGCATGCCTTTTGGCCAGCTAAGACCTTCACAAGAAGGTTTGCCTATAGGATTTTAATCTAAACTGAGAAAGATTGATTTCAGGCTGTTTTCATTTTATGACCAGCCTTTGTTCATTACTGAATTCCTATCAAGCAAATGAACAACCAAGTGAGGCTATGTGTTTTGCTGACATTTTCATGAGTGAATTCCATATAGCCAGCACCACAGCAGTTGAAGACCTCAAAGGTTAATGCATCTTCAGGATCTTAGAGTCTGATTTTCCGCTAAAACTGGAATACATAATCATCTCCTTAATCAATCACATTACTCTTCCAGTATTTCATTTTAGACCTAAAATTGTAATGAATACAAGATTTAGGGCCCAAAATGCCTGTAAAGTTTTGCTACAGAATCTCTCATATAACAGGACATAAAATCACCCTTAAAAATTACAACACATATCATTATAAGACTTTGCTATAATTTGTGTCCAGATATTAATAAGCCTGGGGCAGCAGCAGTGAAGTGGCCAGGTCATTGGTCACAACCCTACAGAGCAAACAGACAGCAATGGACAGGTCCCTCATCCAGGGCAGTAAAGCAACCATGCACCATGACCAAAAGGGACTTGCAGGTCTTGATTGACCACAAGATGAATATGAGCCACCAATGTGATGCGGTGGCTGGCAAAGCTAACCAAACTCTGGTGTACATCCACTGATGCATCTAAAGCAAAACCAGGGAAGTCATCCTCCCACTTTACTCCACCCTGGTGAGACCACAGCTGGAGTACTGTGTCCAGTATTGGGCCCCCCCACTTCAGGAAAGATGTGGAGAAGCTTGAGAGAGTCCAGAGGAGAGCCACACTTATGATCCAAGGCCTGGAGGGAAAGCCATATGAGTGACTGAAGGACTTGGGACTCTTCAACCTGGAGAAGAGAAGGCCTGGGGGGACTTGGTGGCAGCCTACAACTTCATAAGAGGGGTACAGCAGGACCTGGGAGAACATCTGTTCACCAGAGCTCCCCCGGGAGGGTGTGCAGGATAACAAGGTCTAACAGCCATAAACTCTAGGAAGGATGATTTAGACTGGATATTAGAAAAAAGTTCTTTCCAGTGCATGTGTCCAGGATCTGGAACAAACACGCCACCCTCCCGGCCGAAGGTGGTGCAAGCACCTACTCTGGATTCCTTCAAAAAACAGCTGGATTTAGTTCTTGTTGGTGTCACTTGATTCCAGCTGACTTTCCTCATTTTGCTATGGTGGGGGGGAAGAGAGGGATGCTGAACCCGATGATCTCTTGAGGTCCCTTCCAGCCCCTAATGTCTATGAAATCTATGAAACTACTTTTCTTCACCTCCATCCTTTCCATTCATAAGCAGGCAACCACCTTCATAACTGGTCCCAGGTAGTTGCAGGTTACACTGCCTGGTGGGTGGGGAGACTCTTGTTTCCTATATTTCCCTTTGTGACTGGCAGACTATATTGACCCTAAAAGCAATTCACCAATATTTTTCTCTGCCCTTGTCATTCATTAGGCTTTTAGGGCAAAATCTTCCAAAGCACCTAATTAGCAGTAAATTGTTCACACATTCATTGCCTAAGTTCCATTGACTTTCATGAATTTTACATTCCCAAGGGCCACATTTTTAAAGGTACAGTATAACCTCATCCAAACAAACCCCCAAGGCACCACAAGGAAAAGTGCATTAAAAGAGGGTAATGACTATAATATAATAGTCAAATTGCTTTATCCTGCTGAAAACATCAGTTCCTGCCATTGGAATTGTTAAAAGCAGGGGCTTGTTTAAAAAGGGTTTGTTACCCTTTTTACCTTTTACCTTTGTTACCCTTTTACCTGATAAGATGTACTGTACAGAGGTGTCTAGAAATTCAGATTTATAAATCATCGGGATTTTCAAAAGCGCCTTGGTACTTTAATTCCTGCTAAAATGAATAGGATTTGGGGTAAGGATATTCAACTGATTTACCGCAGGGTACCAGGTGGTAAAGCCTTACCAAGTGTAAGCTGCTTGTGCCCTACATTAAGTGGAAGCTAACCTTTGGTAACTTTCACTGAGGGCCAAGCTACTGCCATTTAGTTTCCACTTATTATGAGCTAAGCATATATGCCTAGACAGTCACCATGGAACAGCTGATGCACAGCAAACTCCAGCCCCCTTGCATCATTTGGTAACAAGTCTACATATCCTTAAAAAATTGTGTCTAGAGTCATTCTTGAAAACTGGACTTTGACTCCCAGATCACTTAGGTTGTTTTGAAAATATGACCCTAGATTATCCTATTTCTGTTCTCTCAAACTTTCAAGTATTTGAGGAGTCTCACTAACAGAAGAGATTTAAACTTTAGGGTTTTGCTTTTTTTTTTTTAATGATCTTCCAAGAAGCCAGCAGATATAATCCTCTTTTCAGACAAAGAGACAAGGTCACATGCCCCTGATTAATTCAATCTCTCTCTTTTATAGGGCTTTTTACATTTTTATAGGCCTTTTTAAACTTTTTGGATGAAAACTTGGATCCATTACCATTGACTTCAGTGGAGCAGGATTTTACCTTCTGATATATCTAAGTTCAATGCTTTCAGTCCCACTTTCATGACTGGAAGAGAAATAAGAATAAGAAAGGTATAAAGTACCAAAGTGATGTGGGAAGATACAGGCATTATAAAGAGTCATACAAGTGTAATTCATTTATGGGGTGTTGCTGAAATCTGAAGGTCTGTAGTCAGAATATGAATGTCTAATCTGGCTTTCAAGTATGCAGCCGTTTTTTTGAATTTTCTTTAAAAGTATTTATTTGTATTACCATCATGTGTTGCTGGACCAGGATGCCATTGTACTAGGAAAATACAAAGAACCACCCCCTCTGCCAAAAAGAAAGCTTATAAACTAGGTATAAAACATGAGACAACAGACAGATGCAGGCAAATGGGAAATTAAAAAGAAACAGTAACTCATCATGATAGGTGGTGGTCTCCACCAGCTGATTGTTGTCAAGGTTTTTGCATGCATCACTTCAAACAGATGAGATGTCAAAGAAAGAAATAAAGTGGCTTTCTGAACACTTGCAGCATGATCCCCTCCTGTCTAAGGGCAGCATGGGACAAAAGATGCTTCTTTGAAAATTTCAACAAAGGTTGAATGAGCCTGATATCATAGCTAGTGACAGGAGCAAACTCTTAAATACTGAATGATAGATACAGAGAGGGTGGAGTGGTCTGTGAAAAGACTCAAAAATAAAGCCAAATATTCTTTATAGCCAAATAAATTTCTGTTTGCTGCAATAGGGAATAGGGAGTGCTAGTAGAAGGTCAACATGATTAAAGCAGCAAATTGGAAAAAATAATCTTTGTGAGGGCATTCTGAATGGATATAAGCAGAGCAAGATTACATTTGTCAAGGCTAGAGAAAAGAATATTGTTGTATTCAAGACATGAAATGACTAGATCCTGTCTTAGAGTCTTCTTAGTGGATGAATGAATAGGAAAGGTCATAATTTAGATAGATTATGGAAAACTAAATCTTTAAGATTTAGACATAATTTGGACATGAGGATCTAAAAGGAGGACTGAATTAGAGAAGGGGTCTGAATAACAGGCCTGGGCAAGACATGATGGTGGGCTTGTCTATATGGACTGAGAATGAGGCAGTGGGATAGAGTTTGGAAGGATCAGGATAAAGAGCTCTGTTTTAGCCCTGTTTGCTATGTCAAAGTTACGGCTGAGGTTTTGGTTTGGACAGGTTTCAGTTTTGGAGTTAGCTCTGTGGGCATCAGCCTAAAGATGGCCTGCCAATTTATAAAACAGATTATTTCCATGAAAAGTCCTTGGGACACTTGGTAGCTCTGCCCAGTTCTAGGTGAAAATAAACAATACAGTGACTACTGGAGCATTGCAATCCATGACAATGTTGCTGGTGATAATGATTCCTCACTAGAATTTAATTCACTCTAATATCCTTCAGAAGCAAATTATCTTGTTGGACTTAATTTCCCTGATTAGTTCTGTCTTTCCAAAAATATGTATAATCACATTTTTTGCCAGGAAAATACATAACAGAGTCAAAGAAGTTTCAGAAACACATGCATGTGCGTGCATGTGCACGCACACATGTGCACACACACACATACACACTTTTCCCCTTTGACTTCAGTCTGATACTTTTCAATTTTTAACACCATTGTTCCATGTACAATGTTCATTTACTAGTTTCCTGCTGTGGAGTGTCCATTTTCAACAGGTCATTTATCCTGGGTTTTATCAAAATTGAGAAGCAAACTCTGAAGAATGGTGAAAAGGTCTGTCTTTCAGTACTTTTTCACCATTCTTCAAAGTTTGCTTCTCAATTTTTGCTGCTTTCTTTTCCCTACCCTAAATATCAAGGTCTGTATGAATAGATTTACCTTGCTGTAGCAGAATAACTCTTTTTTAAAAGCACTAGTAATTAAACTTGCTCTTCTTTGCTTTGTGTATTTACCATGACAAAGGACAATCCTCTCTCAGGAAGTTTATTAAGTTTCAGAAAAATGACCTGTATTTTCTTAACTTTACAGGTTGAAAATATCTTAGAAAATTTCCCAAGTGTTTCTAAGAACATTTTCTTTCATGCTTCATAAACAGGTACCTGAGCTCTTTCATAATGTTCACATATACTCTGGGCTAGGGTCCTGATCTGCTTTACAAATGCCATAAGAATTTTTCTTGGAACTCTTCTTCCTTAGTTATTACATCTGACTCCAGATTTGTAATAGTTCATGAGTAAGCATCAGTCTTTTAAAGCTTGACCAGCAAACACAATAATAGTAAACCTGTTATTCCCTACAGTTCTCTCCATCCTGTGTAATAAGTCAAGTAGTCAGATTTTCTGTAGGGGATGCCAGAATCTGCTCCAGAGAATCAAGGGTAAGTAGTCTATGGGCCTTACAGTATCCCAGCTGGACTAGGAATAGCAAAACCTGTTAACTTGTAAAGAGAGTTGTAGTCACTGGTTCTAAGTCCTGTAGGCTTTCTCATGCCTATAATGCACTTCTGTATCATTCCCAGAATCTCTGACACAGATCCAAGTTCAGCCATTTGTACATGGTCCCTATATAGCTACTATCTATGCAGCTGATCCAGAATCTTTCCACTGTGCATAGGGCCTTCCATGTTCCCTGAGCTGACAGGTGTCACACCAGATATATATCATAAGGCAGCCTTTAAGGGTGCTGACAGATGTGCAGGCCCCCACTCTAACTCATTGTGCTTTACATAAAGAGCCATGAGTTAGAGTGCTCCCCCATATGCAACAGATATTCAGGTGTTGGGTCGGGGGTGGGGACAGTGATTGAGCCTGCCCATAAGTTGAGGAGCCACCCCTCTCCCCCAGCCCCATCTGCTCCTCCCCAGCTCTGGGGCTGTCAGCAGGAAGGTAGAGGGGGAGAGGAAGAAAGCTTCCATCTGGGACTTGCCTAGCCTGAGCTGGAGGAAGGGGCTGGGGGGGCCCATGAGGCCGGGGGTCTCTAATACACTCACTCCCCCTATTCCAGCTCAGGCCAGGCAAACAGCAGCCAGCAGATCATTCTCCTTCCCCCCTTCCTTCCTGCTGACAGCTCTGGGGGTGTGGCTGATGAAGCCCAGCCCCCATCAGTCCACAAATTAATGCTAGAGAATACAAGTGGCTTCAGCCCGGACCACTTCCATCTGATTAACACTTAATTTGATGCAGGTTAACTTGTCATCCAATTGGCCATGTTAAAGCACCCTGCAGCCATGCACATGTCACAGTATGGCTGTAGAGGGCTTTCAGTGGGCTGGATCATGGGACAAATGTAACTTCTGTCTGCACCCTAAAGTGTAATAGTTCTGATAGTATAATACTTCCTTGGGCCGGATGTAAATGAAGTTTGAGGAAAACTGTACAAAAAACCTGAATAAATCTTTTTTTTTAAAATCTGTGATTCACTATGATCTAAGTAGTATGATGTCTGGCACCATTGTATGGCTGGCACTTCTGTGTGAGGCCTTTAGAAGGGTCCCTGAGGATTTGCACCTTGGAGCACAGATTTGCTCAATAGCATTGTGCATACACTGTTTAAATAAAATGAATATATTACTAATGGCAGAAGGGCCTTCTGCATCCTTGCAAATGTACAAGATCATACTAGCCCTCTCAGTTTTCTAAAAATATATATCTGCTGAAGCTTAAAAACAGCTTTGACCTTTCTCATGAAGCTTTACTTTTTTTCTTTTTACTTCAAGCTGCATTATGCGACCTCAAAAGGTTGTGAGCTAACAACCTGTGCAAGGAAAGCCTTTCTGTTCTGGTGGGCTAGAAATTAAGAAGTAATTTTTTTTTATTCCAAGCCCTTTTGGCCCTTAGCCTGCCAATATTCTGCACAGGAGTGCCAAATCATGTGAATTAAACTAGAAAACTATGAAGTCTATGATGTGGATGCCTGCCCTTTAAGAATAAAACTGAGACTGTAAGCATATGTTCTTTGGGTACCTGTTCTATTTTGCCTGCTTTTTAGAATGAATGCTTTACAGTGCCATGTTAATATCCTTTTTACTTACATACAACTTGCATCTTTCCCCAAAAAATCAGCCCCCCCCAAAATTGGGAGGGAGGGAGTATCTTCAGCAAGAAAACAGATTTTCTTCACTAGAACTTCATCGCAAGGAGGCACAGAAGGATAAAGACACCATACTACAAGATAGCTGCCAGCTTCTCTTTCTCCTCTAGGAAGCAGAAGGGTCAGGTATTAATGCTTTCGTAGCCACTCTCAAACTGGGACCAGTGTATGGCAAGTTTTAACCCATAACAGGGGTATGAGAGATATAAGAGTACTAAGGTCTTGTCTTCTACATTGAAACACATGAATTTTGCATATATTGTACTTTTATATTTCCTTCTTTAAGAATATCAGACAGTGCCAATAAGAATGATTTGTACATCTGGTTTTATGGCACTTCTGACATTTTCCTCCTTTTAAGATAAACCCACGTGGATGTACTAATTTTTCTAGGTTATACATTGCATAATAGCTAGGTATAAAAAGAAGTGTGTAAGGTCACATGATGAACCTGATCCATTCGAATGGCTGCAATGCCACAAGAGACCAAGGTAATGTATATTTTATATCACTGATTGACTATGGGCTTTTAGAGTCCTAATGAATAGACTAGCTGAGCTGTTCTGGACCAGTCTTCCAAACTTTTATTAATAAAGAAATTAACCAATATATTAACTAGATCATGAGTTTGCTTCACCAAAGCCACCAAATAGCTTTCAAAGGATAGTGGGTTGCTATGGGATTTAAGAAACATCAGGCTCACACAGAGGACGAAATGTTTATAGATGAGGTACAGGCATCAATCACTCTTACTTCAGTAGAATCTGTTGGAGTTCAGGGGAAGGACTTGTAGATCGTTCTAAGACATCCCCTACCCCTACATGCCATGCAGAACATCTGCATATATCAATCATAGACGGCCTATGGAGAAAGCAGCGGCTCCTTGAAATAGGAACCATGGCTGCTTGTATGTGCCATGGGGGTTTTCTTCCTTTTTTCATAGATTCATAGAGGCTAGGGTTGGAAGGACCTCAACAGATCATCAAGTCTGACACCCTGCCCTGGGCAGGAAAGAGTGTTGGGGTCAAATGACCCCAGGCAGGTGCCTATCCAGCCTTCTCTTAAAGACCCCCAAGGAAGGGGAGAGCACCCCCTCCCTTGGAAGCCCATTCCAAATTTTGGCCACCCTTACCATGAAGAAGTTTTTCCTGATACCTAGCCTAAATCTGCTCTCTGTCAGTTTGTTACCATTGTCACCAGGGTGACTCTTGGGGTAACAAGGAAAAATGGTCAAGTATATATATAAGTCTTGCTCTGAATATTTAAAGATAGCTTCACATATTTTATTTTCCACAGACATGAAATAGATCAGTGATCACTGAGTGCATCTGGGATTATTTCATCTAGTCTAGTTTAAAAACCCGCTTAAATTTAAATCAAAGTAACCCCCTGTGGCATGTATGCAAGGGTTGAGCCTGATCCTTACCTGCCTCTCTGACAGCAGGCTGTGGGTGAAGGGGGAGGGGGAGAATGAGCTGCCGGTGGGCCAAGCAATCCCTAAGATGCGGGGGAAAGAAGGACGGTGCTTCCCTCTGCAGTGTTACTCCCCCAAGCAGCACTTGCCCACAGGCACACAGTCTGGATTGTCCCGGTGGCACTGCAGCTATGGAGGGAAGCCCTGGACCCCAGTGCAGCTCAGGCAGGCAGGCGGGCTCTGGGAAGAAAAAAAGAAAAAAGATCAGGCTTGCTGCTTTTTTTTATTATTATTCCTGAGCTGCACGGGGACTGGGGCTTCCTGCTGCAGCTACTAAGGTAGCAAACTAAAACACCTCAGACATGTTTTATTTTGCTACATCCCAAAGTCATCTAATGTGCAATATGCCACCGACATTGTAGGCAGCAAAGCTATTAATGTGCAATATGCTGCCAACAGTGTAAGTGGTGCAAAAGGGCATTTAAACCAGTTTGAAGACCAATTTTGTGGCATGTACAAAGGCCTCATGACATTATTCTAATGATACACTTCTATCTGGGACTGTAAAGGACTGCGGCGGATTCAGGGGGATGTGACAGCCACTACACTCCCTACAGCCTGGAACAACAATGGGACAGGAGGCTCTGGGGTTCCCTCTGTGCTTGCATCAGTCAGGGGCAGTGCAATGGTTCACAGGTTCCTCCTTTCAACACCTGCTCCATGCCTGCCCCTACTCTTCAGTCTGCCATAGGGGAGAGGGTGAGCAGCTTGGCAGGAAGGAGCAAGCACCGGAAAGAGAAAGCTGCATGCTGCCAGCACTGTGCCCAGCTGTCCCCAGCAGCCACTTGGAGTATGTATTAAGAACAAGATCCAGAGAATTGAATTTCACAGATGTATCTTGAATGTACCTAATGTGGCAGAAAAGCCACCTTGGGTGCCCTTCTCCAAAAACCTCTCTCTGTGCCAGCCTGAGAGGCTGCTGGTAAACCCCTCAGGGCAGGGATTTCTACC
>JAGPOW010003316.1:65306445-65340813 GCA_030014935.1 Caiman crocodilus
GCCGTCCCTCACCGTCCGGTTCTCCCGTCCCCGGTGAGTCTGCTGCCTCTTCCTTCGCCCCCTGGGGTCCCTCTCGGGTCCCTAGGGACGGCCCGGCGCTGTCACACAGCTGGTTGAACTTTTAGAATGCATTCTTTCTTTGTTCACTCCAAAGTTTGCCACCCATTTTCCTTACCAACTGGGACCTCCCATCATTGTGATATGTTACCTTACATGGATAGCAATAAAGATCTGTTTTAACATAAAGGAGTTTTTTATTATATAATAAAAGCTATTCCAACCTCAAGGTTAGAACATAGAAAACATATATCTAACATGTATTACTATCTGAACTGTCTAGCTGAGGCTAGGATAGTTTTAGAACATCCTTGAAAAATAATTAATAACTGGTTTATGTACTCACAAATAACAAGATGAATGACATATAGCATATTCCAAAAGTGCCAGAATCTGATTTGTGGTTACTAGAAAGATCTCCCAAGCATGTTATTACTTTATGTTAGTTCTGTGGACTATATTAGTTTTTTATTTCTGGTATTTGATAACTAGAAAAAATCTGTGTGATGCTAGGCGCAAAGGGTAATGTACTGGCTCCATCCAGATCAATATTTCAGCAAAAATTAATATAATTACTGCAATAAACAATGTAAGAGAGCTGAAATGAAGAAAAAATATATGACATTGATATATTTTCTACCCTCTTCTTGGCAAGCTACATCACAAATTCTGTAGCACACTTTTTGTTGAAGAGCTCAAGTAGATCAAATATGTCTGACCTGTGAAAAAATTGAAAAATTTTCTAAATAGAAAACTTGTTTTGAAGCTTTCTTTGAAAGTTGACATACCTGAATAATATCATTCAGTTTTGCTTGCAGAATATTTGCAGATCAGTACCTAGCTTTGGCTGATAGAATGATGTAGATAGAACTATATCTTTGGGTAGTATATTTCTTTATTGTCCCTATCAACAGTAATCATCCTGCCTGGAGCAATGGGTTGGACTAAATGACTTCCTGAGGTCCCTCACAGCCCTATTTTTCTGTGGTACAAATTATATATATAGTACAAACTGTTTTCAGTTAAAAGCCATCTACTGTTTTGGATAAAGAAGATGAATGCATCCCCGGTATAGCCTTATATCTAAATACAAATGGATTGTAACTTCTTCTGTCTAGAAGGGGCATGTTTATAATACTAATTATTTGATAAAGTGTGATTAATACTTCATTTTATTCCCCTCCTTTTCCTTTGTCTTTTTTTACTTTAGTTCTGATCCTAAGCTCAAAAGGACAGAGAATGTTTCATATATATTAAAAAATTGCCTTGTACAATGAACCTTTCAATCTCAGGGCCTCTAGGTGTTTTGATGATACAAATAAATAACAATATATGAATGCTAAATACCATTTATAAAAATAACTTCTGTTTTAGCACCAAGGAAGCCATTGCTAAGGAGACCAATATTGAAACTTCATGTATACTGATCTTTTTCTGTGCCAAGAAACTGTAGAAGGAAGGCTAAGATTTGGCAACATGCTTCACATCTTACTCAAACGCAGACTAGCAATGGCAAATAGGATGTAATCATGTCTTCTTTGCCAGCTAGGAAACCTTAGGTGCATCTACACCTGCAATTAGCACATAACAATAAATTCCAGCGCAGTTTGCTCCAGAGCTTTTTGCTCCTGTGGGCAGCATTTACATGTGCACCTGGGACTACAGCACATTGAACCAGGGTGGTGCAGCCCTAGGTGGTTGGGAATTCAAGGAGTCAGGCTGCCAGCCTGGGGTTGCTCTGCCCCATCTCAACCTACTATGGAGGGGCTGGTTGGGGTACAACAGTGCTCCAGTATAGGGCTAGCCAGCAGGCAGACCCCAGACAGTAGCACCCTCATGACCCAGCCAGCCCCAGTCACCATCTACATCTGCATTTTGGTTCACATAACTACTCCACTGTAGGACAGTAGTTGACCTGGACAGTACTACCCTATGGCTGACTAAATGAATTTACTGCTCCCTAATACAGGTGCATTATGAAACTATGTGTAGATAGTGATGTTTTACTGAAGAGCTAATTAGTCAGCTCTTCAATAAAGCACACATGTAGATGCACCCAGAGTCTCAGTGGAAGGTGATCAGTGTGATGTGACATTTTTGTGTCTGTTCAGCAGTGCTCAGTGCTGAGCTATGTATGCTACTGACTGTGGATCTAATTTGAGTTGGACAAACTCAGAGACTTCAAGACTGCTTTTACCAGCTGAAGAAGCCACATATAGTAATAGTTTTAACAAGGTAAATAGTTTTAGCAAGATTATCTACCAAAAATAGGGACTTGGATAGCAGCAACCCAGTCCTTGCTGGTTTATTTGGAAAAAGTAAACAGAAAATCTATCAAGGTTGGGCCTTTTACTTCAATATGACAGACAGGCACAAGTGGTAGAGATCATAGTATTGCAAAATGCACTGGGTTTGAAGATGGTCTTAGTCACCTTAACTATGACTGGGACATCACTGGTTTGAGAATCCATATGGGACTTCATCTTGAAGAAGAATGTCTTTCCCTCAGTGTTTTAGCTTCAGGAATGATTGTTGAAGTCAATTCAATTACACTGGTATGAAGCCTGGGTAAGCCAAATCAAGCCCAAGATATGAAAACAGTGTGTTATTCTGCACTAAAGGGAGAAAATGTGGAGTTTCAAGAACAAGATACTAATACTAATGACTGTACTACACACTGCAGTGCTGCGTGGGATAACTCATTTAGGCCTCAGTCAGGTATCTGGAAGCTGTCTGCTCTAGTGAGGTTCATTCTCCATTACGATGCTCTGTGCTACCATGGCAATGCTGCTTCCTATACCTGAGATAGCTGAGGTCTATTTATACTACATTGTAATCTGCAATACGGATTTTAAAGTAGACCTCTCTCCAACTTGGAACTTGAGATTCTTCATTATTTGTTTCTGTTCATTAATCCAGAATAAATTTTAAAAATATCTTTACTGGTCATTAGGGCAAGTGTTCTGATCCACCAGAATTTTTCTATTTTTATCAAAAAATAGCCCATCTATGATGAGGACCACTCTTACAAGCTTAAACATAGAATGAAAGAACAATTACAGTTCCCTATTATTAAGCCTCCTTAAAAAAGCAGTTATTTGCACTTTGCCTAGCATAATATTAATGGCATTTATTAACAGAGTTTATTCTAGTTTTCCAAGCTACTGTTTAAAAGTGAAATGCAACTGTATTAATAATATACAGGTTTAAGTCATATTATTCATAACTTCAGCTTCTGTGAGGCCTACAGTCTATATCTGTCAGTGTGGTCTGTCGGTCTGTCAGTCTCTGACCAACAGATGTCTGCAGCCTGTACTCTCGTCTAAGAATTTGCGAAGTCTGAAAAAGGGAATAATACTTCCATGCCACACAGGAAATCATCAGCATTTATGAGGCATTCCAATGGGAACAATAATAAAAGATCAGATAAAATAAGTATTTAAACATCATAAAATATTTCATGTTTCTTTCCACTTTATTTCCATACAAGGTTCTGACAGTGTCCAACAATATTCTAATCTGATTTTCAAACATTTGTGCTTACTTTACAATCTACCTTGTATAATTTTACAAGGGTTCTGATTTAAAATATTACAATATAAAAATCAATGATTTGCTATTTATTTGCAAACTAAACATTCTTGAAAATACTAGGTGTTTAAAAGAAAAGAACCCAATCATTTCATGAGTGGTTTAATATTGTTTCACCGTTAAAAATAGGTGTGGAAGTTCCCCTGTTTATTAATTCATTGCAGAAGCAGATCAACAGAATGTGTGTTCCAGTGGATCACACTACTACATCACATGTATTATCAACTTCACAGCATTCTGATAATGTATTCGTACTTGAAATTACTGTAGTTTCAGTACAGACTTCTTTTTATGGAAATGAATGTAATGATATATTACTTAAAGTATAGCACCTAACAAGATGATTTCTTGCATTGTGAGCTTTCTGGCTAGGGACAGAAATTACACATAAACCAGTATAAGTGATTGGAATATCTGTTCACTTGCTTATTGGTTCAAGCTACGCAGTTCAGATTAACCTGTGAAGATTGAATCGATTCAGCGCTGGGCTTTTTGATTGTCTGTACTTAGCCTAAAGGTGCCATATCTTCCCTGCCTGCAAACAGGAGTAAGCCAAGTCAGGAATCAAAGGACAAGGAGACACCTCAGGAATGAGCCAAATCAGGAACCAAGCACTAAGCAGAATCACAAAACTACAAATTAAGAACATAAAAAATCTACTTCCTAGTCCTTTCTCTGGTCTTAAATTAGATCAGAAATAGCTAGTCAAGTGTTGTGAACCACCCAGGTAAATTTCAGGGAGGGAGCGGGAACAAGCCTCAGGCATTGACTGAGATCCTAGACACGCTTTGCTCAGCTATCAGAAGCTGCAGAAAGGGTAGCAGGTTGGGGTGAGCCACTGGGGTCAGACTAGCTCCTAAGTTTGAGGCTGCAGTCTGACGGTATAATGTGAAACAGAATACTACCACCGAGACTCTGAGGTAATTGCATATTTATTACAATAGTTTATTATGCCCTCATAGGGATAATTAACTAGACAGACAACCTCCTTTTCATGGACAATTTATTCTATTATAAGCTTTAATATGTAGGCAGATGTGTTTTCTCCATAGTTCTTTGCATAACATATATACATTTTGCAGACCATTATTCAGAAAATAGAATAAAAAACTATCAGGCAAAAAATAGATCGATATGCTTGGCCACCTTAAATGTTATGATGCCTACAAATTAAGGCTCTGGTCCCAGAAGCATGCTTCAAAGAAAGAGGTTAGGAGCCTAAGCTTGCTAGCCAGTCAATAGGAAGAGTTAGAGTACTCCAAAATTTGGTTCAGACAGCCCCAATGTCAAGTGAGGAACTGCCTAGAAGTAACCCATAGGAAACATTGAGTACAAGTTTGTGTCTGAATGCCTGTACCTTCCTAAAAGTTAGGTACTTGACCCGGGGCTGCAAATACAGTACCTCTGTCCACTCAGGATTCACAGCATCAAGGACTAAATCTATTCTTCCTCCATGTACCAAAGAGATATTTTCATAGCCATGGTAACTTCAACTTTTGGCACTCATGCACAGTTTCAGTTCTATGAAGTTAGGCTTGACTTGCATATTCTTCCTCCCTATGTTCAGTAGATTGTATTCTGTCTGCTTAGGTGATCAGGGGAAATAGAGTCCCTTGGGCATTCACATAATACTGTACAAGTCTCCCAACTTGGGTTGCAGAACAAATACAACTAGTGGGTATTTGTTGCTGAAGGAGGAAGGCCTTTCTACCTTTTAGTCTAATAGGCTAGTAGCTAAGGCGCTTACCCAGGGAGCAGGAGGCCCAGCTTTTAGAGTATTTGCTTTAGGTAGCTTCCCTAGCTACTAAGCTACTGAGGGATGCCATTCATCTTTTAAGGTAAGTCTTCACACTAGAAGTGAGAGACCTAGTTTCTGAGCCATCTTCAGCCTGAAGGATTCAAACCTACATCTTCCAGCTTCCAAGCCACTCCTCAAAAGGCTATGTAAGAGGTATGGGGGCATTCTCCACCACTCCAGTGAAGGCTAGGCCAGTGGGCATTGCAACATTCAAGAATCCAGGGCTCAGAGGCAAAGAAAAGGCAGTCCCTGATCCTACAGTCCACTGAAGGGGAGGGAAAGAGTTCTGGATTCCAGTCTGCTCTCAGGTATATTTCTGTATCTTATCCAATGACTATCTACTGCAAAAGGCACAAACAGTTCACGGAGCAGGGCCTAAACGTCAGAATTCTCCCTTTGCAGCTGAATGCCCCAACCACTAAGATACACAGATTCCTGCTTGCTATCCTTCTGACCATATGATTCATACCTTCCTGGCTACCCAGTAGCCCAGTTTCAGCAGGAGTGGAGGGTGCACCCATCCAGACTAATCTTTAGCCTGGTAGTTTGGGCACTGTTCTAGGAAGTGAGAGATGTGGATTTGAATCCTCTGAGGCTGATGAGGGCTGTAACCACTGGGATAGTCTGTGAAAAGCCAGAAAATGTATATATGTAAATTGTTTGGCTCCTTTTATACAGTAAAAAACTGAACATGAGCTGACTGTAGTATGCTTTTGAGTGAAAGTAACCATGGCTTCCATGCTTTGCACTGAACTCAATGCTCTTAGTATTGTATTAGGTATGTTCTGAACAAGCCTAATGGGTATGTCCTCTACAGCCAGCATCCCACATTCATTGTGAACACTGTCAAGTTTAGGTGGGGTTTAGTTGCCCAACTGCTCACTTGTGACACTTTCACATATGCTCTGAAGCTTCAGCGAAGGGGATGAGGAACTTGCAGTCTAAAACATAGGCACCTACAGGGTTTCACGGTTACTGAAGCAGGGATGATCTGGATTAGCTTTCATACTTTAGTTGCCTCGTTTATCAATCTGGTTTCTGTGCATGGTGATGAAAGTGCTACATTTAAATACATTTCTTGAAATAAATATCTGAGGTATGATTTCTTATAAAAATATTACAGGAGATGCATATGGTACCTACCCTGTAGAGGGTACTGTCACGGCTTCTTGCTTAAGTCACTTGGATTACTGGGCCATATTCTCATTGAAAACTACATGAACCATATAAGTGAAATCAGAATTGAATCTAGAAACATTTTCTTAACAGGAAAAGCAATAAAAATCACTACCCTGCACTACCTGAAATCATTTAAGATACTCTAGCTCTACATCCATTTAAAATTCAAAACTGGCTTACTTCTTCCAAATATGAGCTCATTTTGAAGTGGCTCATGGCTTGTGACTGGAGATACTGATCCTTTGGTTAAAGGAACTAACACAAAGAATACTAGGAGTACATACAAAGAACAACAACCTGACTGAAAGCTGGAAAACACCTATTTTGTTACAGATGGAAAACTGGAGCTACATATGAGACTTATAAACCACAATTTATTTTTGTTGTCATTGTCTCTGTTTAGATGTCTCTAAATAATATCCTGTGTCTTTTTCCAGCTCATTTCTCTTAACAAGGAAAAAACCTGCTCTAAATGCCCAAAGAACACTTGACTGCCTGAAAGTCACTAAAATGTGAAGCAGCTGTGAGCATAACTTGGCTCATGCTATATTTGGATGCAAACTACAAATACACAGTCAACTCAGGTTCAGTTTTTTACTGTATGAAAGGAGCCATACAATATACATATATAAATGTTCTGGCATACTTTAAAATATTCCATATCAGAAGAAGACACTGCCTTTGGCAATGTTAGATCATCCATATTAGTTGGAGTTGTTATGCTGAAGGCTGCCCGAAGATTAAAACAAGCAAGCCTTGATCTATGGATAAGCACAAAACTTGAAGAAATCCTTGAGTAAGTTAGTCTGCCTTCATTCTGGGTAAGTGAAAAAAGCAATTAAGCTCCTTTAGGGAGTAAGGAGCTGAAACAGTACAAGCCATTGCCTACATGAAGGCCTGAGCAAGAACTAACTCAGGGAGTATAAAAGATGTTTCCCTTTTCAGACTGCAAGTACAGGAGCTGGAGCACTGATTGGATTGACGGTTTGTGCTTTTGTCTGTATGGGTGCGTGCACATATGTATGCATACATGTGTGTGTGTTTGTGACAGACAGCATGAGAGGGACCAAACAGGGAACAACAAAAAGCAGACAAGAGACTACATGAGAAGTTTTGGTAAGAGGGCCCTTAAAGGAAGGCATAGAAAAGCTGCCTTTTGAAACAGTCCTCACTGGAAAGACAGGTTTTGAAACAGGGAGCAGGAGACTCCTCCTATTTGATTCTAATATGGTCAGGGAAACTGCACTTTGTTTATATGCTTGCACATAGGCAGGATTGCATCAAAGAAATATGTGGCTCATAATTTTTTCTCATCTGACCAGAAATAACCTGGCTGGTACCCAAATGCTGCTAATCACTTGGGTCAAAGAGGCAACAGTATTATAGTATCAATTGTAATGCCCTCTGTAAAAGCTGTTCATGTTAGCAATCCTTGCTTTGCTTGCCTAATAGGGCATACCCTATTATGCAAGACACATTGGTTGGTAGAGTGACAGATGCACCTGAGAGAGTTGTAGACCCATATGGGGTTTCCCATGTTTGCTGATACAAAGGAAGAGTGTGTTAGTATCATATAAGTCTGGTAGTAAGTGGCCTGATGAACAGAGATCCTCAAGTAATGCCCAAAAGGTGGCTTAATAGATTATTTGGTATTCCGTGAATAAATGTCAGATGATCTCATCTGAGGAAGTAATTAATAGTCATAAAAAAGTTTGCCTGCAGGACTGCATATATAGGAAGTGTCTTCCTACCCCAGTGCCTTCAAGGTATTATTTCTATTTGGATTTTAGGTTGGTGCAATCATTTTTCAACATCTGGCTATCACCACTACACCCCATTTCAAAGTCCCATAATGCAATAAACAAGAAAACCTATATTTCAAAGGAGACAACCTCACAGAGTGATATAAATAGTAGCAGAGGCCCCATAAAATGACAATACACTGCTCTTCTCATCTATATTGGTAGAAAAGTCTAATTAATTTGGCAGATTTCTCAGATCTTTAGTCATAACATCTGTTATTATGGAATGATCCAATACAGCCATCTGTCCTTCTACATGCAAAACAAATGAATGAGCAAAGATTTAATATTTTTTGTCAGAATGGGATAGAAATAAGCATGTTACCAATCCATAGCTGTGCACTTCAAGGTTAAATGCTGAAGTAATGCATAGAGTCATGTGCCAGATTGCTACTGGATGCTGAGTGCCAGAACACTGTTTGAGCATGATTAAAGGAAAATAACTTCGATTGGACTGTGCTGGTTCATTACATTTAAATTATAAACCATTTTATCTAGTCCAATCATAACCTATCCCAACTACACCCATGAGACATACTGTTTATGCCAAGAGGACCTCCAATGAAACCATCTTAGGCTTGGTCTACATTACAAAACTGTCAGCCCAGCTATATAGGTCAGGGTAGGAAAAATCTCCTCCAAGATGGAGTAGCTATGCCAGAAAAAACTACTGGTTTCAACATGAGAATCCTGAAAGAAGAGAGCTTTTGTTGATTTAGCATATGTTGCTGGGGGGCAGTGATGCATCTATGTTACAGAGCAAAATTAAAAGAGCTATACCACCTGGAGCATTTGGGCATGCAACAGGAGCAGAAGCAGGCATTATAGTATAGAAGAGACCTTAGGCAATAGCTCTCAAATATTCAGAATCAGATGTTTGACACAGGTCCTCAATATAGCCTCTCTTTTTGCCTTCACGGTTTCATCAGCCAATAGCTATGTGTAAAATAGGGCTGTGTGAAGCTTTAGGTGGTGATTTGATTTGGAGGAGATTCAGCCCAATTTGGTGGCTGAATCTCCAAATCAGAATCAAATCAAGGAACAAATAAAAAGGTTGAAATTGATTTGAAGCTTTCTGAATCTTTGGAAAAAATTCAGAGACCTTCGATGATTTGGGCAGTCCCCAGTGGCTGCAGCAGGGAGCTGGAGCAGGACTTGGAGCCGATAAGTTGGGGACAGTGGAGGAGGGGGGCAAAAGGAGGGGGAGGGGACCATGGGGGCCATTCCTCTGCCAGGCCTCATTCCCTCCGTGCTCCCCTAGCACCCCTTCCCCCATGGCTGCCCTGCCAGCCCCAGCTCCTAGTGCTTTAAAAAAAAGCCTCCATTCACCAGGTGCTGCCGGGTGGAGGGGGCAGTCTCCGCTGCCCCTCACTGCTCCATGCTTCACAGGGGGCTCTGCATGAGCCCCCCAATCGCCCTGCTGTCCCAGCCCCTTCACAGCTGCCCCGGCTGCCCCATCGCCAGCCCTTAAGAAAAAAATACTGAGAAAAACTCCGAGACTCACCAGATCATGCAGCAGCCTCAGGGCTTTAGGGGGTTCATGCAGAGCCCCCCACATAGTGGAGGGTAGCAGAAGGCAGTGGGGATCACCTCCACTAGCAGTTTTTAGTTCTTTAAAAGGCAGAAGCTGTGGTGGGTGGGACAGCCATGGGGCTGCTGGGAAATTTGGGGGTGGACATGGGGCAGTAGGGGGCAGCAGGTATCACCCCCCTCCTGACAGCACCCTGGTGAGTCAGGGCTTTTTTTTTTTTTAAAGTGCTGGGAGCTGGGGTGGGTGGGGCAGCCATTGCCAGGGCTGCAAGAGCAGGCGGGGGATGGGCCTGATTCGGTGATTCAGAATCACCCAATCAAATCACTGTCCCCCGAATCAGTCAAATCTGAATCCAAAGTAAATACTAGCTGCTTTGTACAGGCCTAGTATAAAGTATTATGCAGGCACTATTGGTGCAATTTAGCTAGGTCAGAATGTTCAAGCGTGGCTACTATTTTTGGATTTCCAAACTGAAAAACTCAAACTTCACTTTTCAGCAGTTATAGGGTGTCTACACATTTCCCTATGGTGATGTAGATGGGCTACATCGCCATGTGACACGCTATGGCAACTCTGGGCATGTCCAGACAAGCCCGCACGTGCGTCTTGCAGCGTCTCAAACCCCTTTGAGACGCTGCAAGAGGCACACGCAGGAACAGGAAAAGGTTCCCCTCCACAGCAAATTTGCAGCACAGGGGCAAAATTAGATGTCTATATATCCAGGGGTAAAAAAAATGAAGCTAAAAAGAGCAGAGAAGGCCATGGTCCTGGAACATGCCCTGAGGCAACCAGAGGCTGGCTTCTCTACAGAGGCACTCTGGATGTCAGAGCATCTCTGTGGTAGGCTCTCACCCTGGTGCTGAAGCATGCTGGCTGCCTTGCATAGGCAGGCAGTGTGCCAGCAGCAGGGTCCCAGTGCCAGTAGGTAAGGAGTCATGGAGCCTGGAGAAGGGGGAGGAGACTATGGGAGGACCCCCGCTGGCCCTGCCCGCTCCCCCAATCCCTTCAATCCCTGCCCTGCCCAACCCCATCCACTGCCTGTCCCCCAAGCCCCCTCGACCCTTCCCCACCTGGCCCCATCCCCTACCTGTCCTCCTGGTCCCCCGATCCCTGCTTCATCTAGCCCCATCCCCCACAAGGCCTCTGATCCCTGCCCCCCCCAGCATCCCCACAATTAACAAACAAACAAACAAAACCCCACCCCTAGCACATTTGAGCTGCCATCTGGGTCACTGAGACCCCACCCACACAGCGCGGGGCAGGGTGACAGCCCCAGTGGCCCCAGTCTGGGCCTTGCTGCCCCCACTGCCCTGTGCTGCCCAGAAGGGCTCTGTCAGGAAGCCCCAGCTCCCCACCCCCAGCTTCTACTGTGAGTAGAGGCATTTTTGTCTTTTTTTGTCTTTTTTTTTCAAAGTGCCAGAGTCTGGGGTTGGGGGGCAGCCATAAGGGGCCTGGGGGTGCAAGTGGGGGTTAGGGATGGGTGGGTTAGCCACTGGGGGGCCTGGGGAAGCAGGGGGGTGGGGCTGGGTGGGGCAGCCATCAGGGAGGTTGCAATGGCCAGCAGGGGATGGGTCCAGGGGATTGTGGCAGCAATCAGGGGCTGGGGTGGGGCACATGGGCCTACAGGGGTGGTAGCCCCTGCAGGCCATTTGACCCCTCTAGAGGTGGCTGTTACCCCTGGGGGGGGCTGTTACCCCTGTGGGGGGGCATAGCCCCTGTTGGGGGGGGCCATAGCCCCTGTGGGGCACAGCAAAATATATATTCATGTATTCATCAATTTATGAAACATGTATTTAGAGTTCACTTTATTATTAAGATAGAGACACTGCTAGGCTTCAAAATCGCTTTAACACTGTAGATATATCAGTAAAGCATTGCCCAACTGATCAGTGTCTTTTTGTCTTACTCTCTCTCCCTCTATATATAGTGGTCTTTTTGTTTCAGTTGTATGGATTTAGGGTATTTTACAAAATGACTTTGGGATTTTTTTATCAGGGATTTTTCAGTTTTCTAATAGGGAACACCAGAATTCCTGCTAGGAAGACCAGTGGCAGGAACCTGCCTGCTCACAGGGGGCGCCTTGAACCCAGCTGGCTCTGGCTGACCTCCTGGTCAAATGGGTCCAGGAGGACATGCTTTGACAGTTCAAAGGCCACTGCACCGAGAACATCTTCTGGGTGATAGGTACCCAGATGGCCGGGCAGGGGCACACATGTCAGTAGTGCCACAGTAAGCCAACTCTGCAGCCACAGCCGACTGGCAGATGCCTCATCCAAGTCTGGCAGTTGCGCAGCAGGTCACAGTCGGACAGCAACCCCCACAGCCAGACTGCTGCAGTGGGTAAAGGGTGCAAGGAACTCTCAGGGCTGCTTCATCAGTCCAGCTGACACAAGGGGTAGTGTCCCCAGGTACCAATTGGCCGAGTCCCAGAAGCTCCTGAGAGAAAGTAGCCCTGAGCTACTTGCCAGGGCAGCTTTTTATACTGCTGCGGACGGCACAGATGCTGGCCCCGGGCTCTAGCTGCCCCTGGCTGCAGATCTGGGAGGAGCCTGGCAGGGTTATTTTGCCCCAAGTGGCACAATTTGCTCCACAACAAAGTGCTTGTCTAAGCATGTGCACTGAGGCAAAAAGCCCCAGCTCAAATTTGCACCACTTCTATTTGAACTGCTGCAAGCAAATGTGCTTACATGTTTGGATGTGCCCTATAGGTCATGATTGCCAGCTAGATGACATACTCCCCAGGTATAGTATGTTGCTATGGTGATGTAGCAGCAAAATCTAATGGTGAGCTATGCGCACAGCACTGTAGCCACCTATACTGTGCCTTGCTTTAGTACTTCCAAAAGCCTTCCAATGAAACAAAAGCCTTCAAAATGGCCTTGAAACAAAACAAGGGCACTCAAAATGTTCTGAAAGTTTTGAAACGTTTTGAGTTTTGAAGCCAGGCTTACTTGGCTTCAGCACCAGTCCCAGCCGGCAGCAGGAGCCTACTGTCATTCGGCAGACAGATTAGGGGCCTGCCAGCACCCCCAGGAGGGCTGTGGGGCTGTGCTGGACTCCTTACGGGGTGTGTGGGGCCCCCCAATCTGCCTACTGGATGACAGGAAGCTGGTGCTGCCAGCTGGGATCGATGCTGGGCTCAGCCCATGCTAGGAAGATCGGTGCTGCCACTGGTCCCAGCTGGCAGCACCAGTCTCCTGTCATCCAGCAGGCAGATCGGGGCTCACCCACACCCCCAGGGGGGCTGCAGGGGTTGTGCTGGACTGCTCCGAGGAGCACAGGCCCATGATCTGCCTGTTGGATCACAAGAGGCTGGGGCTGCCAGCTGAGGCCAGTGGCAGCACCAATCTTCCCGGCACTAGGTATAGAATAGCCTATGGGTGAAACGTCTAAACAGCATTGAAACAGCAAAACAGTTTTGATAAAACAAAATGGAATAGTGCTTTTGAAACTAAATAAAACTTGAAACAAAACACTGTTCCATCACAACACTGAAACGTAAGTTGAAGAGGAACATTGCTGTTTCACACAGTCGTAGTAGACAGGACTAAAAAAGGAAACACGTTAGATGGCAGGAGTAGTACTAGTAATGTTAGTGATGGTGGTAGTAGTAGTATATAATTAATATCTCTACACTGCATTTGCTTCCACCACTCCTCTTCAGATTTGGGAGCAGTTGTAGAGGCAAATGTAATAGCCTTCTGGAAAATGTGCATTGCATTCTACAGAGGAAAGCCCATCAGAATTAGAGGGATATGAACAAAAATAAAATCCATCTCTTACAGAGCACTTTTAATTCACAGACCTCAAAATGTTTTACTAAATGTGTGAGTATCATTTCCATTTTACAAATGGGGTAATTGAGTCATACGGAAATAAAGTTACCCAGGAGGCAAATAGAAGATCTGGGAATAGATGCTGCTAGGTAATGCAAGAAAATTATGAATGTCATGATATCATCTATTTCCTTTAAAGCTGCAGCTCCTGATTAGGTAAGAATCCTAGCTTTCATTAATTTCTATTGTCTGCAGTTGCAGGAAAAACTTGAAAATGTGAACTCTAAGGCTAAGTATAGACAGTCAAAAATCCTGAGGCGGAATTGATTCAGTCTTCTCAGGTTAGTCTAAACTGTGTAGACTGAACTGATATGCATATGAACAGACATTCACTTTTGATCCCCAACTGCAGACACATGCTTGCAGTGGCCCAGACCAGAAGCCAAGGGGATGCTAGGGCACAGCTCCCAGCTCAACTGGAGCAGACAGCTTGGACCAAAGCTAAGCCACCCACCCTGTGGAGGGCGGGGAGGAGATGCAAAGTAACCTCGGCTGCTGGGGACTGAGTTAACTTGAACCTGGAGGGGATCTGGGACAGTAGTTCAATGAACCAATTTAGCCTAAATCAGTTACAGCTGATACCACATCCATTCAGGTTTATCTTACGCTGGTTTTAGCCATTTTGAAAGTGGTTTATGAGCACTGAACTTCTGTTGCATTACAGATTTGAACCAATTTCCAATCACTTATATTGATTTATGTGTAACTGCTGTCCCTCACCTAAAGGATCAGAGAACAATAGAAATAGTTCAGAATGCATTACGTTCCTTCAGTTCATAGGACTTTTAAGCCAGTAACTTGATTTTTTAGCATCTGCTTCATTACTTTTGAAGGCTTGATGTGGACCATACTTCACCAAATACAGCAGGACAGTTACCAAGCACAGTGGTTTCCAGTATGCAATCGTAAGCCCCAATATATTGTAAAGGCACAAGAGTGGGTTCAGAAAAAATGTATACCATGGCAGAGGCAACTTCTCTTCATTTTGTCATAGTGAAAATCAATCATCAATGTACAGATTCATTTCCAGGCATATTCAATTTCTTCCTTTTTCTGTTAAAATGGTAACAGGGATATATTGCCAGCCTGGGAGGTGAATTTTGTAACTTGAGCTATTGGGGAGGACCATGGTATAGGACGCTGTTGGAACATGAACTGAGTCTATCAATTCCTTTCTCAGGAACTGGGTTTTGTGATGGCACACTTTTTACTTTCATTTTGCTTGCAAGTTTAAGTTTAAGAGATTTTACCTATTTGTTTATCAGTTTGTTTCCCCAGGTACCATACCTATTTTTCTCTATTCTGGTTCTGTTGATTTCTTTCCCTGTTCTCCTCTTATTCACAAGCTTGTTGCATGATTCCCAGCTGGTCTATGCTGCTCTGAATTTTTGTTTTGCCTTCATTTTTATTGATTTTTCGACAAAGAAAAATAGAGATATTCCTTGCAGCCAGACAGAAATGTGATAATGAAGAGAGAGGCATGATAAAAATACCTACTTTACATTGGTAAATAGCCCCATAGCTCAACAATGGCTACCTACAAGGGCAAGACCAATTGCCTTCATCTCACAGCTTTTTGGTACCATGCATTTGTTACTGGACTTGAATTTCTGCAAATGACAGAAGGAAATACATTTTAAAAGGTAACAACATTGGGTCCAATCCAGGTTCCCCAGAAATCAATGGAAAGTTTCCCATTGATTCAAATTAGAATTGGATCGGTCTGTTTCTCTTGCTCACAAATATTAAAATAACTCTTCCCACAATCAGTAATTGGCACTTGACTATCAAACAACATTCATGAAAGAAGTTGGCATGTGCCTCAATGGCCCAGCTGGCAAGAGTGGATGGGCTTCATTAGAGAAGATTTCCCAACAGTTGGCATGCCAAAATCATGACATAAAAATAACTTATGCTCAATGTAAATTAAACCACTCTTCCAGTTCAAACAGACATCCCTCCAGGGATGGATTTGATCTGCACTGACATTTGGCATACAGCGAACACAATCACTATACGAGAGAAAAAAGCACACAACACAGATGGGAAAACATTGCATTCATGATGACAAAATAATGGCATCACTTCAGGCCTAGTATTACTAATAAGATGAGGAATCCTGAAGAGACAAAGGTTCCAGTTCTAAGATGCACAACTAAGGCTAAGTACAATTCCATGAGAGTTTAAATTTAAATGAAATGTGGCTGTTTGGGAACTGAACAAGCATTCATAAATGTAGACCCCCAAATTCTTTGCTCTAGCTATATCACTAGTATCAGTTTGTCTGTTCAAATTATGCAGTTCAGATACAGGCAACACTCAATCCCCTGAAATTCCAATCAGGAAAAAAATGCGAGCTAAACAACAGAAGTGAACCTCCAGTATGTTCTTCAGTTCCTGCTGCAGCTCACATAAACTTCTAAAATTTGAACTTTCTAAGGCTTTTTGCCCTATAAAGATTTGTTGGATGTTTAGATCTGGCCTGGGTTTCCCTTTGTATCCGTAACATAACCTGAATGCTATAGGGATCTATTGTATTGAAAGAAAAAACAAGATTAAGTTCAGTACCTTGAAAATGAGATTCCCATCCCAGGGTAGAGGCAAGAGGAAGTTGGGAGGAAAGATTAAGCTAAATCAGATCCTACGCATATGTTCAGGGTTAATGCCTTGGATAGAATGAGATGGACAGAGGTAGTAGCAGAGTGCATGAGTTAATTTGTAGTTAGTGAAGTGTGCACATTAAGCAGAGCTTTGACTAAGAAAAAAATTCTGTCAGTTTTATGAGCCCCATGTAACGTTAGATTCAGAGGCCTTTAAAACACAACAATTAATGAACTCCTACTGACCACCCCCAGCTTCTCTCTTAAATGACACATGAGCCCTTGTCCAACAAAGATTTATTTAGCTGCAGAGGTGCCAAGTTCATGGCACCCCTCAGAAAAAGGGCTGTCACCTGAAATATGTAAAACTTTCCACATGTCCATCATTTTAGCCTATATTTAGCTGTTCCCTTCTTTAACATATGCAGTGTCATAAGTCTTATTTCCCCAAGCAGGAAATATGTGAAGATTCATCAAAGACTCAAATCCATGAACTTCCCAGTACTTTCTCAGCAAAATAAAAGCATTGTGTAAAGTTTTACATTAGGAAGATTGGGGGCAGGAGAGGGTTGGCTTATTTGGCTTAGTTTTTACTTTAATGTTCAATTATGTGAATATCAAAGGAAGTTTTGCCTGAGGATATAATATATCAATATAAAGTGAGTTTGGACCTCTGAATTTGGCCCACAAAATATAGCATTTTATTTGTTGGTATACTCTGAATACAATACTCTAAATAAAAGTTAAACTGATTAATATAACTGAATACTCAGCCTCTTCCTGAGTTTAAGGAGGCAAAAGTGAGTTCCTTGGCTGGTGGACCAAGAACAGAAGCCTCAGAGAAAGCCCAGTGACTCCTATACATTTTATGAGAGGACTTAGTAGTCTTTTCTTTAGGTCTGTTGTTTTGGGATGTAGAATAACACCAATTTCCCATGATTGAAATTAGAGTAGGGATAGATTTTGGGTGCATGTCGTGGGTATCATGCTAGTCATCTGAAGGAATTTGTCCATCTTTACTGGACAAGGCAGGAGCCTTGGTATCCAGTGGATTTGCTATGTTATAACATGCACATGGTGTTCCAGTTTGGAAGGTTGCCTTATGTAAGGACTTCTTCAATATAATATAATTCACTAAAGTAGAATAAGAATCAAGGATAGGAAACAGCATTCTTACAAGAAGGTTGGGAGCGGTACTGGAGTACCAAATGTCTGTTATGAAGGCAGGCTAACCTTTGATCACAACATCCTTAACTCTTTCATAAAGAGAGGATGGTAGTAACACAGGATGCCAAATGGGATTAACAGCAGATGGAGGTAGCATTTGGATTGGTGTTCCACCAGGTGATACAGATTGCAGAAAGAAAGATGATCCACACTAGATGTTTATTGTCAGATAGTTTCCCAGAAGTTTAAAATTAACTAACTTAATGGTTTAGTGAAATCATGTTCCTGGTTCTTGCCTTTTCCTCCCTATGATGTCCAACATTGGCAGATCTAGGATTTTGAAAAGGGGGGTGTAGACTGTGTGGTGCATCATCACATATAACAACACACATTTTTCTCCAAGTAAAAAGAAACTAGAAAATGTACTAATATGCCAGGGATTTAGGAAAATTATTATTCAATTAAATTAAATTATTCAATTTAAGATCAAAGTGAAAACAAATATAACTTTATTGGAATGTTCATTCATTTGCTATATAGTACATTATGTATTAATAAAGACAACAAACTGGGCAAACAAAATCAAAATATGTTGTTCGTTTAGTCCTGCAGGCTGCTTGTACATGCCACAGGGGTTTAATTTGGTTTAGTTCTCCGTAAATTGAAACGGTGAGTATTTAAAAACACCACTTCAATTTACAGAGAATTAAACTGAACTAAACTTTCATGGTGTGTACACAGCAGTGGGGGCCCAATCTTTAACTGCCTCTTTGGTGGTGCTGGGGCGGAGGGAGGGGCGAGCTGCTGGTGGGCCAAGTGGTCCCTGAGCTGTGTGGGTGTCCCCCAGGTGGCGCCTGCCCACTGGCACCCAGCCCAGGCAATCCCACGGGGTGCTGCAACCATGGAGGGAAGCACTAGCCCCACCAGAGCTGTAAAGGGAAGCACCAGGTCCTTCTGCAGCCATGGGGGGAAGCACTGGGCCCCCACAAAATTCAGGCAGGCAGGCAGTCTCCAGAGAAGAAAAGCAGTCTCACTGCTTTTTAGTTTTTTTCTTCATGGTGCCTGCCTACAAAGGCTGCCGCCGGGTCTCACGGTTCCTGAGCTGTACGGGGCCTGCCAAGCCCTGAGCAGGTCACCTTCCAGCACCCTGTGCACTGGAGCATTTTGTTAAGTAGCAAACTAAAACACTTGGAGGTGTTTATCTTGCTATGTACCAATGTCATTTAAAATGGAATAAGCTGCCAAGCATGCAAACAGCAATGCCATTAAAGAGGTGCAAAAGGGCATTTAAATCATGTTAAAGGACCCTAGTCATTAGAATTAAATAAATGTACATTTCTTTCAGATTCATACAACAAAATCAAACCTTCTTGAGCTTTCTGACAGTGCATCAAATGATTCATTGAAAATTATTTCCATATCTGAGTCTATGTTTTTAGCTGGTTGGGAGTGACATGATCAGGAGCAGAAACAGGCAGCAGAATTTCAGAAGAAAGAAACTTAATTAGTGGAATATCAAGACCATTAAAAAAGAAGAGAAGTTCATTAACATCTGTAGAATAAAAAGTATAGAAAGAATCAGATAGATCATAATGAATTATGAAGTCTAGAGAATCCTTCACTGCTGCCTGAATAGCAATGCTGTTTCCAACACGCAGGTAATTTGTTTTCAAATCTGGGTGGTCCAGGAATAAAAGAGTGCAACTGCACCACCACACCCCCTCTGGATCTACCCTGATGTTCAGTAGGGGTGTATGAAACAGGCTGTATTCAATTTGGATTTGGATTCAGCCCAAATCGGCGACGGTGATTTGATTTGTTGGTTCAGATCACTGTCCCCGGTTTGATTAGGCCAAATCGGAATCTGAAGATTTGATGCTGATTCAGAGAATCAGCAATTCAGCTGCAGCCACAGCTTTAAATGTTTTTTCTACATACCTTGGCAATACCAGGCATAGCTCATGAACACTGTGATGCTGGGGCAGATGGAGCATCCCACAGGAGTGCGGGGGGACCACATGCTTAGTGGCAAACCCAGAAGTGGACTGAAAGTACTTCCAGTCCACTTCTTGGTCTGCTGGGAAGAGCACTGGGGGGGTTTTCTGTGCCCCCTCCAACTTGGCAATCAGCCTCAGGGGAACCCTTGGTGCCCCCCCAGACCCAGGAGGCAACAGTTGCTGAGCCAGGGGGGGCTGGAGGGGGCAGGGCCTGCACACTCCCCGGGCAACCTGGAAGTGGGCCAGAATTGCTTCTTGTCCAACTCCAGATCTGATGCCAACTGCACTGGGGAGTGCCCCGCACTCCTGTGGGATGCTCCATCCACCGCAGCATCAGTGTTGACAAGCCTCCTGGTACCTAGAGTTATGTAGAAAAAACATTTAAAGCTATGTCTATATCCAAATCTCTGAATCTTTCCAAATCTCTTCAAATTGATTCAGAGGGTTCCAATTAGATTCAGAGAGATTGAAGGGTTGCCTGATTTGGTTCAGATCCAGAGATTCAACCACTGAATCAGGCCAAATCTCCACCAGATAGAATCAGTGACCAAAGTTTCACATAGCCCTAATGCCCCAGATAAATGAGCATTGCATAGCTAATGTGGAGAATATTATATGCAACTGGATTATTATTAAATTTATGGATTAATACAGGGGTGCTCAATCCCTGGCCTGCAGGCCAGATCTAATCCAAGAAGCCATGTCATCCAGCCTGTGAGGCTGTCCCTAGGTCCAAATATTTGGTAGCATGGGGGCAGTGGCACTGCTCCCCTGTGCAAAATTACTAGATCCAAAGAGAGCCCCTTGGGCCAGATAGCATAGTCCTGTGCACTGGATTGGGTACATAGCACATGAGGCAAGGGGGGTAGGCAGAGTTAGCATGAAGTTTCAGGATCCTAACCCAGCACACAGGGAAGGTGGGAGCTTGTGAGCTTTTATCTGGCCCACAGGCCAACCCTATATCATGCATCTAGCCTGCAGTGTCAAAACACTTGTTTAAGATACCACTTTTTATAAAAAAGAAAGGGACTGCCTATTATTTTGAGGCCAGAAATACAACAGAAGGTAGCACCTGGATGCAATGGATGGAATTATATTATATGCAGTTATATAACCCAAAGGAGGCATTCTGTCGTGTCCTAGTCCTTTTAAATTTAGTGTTACCTGTTACAGATATAAGGCGGCTGCCATTTTGTACTTTGGTTCATATGCAGAATATTATGGAGCAGATCTCATCTTGTCCTGAGGGACACTTTACATTTTCTCTTTGTTTATTGTTTATCTTGCTCTGAAATAAGATGTTTTGCTATATGGAAACAAACAAGAAGCATTCAACTTGGAGAGAGAAGCAGAGAGAATGCCTCCAGGGACAGATGTTACGCTTTCACTTCTTTTATGGTGCAGTGTGTGCTCCTGCAGCACTCATCTCTAACTGCTAATGAATGTAGGTGGGAAGGCCCAGTGTTGCTTTGGCTTTTTTCATAATCAAAACCATTTGAAAATAAATCCATTTTTATAGCACTCATGGAAGGGCATACATTATTCAAGATACCAGGTAAAATAATTTCTGCACTGACCACAAATTAGATTTGTTTCCTCTATCAGAGAAAAAGACAGTTTGCAGACAAATTGTATTGCCAGCTTTATTGATTGTTTTAACTATGGCATTCAAGCCTGATACTAAAGGAAGGAGCCAAGTAGATCATTATATAAATAATGCACATATGAAACTCATGGGAGCAACAACATAATTAATTGTAAGTAGTGTAACCGATATATTATAGAAGAGAAATTAGGAATGTTTGCCACTTGTTGTAAAGTGTAGCCAGAGGGCAGCTCATTACCATGTTAACTATTGTCAACAAGTTACAAACTGTCTACAATTTGGTTTGCAGTTTTTTGCTTTAAAGTCTCATCTTCACTATGAAAATTATGGGCTGCATCCTGAAATTATTTAGGCAATACTCCAAGAAGTTTCCCTGATAAGTTTTTTTTCCAAATAAAGACATTGGGATTTGACCCATTAATTGCATATGTGTTGTTTCTTTCCTCCAACCATGCAAATACTCAATAAAGACTTACTCCATACATCCTGGCTAGGGACAGAAGTTGCACATAAACCTGGTTAAGCGATCAGAAACTGGTTTAAACCTGTAACAACAGAAGCTCAGTGCACATAAGGCAGTTTCAAAACAGTTGAAACTAGTTTAAGATAAACCTGGTTGAATGTAATATCAGGCTTAACTGATTTGGGTCAAACCAGGTTATGAAACTTCTGTCCCAGACGCCTTCCTGGTTCAAGTCAAATCATAGACCCTCAGCAACCCAGTATGCTTTGCAACCCTGGGCTGGGCTAAGCAGTCTGTTCCAGGGAGCAGGGCTGGCCCTACTCTTCTGCTCCTGAGCTGGAGCAGTGAGGGCTGGCAGACAAGACAGGGGGACAAGCCCAGCTGGGGATGCAGCCCAGTCTACAAGGGGGACTGCCTACCTCCAGGAAAACCCCGACTGGGATCTGGGGCCAGGGAGGGAGGTTAAACCCACTCAAACTTACTGCTGGCTGCAACTGTGGACTACAAATCCCAGATACCTGGAGACAGGAAGAGGAAGTAATCAGCAAACCTGCAAAGTCCTGTAGCTGTGATTTTGGACTACAAATCCTAAAAATCTCAGGAGCAGCAGGAAGAGGAAGCAAACACACACCCCATGCTGGTTATATGCTAGAAAGCCAGGGCCTAATGCCCCGCTGACTTCTGGCCTGAGCCATTTCAGGCATGTGGCTGCATTTTCTGAGTCAAAGGTAAATGTCTGTTCACTTCTGTCTCAGTTTAATCTCTACAGTTTAGACTAACCTGCAAAGACTGAATTGAGTCAGTCTCAGACTTTTTTGACTGTCTGTACTTAGCCTCTGATTAAGTAAGCATATTTATAACCATTTTCAGATGGATCATCCTGGAAACATACAGAAATAAGTAGGACTTCAAAAGGGCCACAATTTGGTCTCCATTTCTTCATGCTTAGGCATTACTCAGACCCCATTATGAGACTGCATTTGAAACATTTCTGTCCAAGGCCTATCTAAAGAATCATAGAGAAAGTAGTAGATCTGGAAATAGATACCAGGAATCCTCTCTCTCAAAACAAGATTCTAGTCCTACACAAGACAATAAGACAGCCTCCAATGACTTCAGCAGAGTCTAAATTTCAATGGAACTGCTATTCGCTAACCACTAAGGGCACTGCATCTCCTCTTGAAGAGTCTAAAAATGCATGATAATGGGGTTATGAAATTCACCTTGTGCCTCAGGCCAGATCCAGATGGCTGGATTCAGGCTGGGGTACAGGGCAGTGAAGATGGCAGTAGCCACCATGGCAATGGTGACTGCAACATAGTAACAGTAGGGGAAGCAGCTGTGGGCCATGTGGGCCCTTGCTGTGGCAGAGGTGTGCAAGCAGAGGCCAGCCAGGTACCCTCAGGGCAACCAGCAGCTGTGATGCACAGTCTTTGCTTTTCCTTTTCCTACCAATCATCATGTCTGCCAAGGCCCCAGGCCTCTGGATTGTGCAGAAGGCCAGGCCTGCAGCTAGCCATGTCCTCAAATTTCCTGGCCTGCGAGGCCAATTGGAGCAGCTCCCTAGGCTGGATCTGGTCTGCAGGCCATAGGTTTGACATCTCTGTGCTATTAAATATGAAATGTGAAATGAAATAGGCCATGATATACAAAAACCTACATACTGACATTGGGTTAAAGAAGAAAGGCAGTAACTTTCTGCAGCAATGATGGCATTTAATCCTTGGTCCACCTAACTGAACCTGTGTATTAAAAAGCCTAGAAAAGTTAATGTCACACATTTTGCTATGTGCAACAGCAAGCCTAAGTGAGGTAAGGATGGACTGGCTGCCTTAGTAAAGAGCTTTATGGTGCTATTTTAAACATTTTGAAAATTTTGTTTTGCATTGTTATAACATCGTTTTTATCTGAGCAAAAAGAAGCAATGAGTCAGGCCAACAGTAACAGGACAGAGGGTCTTTCACATCTGCAGTGGGATAGTTTTTTTTAATCCAACCCTGATCAGTGGTGACTGAAAGTTTATATCACCCAGTGCATGGCTGTGGGCCTGTATAAAATGACACTTGAAGACAGATCCACGTAACAACATCCATCAGTGTAGTTACCATTCACTTTCCCACAAGCTCTCTTGTTGATAATCTCAGTGGAGAGGTCATGGACTGAATGGTGGCAAGTTTGAACTTGAAATTGTTTTTCCGTATACAGTTTGAGGAAAAGCAGGAGGACATCCTGGAATAGATTGTGCTGCTATTGCATGGTCTACAGGAGCCTATGGTTAGGGGCTCCCCAGAATTGTCAAACTAAGTTCTTTCATAAATACTGGATTAACACACACAGAAGAACAATAGTTAATGGAGAGTCATTATTAAAAATACATAAGCACTGGAAAGATCTTTTGTATGTATTTTTTCAAAATCTTAAATAAAATACGTCATTATCATATGTAAGTATTCTTGTGATTGAACATTTTATGAGTCTTTCATTTAAAAAGTTTTCACTCTCCAATACTTCTGTCATATGCAATAGTTCTTATTATATTCATTGTATATGTTCATTAAAATAACTTTGGATCTGGATATTACTAAGGCACAAGATTCAATACTTGAAGAATTTTCATGACTTACCTGTTGTTAAAGTACCTGAAGATATTACTTTTGCAAGACATACAATAACTACAACATATGCCAATAAACCAGAGCTGTGACACTCATCAAAATCAAAAGATTTTACAACAATCATTTGAATATTCCTGTAACATCTGTCTACCAAAGATATTAAGTAGCCACAAACAGTGACAAATTTGGTTCTATACATTTAATGTTTACTTCATTTTTTAAAACAGCATTTAAGTGGGGTGTACATGCTGAAAATGCAGATATACAAAATGTAATGACAAATGCATTTTTTCAAACATTTAAATTAAAATATAAATTAAAAAAACCTCTTGGCTATGTGCCTATAAGTTGTTGAGAAAAAATAAAGATAAAATAAAGTTAAGTCTTCTGTAAAGTTTGCCTTTTTGTCTCTTTGTTCCTAGTATTGAAGAGTTTCTTGAAAATGCTCACAACTGGGATTATAGAAGATTGCCACAAACATAGATTAAGAGATTCTCAGTAACAAAAAGCTGTGGCTCAGAACACAGGCATTAGATCATGCACATTGTTATTTACTATCCTTGCTGTAGGACTGTTGAAAGCAGCTTCCAAAAATGATAACAGTTGTTGTTGTAAAAGTCAGCAAAACATCCCACAGGAAACAGTCTCAGAAAACTCTCCTTCTGATCCAGTTAAGATAAATCAACCTGACAATCAATGTCAGAAATGACTGTCAGCCACACACTGCTTTACAAGA
The DNA here is from genome assembly GCA_030014935.1 of Caiman crocodilus. Taxonomy (NCBI): domain Eukaryota; kingdom Metazoa; phylum Chordata; order Crocodylia; family Alligatoridae; genus Caiman; species Caiman crocodilus. The sequence goes on from JAGPOW010003316.1 coordinate 65,331,424, forward strand.
AAAAGAAGGGCTCCCAGGGAAAAGAAAAGTAGAGACAAAAAATCTAAATCCATCATGATACTGTACCTAAGGGCAATCATCAATAACCCTGAAGTCAAGTCTTTTTTAACAGAGACTCCTGGGAAAAGTTGCTTACATGGCTGGTATCAAACACCTACTTCTTTTTAGGAAATAAGTAGGATCTCACAAATAGAATAAATACTTGATGATGTCTGGTGTCTGATTTTTGCACATTTACAATAACTTACTGTTTATTTTTTTATAATATTAAAAGAATAAAGCAACTATCTGGTGCCATTTCTTTTTACCTAATCTTTTTTTGGTATCTATTTCCTTAAACTGATCATTACAAGAGCAGGTGAACAAGTAATGCTACACTAAAGCCGGTGTTCTCATGACAGTTTTGCAGTGCGGTACTAAAGGATGAGAATTCTGTATTCATCCATCATTTTAGACTGCTTTCTAAATTCAATACATCTGGTAACTGTTTTCTAGAGAAATGGATGATATGTATCAATGCATAAAGTTTCCTACATACTAACCACACAGATCGAAATCATAGAATCAAAGATATATGATACATACAAACTTTTCAATTCTTTATGAATAAAGGCTACCAAGTATAGTCTGAAACATGGAAATGCAGAATTTTGGCTGATTTTGGATTTTAAACTTCATTACAGAACAAGAAGAATTCTCTACCTCCATGCCTATCATCTGACACATCCAGGGAAGGAATTCTACCCGATCTACACATCAAAAAGCCACTCAACACAGCTCACAAAACACTCTCATGGACCCCGAGGCACAGCCTTCCATCTCCTGCTTCCTCTGTGAAAAAATGAAGGTTATTTCCTACCTATGGAGACTTTTTACCATCTTGTACCATCTATACTTTTCCCAGAGCCTGGTGATGGACTTAGATCCTGAAAGCTTGCAGAAAAGGACAATTTTCTTGTGATTTCCCAGTTGGTCTAATAAATGGTATCATTTTGAAACCAAGAGTTCTAGTTTTTGTAGGCCTTATGAATACCAATGCATTTGTTTTATGCAAACCTTACTCACGTATCACTTTGATTATAAAATAAATCACAAGGAGAAACTGTCTATATCTGTCCTACAGCACAGGTTGCGGCATTTATTTTTTGCTGTCCAATTTGTTTATGTTCTATAAGTTACTTTATTCCCATGGTGGTCTATGTTTATGGCTTAACTAGACAACTCTGTAATAGGATAATTTACCCTATTCCTTTTCCATCATGTAGCCTCTGTCCTAGCTCGCAGTAAGTCAGTTCTTTTTTTGTAGCAAATTCTTGATTATGTAAACCAAAAGCTATGTATTTTTATATTACTATTTTAAGGAATCTGTCAAAAGGGGGAAAAGGGTTGATCAGAAAGAAAATGTCTAGTATCATGCATAATGGAGATTATGAGAAATACGAATGTTTGAGCCTTTAATTTTGATGCTCTCATCAATCATCTGAAATCTAAGAAATTGTATTAGAGTAGGAGGATATGTAAAGCTATGAATTTTATTTATTCAATATATATGTGTCATCCTTCTCAACAAAAGCTGGCTTTCAATACAAGAAGAAAATAGCTTATACAACAGAACAAAAAGACAATTTAAAAAGCAAGTAGAGTAACAGCATAAAAGAGGAAGCCCACTGAACAATATCTCATCCTAGTTTCCAGGGTTTTTGAACTGTGTGACTTCTGTTAATTGTAGTTGAAGTTGCATAGCTAAAACTTTTTTCAATCACTCAGGAAAGAAAAAAAGAAAGAAACTCCAGGAATATTGCCTGTCCAATTAACATAATCCATATGGAACCATGCATTTCTTGCCTGACAAGCAGGGTTTATTTGACATGTAAAAAGGACTCATCTATAAGAGCTCAGTTTAATGAGAAGGAATAGAGACCATTTTCTGTCTATCCTTGTTATTAGGGCAACATCTGGGAGATAGGAGCTATGGGTGTGTATGTCCTCAGAGAAGCAAAACTATTCCTTGTTTTTTATTAATGGGGAATATCAAGGTGCAGCAAGCTTCAGTAACTTTCTGAAGTTCATATATAGGGACCTACTTAATTTGCGGTTTGGAGGATTTAGCGGAAATTGCAAAATCCAGGATTATCTGTGAAATCAGCAAAATACTACCTCTCCCACCCCTCCCAATAAAAATAAAATGCTAGCTCCCCAGGGAGAGGAGCCAGTGGTCCTCACTGCCAGGAGGGGAAGGTGCTGGCTGGCATGGGGGGGACAAGGTGGTGGCTGCCCCCTTTTCCCTCTTACCCTACCAGGGCTTCTCCACTAATCAGCACCAAGGGTTGGGGCCATCACAAAATAACCGTGGAATTAGGACTTTACACAGAGATCAACTTGTGCAAAATGGTAAGTCCCCCCAACATTTACACAGACCCCCTAGTAATACGCCATGTCAATAGTATAGAGATTAGGGCGGTGCAAGGCTTCAGATAGAGCTTCGGATTCAGAGATGCTTCGGACACATCAGGGTCCAAAGCAGCACATCTGGGTTGAAATGCTGGCCTCATTAGGCTTTCCAAAGCAGTTTGGAGCTTCCCAACCTCTTTGGAGCTGCATTGGAGATAGGGTATAATTGGTGCAGGGGGGTTCTGGGGCCCTGCACCCCTAGCTGCTGACAGGCAAAACTCGTGCCATGGGTGGTTGTGGGATGGATGGTCAACGTCTTGGAGTAGGGGAGACACTACTGCAGGCCTGGCTGCTAAGCTACTGTTACCAGTTACCAATCAATCATGATTCACTCAGGAACCAGCTCAATACACAGGACCTAGCTAATGTAGCCAGTTAATTGCCATCAATTAGCACCTACAAAACCAGGCTAAGGAGAGGAAAGAATCAATACAGACAATCAACTGCCCCAAGACAGACACAGTCAGTCACTCTACAAGCATCCATAGCATGAGTTTTGTCTGTCAGCAGCTATGGGTTCAGGGCTCCAGAACTCCCCTGCACCGATCTCCTCGACAGCTGGCAGGCGTCATGGCCACAGCAGGGGCCACCATCACTGCAGCTGTCACCCCACTGCTCCTTAACACACAGGATCACCCATGTAACAAGTTTTGCTTGTCCACAACTTGAGGTGCAGTTTCCCCCAAGCCCCTGCACTGATCTTCTTGAAACTTGGCAGGCTTTGTGGCCTCAGCATAGGCTACCACTCCTGAAGTTTTGACTGCCCTGTGATGTAACACATAGACATGACAGGAGTTTTGTTTTCAAGAATTTGGGGTACAGTTCCCCCAAGCCCCTGCATGGATCTTCTTGAAACTTGACAGGCTCTGTGGCCTAACTAGGGGCCACCACCCCTGCAGTTTTCACCCCCCTGTGGTGTAACTCACAGCTGTGACATGAGTTTGGCTTTCAAGAAGTTGGGGTACAGTTCCCCCCAAACCCCTGCACTGATCTTGTCGAAATGTGGCAGGTAGGTTTCATGCTCTCAGCAGTGGCTACTGTCCCTGCAAGTTTCATCCAAATCAGACAGAAAAAAACAAAGTTATAGATATTTCATTGATTCCCCCATTATACCCTACAACCTGATCTCCAAGGCGGCTCCAAATCTTCAGAGCCACTTTGGCCGGATCGAGGCCGAAACCCAGTCTGGAGCTCTGGTTCAGATCACTGCCGTCCGAAGCTGCTGGATCCAAAGCTCGATCAGATAGCTGTCAACTCGCACAAGCCTAATAGAGATGAATGCAAATCTCGCTACACGTTAAAATATACCAATCCTATATCTTTATATTTTGGCACCTGCAAAATAGCTGCAACCTCAAAGGAGAACTAGTTGTTTTTTGTGTGATGGGATGACCTATAACCCCTGGTACATTAGAAATTGTGGGTTCTTATCTGTGAATTATGAAAACCAAAGTGGCCCTGTCTCTTCTTCAAAACATCTGGACAAGATTAAATATCCACACCTTTTCTCAGTAATTAAGTGTGATTTTTACTAACTAGAGAAAATGTATTTGCATTTATGTGCCATTTCCAAATGTTTCTAGCAAAATGGGGATATGTGCCAGGCTAGGAACTTGAAACAAGGATTAAATAAATATTCTGAGATCACATAGGAGCAGTTTGTAATAGAATCTAAGGTTCTTGACACATAAACCCCTGGTGTGCTCTCTAGACGGTCTTGCTTCTATTGTGCTTCACATAACATCATTTTCAAACTGCCAAATCTGATTCAACTCAACTAAACCTAAGGTAGGAGCATGGTGGGATGGGGCAGGGAAGAGCTATAGTACTTACTGGTATCTGTGTTATTCTCTTTTGGGCTAGCAATATTGGCTCTAAGTATTGTTTTTTCTACATACTTTTTCAATATTGCTTTGAATTATATTTACAAGCTGGCTCTATAGTTGATATGGGGAATTCACATCCTATTTACAATACTTTGTGTGATAACAGTGGCTGTTCTATTCCTTTACTGCCAATCTTTAAATTATTTGGCAGATGTATGGACAGGATCAGAAGCATTCTATCTCCAATCCTTTTGGAATTTAATATATAAAATAAGGCAAATCTAACTTTTCTAGTTTCATAGAAAAATAAAAGTCTGAAATCCCCCTACCAGTTTTTTACCTTACTTTTTTTCTTTTAAACCACTAAATTAACCCCTGTTTTCTGGAGGTTTTAAACAATGCTTAGGACCTAAATAAAAACAACAAGGGTTAGACACCAAAGGAGCAGTATGTAAATAGACTACAAGAATGGCCTTACATAGGAGTATTTAAAAGTATTCTTTTGACGAATATAGATTTTTCCACTCCTGTTTTGTAAAACTAAACTTTATATTAACAGCAACTGGTCCTTTAAAGGGAGTTAGGGTAAAAATAATGAGGTTAAAGACTACTGCCCAAATTTGGCTTTCAGACATAACCAGTGAAATTCTGTTGAATCCATCAGGGTGAAAGGCCCCTTTTCACTGCTGCTTAAATACATTTCTCATTTTCAAGTGACTTTAACATATTTAATAACTATCTTTTCTTCTTCTTCTCCCCACCTACTTTGGGCCGCCTGCTGCTTTCATTCATGTGTGTAATGGGAGGCTATGGCTACTTTGAAGTCTTGAGCTGCTTCTATAAAAGCTCAATTGGGAACCATTTAATGGTCCCTGTTTAGACTTTGCTTCAGAAATTGAATGTTAAATGTACACCAGCCAGCCAGGAAGCACTCTTGAAAGAAGCAGCAGCAAGCTTATAAGCAGCCAATTTATAGCCAACATCTCTCTGAAATTTTCACTCAGTGTCCTTATCTGTAATGTATTTCATAAATGACTGAATCACTTTGTTTCTTTCCATAATCTTTCTGCAACCCCAAGTAGGTACATTCTGCTTTGTTTACATGAATGAGAGAAATATTAAGAATAAACTCAGCCTTAATCCTACTTGGCCCAATACTTGTGACATCTTGACCATCTCAAACAGCTTTCCACAAGAAGCATTTCTAAAAATCTTTTCCTTTCCCATCAATCCATGTAGCTCAGTCAACCGATTCAAACACTTGGGCTAGGAACAGATATTCAAAAAGTCTGAGCCTGACTTGATTCAGTCTTTGTAGGTTATTCTAACCTGCAGAGAGTGAACTGGTTTCCAGGTGGATAGACATTGGGTGCATACCTGCAGTGGCTCAGGCCACAAGCCTGGAGGTGCTAGAGCAGCCCTCCCTTCGACGGGAAAGCTGAGTTGAGAAGGGCAGATGTGGCCAGGCTCCAGCAGGCCAGCCTCAGGGCTCCCTCGCAGCCGGGAGCAATTTGGGCACTCAGTGATGCCTGGTCCCAGGGGAGAGCTCTTCCCTCTTCTCCCTCTCCCACACTGCTGTGGGACAGGGAGGAGAGGAGCCACTGTTCAGTGCTGTGGGGGCTCTTCTCCCTCCTCATTCCCTGCCAGCAACATAGGGTAAGAAGGGAGGCTCTATGGGCTGCTGTCCAGCCCTGAAGGGGGACTTTCCCTTCCCACTCCTCCCTTTCAGGGCAGGGGGAGGCTCTGTTCCATGCCAGGAGGGACTCTTCCCCTTTCTCATCCTCCTAGAGGGGCAGTGGGAGCACAGAGATCAGCTGGTCTGGGTGGAGGGAGTGTATGTGTAAGATGTAGAGACCCTCACACACTCCCCTCATGGCTGCAACCCCTAGTGTCTGGCAGCAGCACCAGGTGGGGATATCACTTAGGGGGAGCAGAGCTTGCCTAAAGCCCCTGAGGCTCTGCTTCCTGTGCCTGTAGCTCCAGCTGTGACAGTGGGGGAAGCCTCACACTGAAACCTGATGTCTTCCCCACTTCAGGCTACAAAGCACTCTGCCTGGAATGGACAGAGCCCTGCTTCCCCACAGAGTCCAGCACAGGACTTCCTTTCTGTGAGAGCCCAGCTGCAAGCAGGCACCCTGGAGCCGCAGGGTTAGAAACGGTTGGGCAGTCTGCATGGGGCTACGCTCCTCATCTTCAGTTCAGTACTGGCTGTCTCTATCCCCACAGCTCCATACTGCCTGCCTGCAGCTAGGGTTTCATGGGGGAAGCCATAGGCTGGACTCTGTGGGGAAGCAGGGGCAGGGGTCCATCCACTCCAGGCAGTGTTCTGCAGCCTGCAGCGGGGGAGACATCAGGCTCCAGTGCGGAGCTTCTCTTGCTGTCAGAGCTGGAGCTACAGGCATGGGGAGCAGAGCCTGGGGGTTAGGAGCGGGGTGTTAAGGCAAGCTCCGCTTCCTCCTCCCACCTAGTGCTGGTTGGAGCAGCACATGAATCAGGCACGAGCATCCTGAGCATGAGCGTGAGCATCCTAAGCATGAATATCCTGAGCATGAGCATCCTGGGGGGAACACCCTTTACTCCCACCCTACCCAGCTGAGCTACTCTGGGGGGAGAAGGGAGAGGAAAATGTTTCCCCGGTATGGAACAGAGACTCTCCCTGCCCCTGCTCCTGTTCTAGGGCTAGGCAGCATGTCATGGAGATCCCACCCCATCCCTTCCCTGCAGCAGGGGGGAAGGGGAGGAGGAGAAACAGCCCCCATCCAGCACCTCCCAGAGTCCCCCTCCCCACCCTGGGAGGAGGAGGAAGGGGAAAAATCCCTCCACCATGGAATAGATCCTCCTCCCCACCCTTCAGGACAACCAATGCAGCATGACCTTATCAAGGTGAAGGAGGCAGGGAGAAGGGCTAATTCCTCTCTCCTTGCTTTCCTGTACCTGAGGTCTGGCAGCTCCAGAGGCCACTGCTGCAGCCCCATCCCCTCTGCTCCCTGACAGACTGGCTGACCCCAGTTGCAGAGAGGAAGAAGGGAAGAATTAATCCCCTCCCTGCCCACTTTGCCTTAATGGAGCCATGCTGGCCAGTGCCTCTGCTAGGGCCGGTCCCTGCTCTGGATAGAGAGCAGAGGGGAGGGGCCAACCCTGAAGCTGGAGCAGGGAACCCTGCCTAGCCCAGAGAGCATGCTGGGATGCTGAGGGTGTCTGGTTTATCTTAAACTAGCAGGGAGTCTGGAACAGACAATGCATAAACCAGTTTGAGACAAATCAGTTAAGTCTGATACTACATTCAGCCAAGTTAATCTTAAACCAGCTTCAGCCATATTGAAAACTGGTTTTTGTACACTGAATGTCTGTTCTGTAACAAGTTTAAACCAGTTTCTGATCACTTAAACTGGTTTCATTGTAATGTCTATCCTTAGCCATAGAGACTGCTGTCTTCCAGTGGCATAAGGACAATTGGTTTTGAACTATAAGGCATTCTGCATCAGTGAAAATATATTTCAAGCTAAACAAGTTAATGTTCCATGTTTCTCCATATGGCTTCTTTCTTTCTGGAGAGAAATCTATGTGTGTGTGTGTGTGTTGTTGTCCTTTATGGGCAAAGATGACTACATCCAGAGTGGGGGTGGGGAGAAGGAAAAAGAGAGAAAAGAAGTGGAAAAGAAAAAGGGGAGGGAGAAAAAAGAAAGGAGAGAAAAAGAAAAAAGGAAGCCAAAAGAGAAAAGAAAGGGAAAGGAGAGGGGTGGGGGTTAGGTAGCATGGATACGTAGGTAGTTTATAAGCCTGAACTTTGCCTTGAACAATCTGTTGCAGAAGGGGCAGGAAAACGATGAGGACTGAGTATGGGAGGTTTTAATTTTCTGGCCACATGTTTCTTCATTGCTTCTGCTGTGTGTTGCTGTTCAAAGGCCAGTGCTCCATGCTGGATTGATTTCTCCAGAATAGATAGTCATGAGCAATTTGCTTCCCGGATCCCAGGCTAATGCTAAAACTCTTTAGGCACACCTTTAGGGTGTCCTTGTACCACTTCTTTGGTGTGCTGTCAAAGCATACTCTATTTGACAGTTTGCTGTAGAAGATTTTCTTTGGTAGGCTAGTGTCGGGCATTCTTGAAAGGTGTCTGGTCCATCTCATCAGTGCCAGTTTCAGTAGAGTATGAATACTGGGGAGAGGTGATCTTCTGAGCACCTCCGTGTCCAGGATCTTGTCCTACCACTTGATTTTTAGTATTTTTCGCAGGCAGCACAGGTGGAAGTTGTTTGGTTTCTTGGCATGATGCTGATAGACGGTCCAGGTTTTGCAGATGTAAAGGAGGGTCGAAAACATCATGGCTTTGTAGACCTTCAGTTTCATCAACGTTCTGATGCTTCCGTGATCCCAGACTGACTTATGGAGACTGCCAAAGGCCACACTAGCTTTCGCTAGTCTCATGTTGACTTTTTCATCAATGTGGACAGCATGGGAAGGCATGCTGCCTAGATAGACAAACTTATCGACCATCAATGGCTGTTGGACTTTAACTGAGACATGTGGTTCCCAGGATATTGTGCCAGATGCGGGCTGGAATATCACTTCAGTCTTCCTCTTGTTGACAGTGAGTCCGAAGTTGTTGCAGGCTGATGAGAGTAGGTACGTGGACCGTTGCATATCAGCCTGTGAGCCTGCGCATAACACACAGTCATCAGTGAAGGGGATGTTGTGAAGCATGGCTGTCTGGATTTTGGACAGGCTGAAGATGTCTCTGTAAAAATGGTCGCTGATCCCCATACCAAGGTCATCATCATGGAAGGCATCCAACAGCATGGCAGAGAATACCAAGCTGAAGAGGATAGGTGCAAGCACACAGCCCTGCTTGACACCATTTGCCACCAGAAAGGGGTCAGAGCATTTGCCATTTGCAAGGGCGCATGACATCATGATATCGTGGTATTATTGAACCAAGTTGATGAATTTTCCAGGGCATCCGTAGTTCTTCACGATTTCCTAGAGGCTTTCATGGTTCACCATGTTGAAGGCTTTAGCTAGATGCGTGAACAGGAAGAGAAGGTCAGCATTTTGTCCCTGACACTTTTCTTTCTGGAGACAAACACACACACACACACACACACACACACAC
>JAGPOW010003316.1:65363187-65374134 GCA_030014935.1 Caiman crocodilus
CTGTTCATCATGCATCTGCTGATGCACGATAAAGTGCCATTAGCTTTTCTGATGGCTTCGTCACACTGCCGACTCATGTTCATCTTGGAGTCCACTAGGTCTCCAAGATCCCTTTCCACTTCTGTTCCACCAAGAAGGTCATTTCCTAGGCAGTAGGTGTGCTGGACATTTTTCCTCCCTAGGTGCAGCACTTTGCATTTCTCCTTGTTGAATTGCATTCTGTTGTGTTCTGTCCATTTTTTCCAACCTGTCCTGGTCTGGTTGTATTTGTTCCTTGTCCTCCGGTGTGTCCATTCTACCCACAGTTTTGTATCATCCACAAACATGGACAGAGTACACTCTACTCCCTCGTCCAAGTCTCTGATGAAGATATTGAAGAGTATCAGTCTAAGGACTGAGCCCTGCGGGACCCCACTGCCCACACCCTTCCAGGTCGATACTGACCCATGCACTATGACTCTCTGGGTGCGACCCTCTAGCCAATTTGCCACACATTGGACTGTGTAGTCATCTAAGTCACAGAGTCTTAACTTGTTTACCAGTATGGGGTGGGATACCGTATCAAAGGCCTTCCTGAAGTCTAAGTAGACAACATCAACCCCTACTCCTGCATCCAGGCTTTTTGTAACCTGGTCATAAAAAAAGACTAGATTAGTCAGCCATGATCTACCTGCTACGAACCTGTGCTGGTTTCCCTTCACCATAATTTGTCCTACTGGGCTCTTGCAAATGTGAGCCTTGATAATTTTTTTGAAGACTTTGCCTAGGATGGCGGTGAGACTGACTGGCCTATAGTTGTCTGGGTCCTTCTTTCTCCCCTTCTCGAAAATGGGGACTACATTGGCCCTTTGCCAGTCCTCCGGGACCTGGCCCATGAGCCATGAGTGTTCAAATATTCCTGCCAGTGGCTGTGAAATGACGTTAGCCAGTGCCTTCAGTAGCCTCGATGGAGCTCATCCGGACCTGCTGACTTAAATGGATACAGTTCCTCCAAGTGCCTCTGCACCATCTCAGGGTCTGTGCTTGGTAGTCTGGCATCCTGCTGCTGCCTCTCTACAACCCCAGTGAGAGCCTTGTCCTGCTTCTCACTTAGGAACACCGAGGCAAAGAACTCCTCAATGAGTTCAGCCTTGTCCCCCTTGTCCATCACGATTGCTTCTGCCCATTTAGTAGGGGTCCTATTCCACCCTGGGCCTTCCTTTTACTCCCTATATATCTAAAAAACAACTTCTTGTTATCCTTTACTTGGGATGCCATCCTCAGCTCCATGATAGCTTTGGCCCGTCTAACTGCCTTCCTACAAGTGCAAGCAGAGGAGGTATACTCCTCTTTGGTAATTTCTACCTGTTTCCACTTTTTATATGCTCCCCTTTTAGTCCACAGGCTGCCCTGGATTTCTCTAGTGAGCCAAGGAAGCCTTCTGGCCCCTTTCCCTCTTTTTCCTCGCATCGGAATCATCTCTCTCTGTGCCCAGAGGATCATTTCCTTAAGGTACAGCCACCATTCCTGGGCTCCCATCTCTTCAAAACTCCTACTCTGCAGTGCGTCCTTGACTAATCACCTGAGTTCATTGAAATCAGCTTTCCTAAAGTCTAGCACCTTCACCCTACTAGTTACCTTACCCACTCGACATCTTATGGTGAATTCTATTATATGGTGATCACTGTCCCCCAGGTGACTACCAATCTGTAAGTCCCTTACCATATCATCCCCTGTTGCCAATACCAGGTCCAGTAAGACATTCCCCCTAGTGGGACCGTGTACCTCCTGCATGAGGTGGAGGTCCTGTACACAGGATAGGAATGTGTGTGAATGGTGGGACTTTGCTGTCTGTGTCTCCCAGCAGATATCTGGGTAGTTTAGCTCCCCCATGCCTACTGCCTCCCTAGTTTTTATGGTCTCTGAGAGCTGCCTCAGGAGCCCCAAATCTAGTTCTTCCCCTTGGTGTGGGGGTCTGTAGCAGACTCCTACCACCAAATCCTTTCCTCCTTGCCCCACATGTAACTTAACCCACAATCCTTCTACTTTCTCCTCCTTCAATTATGTCTTGATGAGGGTCGAAGTATATTGCTCATTGACATAGAGCGCAATCCCTCCCCCTTTCTTCCCCACCCTGTCCTTTCTCTACAGCCCATAATACTCAATATGTACCACCCAGTTGTGGGAAGAATCCCACCAGGTTTCAGATAGCCCTACTAAGTCATAGGTGTTTTCTGCAAACAGGAGTGCTAATTCACCCTGCTTGTTCCCCATGCTCCTAGCATTAGTTTATAGGCACTTGAGCCCTGTGACTGGTGCTTTTTTTGCCCCCCAGCTCTGATTCCCAAAGGGCCCCTTGTTTCTTATCTGCTTATCGCTTACCTGTGCTGTATTGCTGTCTGCCCCATGGATTGCAGGTTCCCAATGTTCTCCTTCTTCAGACTGGGCTGTCCTTGTGGGTGCCACATGGTTTGATGGTCCATGGCTTCCCCCGCCCTCATCTTCCCCTCCCCCCGACAAGCCTAGTTTAAAGCCCTCCAGAGGAGATCCGCCAACCTAGAAGAGAACATACGTTTAGCTTTGGGGGACAGGTGAAGCACATCCCAACTGATCATGTCTGTCATCTTGATGCACGGGTCATTGTCCAGGAAGCCGAAGCCTGGCTTGAGATACCATTGCCGAAGCCACCTGTTGGTCTCGCTAATGCAGTTCTCATGTCATCTTCCACGTCTGCTCACTGGTAAGACAGAACCGCTCACTGGTAGGACAGAACCAGTGTATGTATATATTAATATTTACTTTTTATATTAATATTTAATCATTATATATTAATATTTATATACTGCTCTGTAGACAAAACTGAATATTTGCTGTAGTGATGAGAAAGCTGTTGAAACAGTATATTATGGGGCAAATGACACTATAAAGAAATATTAGAACTACATAATTAAGCTGCATTGTTAACATAATTTGGTAATTGAATGAAACTTACTATGCTTTGGTCTTAAAAGAAATTAGGACCTCGCTGAAAATGTATGACTATTAGCAACTAAAATGGGCTCTGTGGGCACATCTGCATGTGAATTAATGCACGTTTCCTAATGTGCATTAAATTTAGTACCTCCAACATGAGGTACTAAATAAATGTGCATCAACCCATGCTAATGCACAATAGTGCCAGTGCATGTATTTTTAGTGACTCTTAATGTGTGGTAGCCTATTCTACTGGATATTAGTGTATTAGCATGTTTTTGTGTGTTGCTTTAATTTGCAGTAGAATAAGCTATTACACATTAAGGTATATGTATTGATGCACCCTGTATAGGAACAAATAATTTTTAATAAGTGGCTTTCATTCACTATCAAGTAAAAAAAAACATTATTTTTATTTATGAGACCATTTTATATTTCATTTGATATAATTGCTTCCTTACAAGCAAAACAATGCTTGTGATTCTTCAAGATGTCCATTCATGTTTTATTCTTGGTGCACATTCTTGGATACATCCCATATCCTTGAGATCAGAATTCAAGTACTCTTCTCTCCCCTTTCAAAGGTATGAAGGACAAAATAGAACTAATTGCCCATCATTTCTTCTGAATCTGGATTTTATTAGACACTATACTAATGAGGAAGGCGAGCACGTTATAGATTACCTATAAATAACACATATTTAGGAGCCTGTTACTATTAGGTAATTAATAATTCTTTCATTTTCTAAGGGTTGTCCACAATCTATTACACTCTTGTGACTTGCAGACAGCAACCTAATGACATGGATGCCCAGAATATACTACAGACTGCAACATAATCAGAGTTAGAAGCCAAAAATAGTATCTGATAAGCAAATGTGCTTGTCCCCAGATATCTGCTTTCCAAATTACAGGTCTGGTAATACTTCTTAAATCCAAACTAGATCTCCACATTCTTTTTTCTTTGGTAACTAAAAGGAAATGGTATTGAAAACTCTTCCTTCTGAATAGAAGAGAATTTCTATTGTTCCAACAGTAAGGAGTGATTTCACCTCTGGAATTAATTATCTTAAGAGAAGCATCCTAGAAAAGGTGTCTACAGACAGAAATGATTGGAAACCGAACATAATAGGTTTTGATGACTTTTAGGCCTAATCCATGATCATATTGTTTGAAGTTTGATAAAAATATATCAATTAATCCCCAAATGCGGAAAGGAAAATCTATTCAATATGATTCCTGGGAAATGGAGTCTGCCACAGGTCCGATCTGCCATGCGGGCTGGACTTTGCCTGCCCCTCGCCTTCACCAAGGTCAACAAGAGAGAACAATGTAATGCGATGCAATGATTGAACGTTATCCTGGCCTATAGGAATCCGGCCATAGTCTAGAGCACCTTAATTTATGTAAATTATCTTCCCGTTTCTCTATTTGAATCCTGTAAATTCTTCTTGAGGCTCCTGGCTTAAAGCTACTTTATCCTGAATCCCTGCTTGTGTATATTGAGCTATCTTTTAATACTCTAATTGTGAAGCCATTTCCATTTATTATTCAATGTGCATAGGACAGGGTATTTTTTACCAACCAACAACAAGTAACTTCTATTGTCAGAAACAGTTCAGCTTGCTACTGCAGCTGATTCTTTTGCACTCTCCCAAAACCACAAGGTCTCTTAATTAAATGCTTTTATTCACCCCTTGTGGAGCATATGCACTTATGCAGCTCCCATTAGCCTTAATAGGAATCATGCTTGCGCTTCAAGGGGCAAGGAAACTTACTGCTCACTTGGGATAAGCACTTCCCATGAGAAGTTAGTGCAAAACTGTGTATTTTAAAATGTTCGTGAACACCTAAACTTGTTTCCTGCAAGTTACTGGAATTACTGTGTGGCAAGCTCGGAGCTCCCCCAAACTGCAAAACAACTCAGGTAGAACAGTCTGTGAGCTTCTTTGATAAGTAAAGAATGTCATGAAACATTAAAGATACTTTTATTTCAGCTGTATGCAGTTTCCTCAGAATTTGTCATCTAGCTATTGTATGCAGCAAATATCTTTCTTCCCCAGCTTTGAGAAGAGAGCACTTTGGAAGTCTTCCCTTGCATTTGCATCAAAAATGAAACCATTGTAACCTCCAACAAAGCACTCAAATATCATCTGAGACTTGAACCCTGTCACAGTACATGTCATAATCATTCAACACTGCACAGCAGTGATTCTCTGTACTGGAGACTAGAGGCCATGATAAAATATTGCTATATTATGCATTGCACTAAGCTGGCTCTTATTGTTGTCTCCTCTTGACCCACTTCAAAATATAGTCCCAAACAACCAAAAAGGAGAAGTGCTGGGAAGGTTATTGCTGCTGTTCATCAGGAAATGACAGATGAAAATAAAGAGTTTGCTTCCAGGACCTGCCTGTCAAACCTTGTCCCAGATTCACTGTGATCTGGAAGTAAATTAAAATGAGTAAAAGTGTCTGACCCAAATAGTTAGTAAACTGAGAACCATTTTGGCATGTTGTGAGATGATATTAATTTACCTTAGTCAAAATGCAGCCTGCTAGGATGCCATCTTGGAACTTGGGGCTCTGGGTTGAACTCCCTGATATACCATGAATTTTGTGCGTGACCTAAGTCTTGGAGGCCTAGAACCAGAAATACTTGGGTTCCTAAACTACATGTCAGAAGGCATGTCTAATTAGCTGCGAAGTAAACATCTTGGTATCTACACATGTGCCTCCTTTGGACTGGAGTAAACTAGCTTACTCCGCAGTAAGTTCAGTAAAAATACTTATCCTGCTGCAGAGTAAAAAACATGGCAGCAGCACATGTGCAGATGCTGGAGAGGCTGGCTGAGGCATGAGGGTGCTTCAGTGCAGGGGCTGCCTACCAGCTAGCCCCATACTGAAGCTTTCTTGTTCCCCAGTTGGCCCCTCTGCAGTACATTGAGCCAGGGGGAGCAACCCCAGGCTGGCAGGCTAACCCCCAGGGCCCTCTGCCAGCCAGGGTTGCTCCAAGCCAGCTCCACATGCTGCACCTGAATAAACTGCAGAACTTATTATTCCAAAGTTTATTGCTCTTGGCATGCTGTGCACCCAGGAGCAATAAACTTTGGAGCAATAAGCTCTGCAGTTTATTCAAGCACAGTAATAGCACATGTAGACATGCCCAGTTAGGATTTAAGTGCTGAAGTCTACAAATACTCTGCTTAAATGTCTGAAAGGCAGTAGGTGCCTTTTTCACCAGTGGACATATTCATATGTCTAATGTGCAGGCCCACCATTACCACCATCTCGGCTAGGTTGAGCTAAGCATCATGGCATCTCTCTCTCATGCCTAAACCTCTTCAGGTTTCACAGTTGAGATGTCTCAACACTTATGCTGCAAAAAGGCCCAACAAAGTAGGCATGCTCAGAGCAGACACAGCACTCACTGACAGCACTAGATTCAGTACAAAGCACAGCAGCCACAGCCACGTTTATACAACAGTCTAGCATCTACAGCACTCACCAAGCAGTGGGAAACCTTGGTTCTGTGCCCTTTTTGACCTGAGGGGTTTACAGAAGTTGCCTAATATCCATTTCCTGAAGTATTACCCAACTGCCAGGCTGAAGCCACTGTGTGGAAAGGAATGCAAGAGTCATGAGGCCAAGAAAGAGAGAAAGCAGGAAGGCACCTGTCCGTGCATGTTGTTTAAACGACTGTCTAATGAAAAATAAATGAGCAACATTTGGTGTTGGAACAAGAACCTGGCACCTGCCTACGTTTCACAATTTGGAGCCCTTATTACCACATATAGGGCCTTGATCCTTCTTGTTCACCCTAGCCACAATTTCTCTGCTTCTTTCTGCTGAGCAGTCCAGCTTCATTTACAGGGGCAGAAAGTGGCTCCAGTACAGATCAGCGCCTTACTTCTGGGTTAGGATACTTACCTAAAGATTGCTCAGTTAGGGTTTGATCATCCTAAGGATGAACTCTGCCTCATATCCTAGACAGATGCCCTAGCAGTAGTGTACGAAGCTCACTGAGTGCCTGGGCTGAGTACTGGGTAAGGAGTGGCAGCAAGAGTTCACCGACCACAATAAATGGAGCACTATTCTGCTTACCTCCACTCACGCACCCTGCTCCCCTCCCCTAGATACATTGTACTGCCAGGCTCCTGTAGGTGATCTTCCCCTGCTTCAAAGACCCAAGTGTGTGTGTGGGTGATTCTTGTACCCCTTCATTATCAGTCCCTCTTCATCCCACCCTAGTTATGCTCCTGTGCTCTAGCCACTAGGCTGTGACAGAATAAGGTGGATAGTGGCAGCAACATTTTGAAAAAGCAGCAATTCAGCCATCTTCACCCAAAGGAACAACTAGGGAAGAACTATTTCAGGAGAGAGCATGGGCTGTGAACTGCTCTTCCACACAGGCTTGCAGGAAGATATCTGAAATAGCTAACACTGGTTTTAAAAAAAAGAAGCAGGCTTTCAGGCACAACTCTCCATTTGGTGTTTCCTATTGACTGGCTTAGGCACTCACTCCCTCACTGTCTGCTGGCTGGTGTAAACAGCACTTTTAGGTGCCTAGCTCTCCCCAGTGACTGCCTGATTTGAATAAAGCTGGTCAATCCCATTCTGGAAGAGATGACCTAAACATTCAGCCTCACAAAGCCTAGTTCCCTCTGTGGATCTGGCCCTTAGCGCCTGTGTCTCAGGGAACCATTATGAGCTCAAAGCACATTAGATACCAGTGCATCACTTAAATATGGTAACAGTGGGTTTGGCTGAATCTCCAAATCTGAATCGAATCAGGGGACCCATAAAAAGGTCTGAATCAATTTGAAGCTCTCTGAATCAATTTGGAAAAGATTTGGAGAGCTTCAACAATTTAGGTAGTCTCTGCTGGCTGCAGCAGGGAGCTGGAGCTGGACTTGCAGCTGGTAAGTAGGGGGCAGGGGTGGGGCTGGAAAAGAGGGGAGGGGACCATGGGGGGGGCCCAGCCCCTGCCTGCTCCCTCAGCCCCTCCTGACACCTGCCCGCTCCTCCAACCCCCACTACCCCCATGGATGCCCCACCCCGCCCAGCCCAGCTCCTGGCCCTTAAAAAAAAGCCCCTCCTTAGCTGGTGCTGCCAGGAGGGCTGTCCCCATGCCATATGGGGGGCTCTGCCAAAAGCCCCCCAACCCTCCCTTGCTCCCCCATGGCTGCCCCAACTCCAGCCCTTTCAGGAAAAAAAATGCAAAACAACAAAACCTGGGACTTAGTGCTCCTGCAATTGCCTTGGGGCTTCAGCAGGCTCATGCAGAGCCCCTATGCAGCATGGGGCAGTAGGGATCAACCCCCCACCAGGCAGGAATGGTGAGTGTGGGCTTTTTTGGTTTTCTTCTTAAAGAGCAAGAGCTGGAGTGGCCAGGACAGGCATGGGGTGGGGGGAGGTGGGCTGGGATGGGGGTGGTCAGAAGGCTCATACAGAGCCCCCCACATGGCATAGGACAGCAGGGGCTAGCAGGGTTTGCCTCAGCAGGCAGAAGCCAGTGAGTTCTGGCTTTTTTTTCCCCCCAAAGTGCTGGGAGCTGGGGTGAATGGGGCAGCCATTGCCAGGGCTGGGAGTAGGCAGGGGATGGGCCTGGGTGATTCTGAGATTCAGCAGCAGCCAAATCTCCAAATCAGATTTGGCCAAATCAATTTGGGACAGTGATTCAAATCACCAAATTGAATCACTGTCCCCCAAATTGCCCGAATCCAAATCTGAAGCGAATACTAGCTGCTTCACACAGGGCTACTGGTTGCCTCCCTTCAGTTATGCTATTGCTTCAGTAAAGTAACCGTGTCCCTGGTAAAGGTGACCTCAAGCATCCTGCCTCCTACCTCAGAAGCAGCATGCTTTGGATGTGCTAATTAGCACCCTTATGTTAACTTACCAGTATAGCTGTGGCTACACTGCCTTTAATTTAGGTAGCTTATAACTTTTGCAAGTTGGGGGGGGGGGGAGGTGGGTTGATGTAGTTTTGGGATTATTGTTTGTTTGTTTATCGATGCAGCTTTATTCTCCTTTTTCAGTATTCTCCAAAAGGATCTGTAACCCCTACTATTTAATATTATATTATTAAATGCATCCTATGCCCAGTGCATGAATAAAAGCTTCAGCAGGCTTTTTTAATGTAATTAAAGGAGATTTATACTGGATGGCATCACAGCCTTTCGGAAATTTTAGGAAAAGCTTTTGATTTTTCAATTTTTTAAACTATTTCAAAAGATGTTATGGTGACATAGGAATTAGCAAATACACATTTCAACCTAAATGCTAAGTCAGGTGTGTTTAGACACTAAGTCACAATGGCAAATAATGCTATTAAATAAAAATGGCTGAAAAGATCAAATACCAAATAATGAATCCTGTGACCTATAGAGAAAATAAAGTAATTTCACATAACTGCAAATACTAAGAATTCCCTTCATATACTACTGTGTTCTTTCCCCACACCCTGATGTCCCTTTGGTGCATCCTTTGTCTCCTTCCTTCACTCCACATCCAAGCTACCACATCAAGAACTGCCCCTGTGGAAGTAGCTTTTTAATGTGTCCTTACTCAGTGATTAAAAGTGCCTTGGCACAGTGAGATTTCTAGGCACAATGTGATTCCTCAGTGCAAAAAATCCCTCGGTATGGCAGGAAAACCTTGGTGCAGCGAACAGTCCTTGCCAAACTTAGCAATCGCATTGTTTGAATTCATGCTACCGATTGTTGTAAATTATTCCTACCTGGCAACTAGCAATTGGCTCACTAGCCGTATAAAAGGTAGGTCAGTTTCCGCCCAAGTCGGAGAACTCCGCGTGCGTGTACTTCAGAAGAGAGTTCTGCATGCATCCCGGAGCAAACGTGGAGGCCTGATCACCCACCGACTCCCCGACACCGACTGCCCTGACATACCCCGTACCCTGCGTGCTTGGAAAACATTGGTGTATTGTTTAGAGCTCTACCCGGTTGCAACTTTTATGGAAGGTGCCTACACTGTACATCGATGTGAGTCTGTATACTGCAGCTGTGTACGTAAAGTTATTTCAATTCAACCAGTACGTGTCTGTGCCTAATTCTACTCCATCGGTTGAAGTACCAAGAGCCCCACCGGCTATACTCGATCCCCACATAATGAACAAACACAAACCTAGCCTCTTGTGGAAATTATGAGTAAATTATGAAAACGCATGCAGACATTGGACCAAAATAATGCCAGAATTCAAGTAAATTGTTCAAAACCAAAGTTAACTAGTCATTTGGAAAAACAAACAAACAACTTAGTCTTATTTTTCTGGTAAAATTTTAATTACTGAAGAGCTTCACAGATATTTACAAAGATACCTGGGAATGTAAAAGTCTACTGGAAGTCAACAGGGCTTGGCTAAGCTCCTGCATTGCTTTGGAAAATGCAACTTTGAGTAGGTGGAGCTGAGACACCATTCATTCTCTGTTAACCTGACCCCAAATCTTGCTGCTTCTGAAAAAAATCTGGTACATAGACCTACACAGACAAGAAAATGGCCACACTGTTACCAGATTTGCCCATCACCTTGGGGTGAAATCATTTATTAGGGATATGTTTCTAGGGTCTTGGCAATTCTGTCAATGTGCTGCTTGTTTTACTTGTGTTTCTATACGGAGCTGTGTATCTCCTTTCTGCAAGTCCTCACCTCCAATGGAGCCATCTTGCAGGACTCAGTTTCAATGGGACTGGGTTCCTCCAGCCACCACATCAGTCGCACACAAACACACACAGATTAACGTGACACGCTTGACCTGGCTGGGTTGATCAACATGGACAGGCTGACATCCCCATATGCCAAGAATCAGTTCATCAGAGCAACAATAAACTGCAGTCAGACACAAGCAGACAGGCAAACAGAATACCTCTGAATCCAGCTGGGTGTCCAGATGACACCCTCATGGGCCAGCATTCAGTTCATTAGGGCATGTCTGAGCCAAACTGGGTCAATCAGCCTGTACAAGCTGATCCCCT